>LPNX011039309.1:118808-217188 GCA_001517045.1 Pseudotsuga menziesii
GTTGATGATGATGATGTTCTCTGATTAAAAGATCAGAATATGATGATGATGCTGTTGCTGATGATGATGAGGTTCTCTGATCGAAAGATCAGAATATGATAATGATGATGTTTCTCTGATCGAAAGATCAGAAGTTGCTGATGATGATGATGTTCTCTGATTGAAAGATTAGAATATAATGATGATGTTGTTGCTGATGATGATGATGTTCTCTAATCGAAAGATCAGAATATGATGATGATGATGTTTTCTGATCGGAAGATCAGAAGTTGCTTATGATTATGATGTTGCTGATGATGATGATGTTTTCTGATCGGAAGATCAGAAGTTGCTTATGATTATGATGTTGCTGATGATGATGATGTTTTCTGATCGAAAGATCAGAATGCGATGATGATGATGATGTTTCTGGTCGAAAGATCAGAATGTGATGATGATGAGATCCTGATGATGATGATGTCGTATTATCAAAGTATGATGATGATGACAGATCAAAATATGATGATGAGTTGATGTTAGAATATGATGATGTTCGGTTGATGATGTTTCTGATCGAAAGATCAGAGGCTGATGATAATGATGATTCTGATTGAAAGATCAGAGTATGATCATGATGATATTTTGATGATGATCATGTTGATGTTTTGATGATGTTTTCATGATGATGTTTCTGATCGAAAGATCAGAGTATGATGATGATGTTGTTGTTGATCGAAAGGATGTTGTTGATCGAAAGGTCAAAGTGTTGAAGATGATGTTGCTAATCGAAAGGTCAAAGTGTTGAAGATGATGTTGCTGATCAAAAGGTCAAAATGCTGAAGATGTTGCTGATCGAAAGGTCAAAGTGCTGAAGATGTTGCTGCTGATTGAAGAGTCAAGATGCTGAAGATGTTGCTGATCGAAGCGGTCAAAGTACTGATGATGCTGAAGACTAAAGATTGAAGATGAAGACTACATGATGTTGAAAAGCTTCCAATGATTTATAGATGTATCACCCTGATCATGTTGATGATGTCCTCTATCTCTCTCCTATTATTGTTTTTGTTGATGTTGTTATAGAATACCCTTCTCGTTAAGGGGGAGTGTTGAAATATTGTAACTTCAAAGAATATTCTATATGTATTTCTTTGTGGTCCTCGATGGTCCTACCGGGAGAACCACTTGTATTACTTTGTACCCCGATGCTCCTAATCGGAAGAACTAATAAGAGTCATGAGGCAGTCCCCTCTAATTGTAAAGGTGGGTCATTAGCACCCCAGTGTGGTTACTTGAGCCTACATGTGTAACTCGAGCCTACATGACAGATGAGTTAACTTAAGTGAACGGATGAATATAAATAGAGCTGTAGTGCTCCTCATTTGTAACACACACTCTCACTTGAGTAGCGCACTTGTGGAGGAGAGAAGTAGCTGGAGAAGGAGAAGGATCAGGTTTTTGATCTCCTTGTTGGTTTTACCTTTTTACCTTTTTGGGGCATCTATATTGAGGAAGCTTTTGCTGGGTTTTTCCCTTTAGGGTTTTCCCAGGATAAATCTATGTTGTTCTTGTAATACTGTTTCTTTCAGTGATCCTGTTTATATGCTTTTCTTATGAAAAATGAAATGATATACTAATGTCTTAGCTAAGCATATGAAAATTCAACAACGATACCTGTTGTCCTTCACCAGTCCGCCATAACTGCTCTACAACCACTCCAACTACCTCGCAGTTTAGCTTTCCTCAGGTCCCGTTTACAGTCGGCCCTTCCACCTACCACAGTTAATCGACTTTAATTCTCTGCTTCTCCTCGGCTTTTGGTTGGAATGTTGTCATCGACCATTCGCCCCCTTTGCCAACGATCGTCGACCACTTTCGGTCGAAATCACCGTGCCTATGTTTCTTCCTCCGTCTATCTTTCTTCCACTGACTCGTCATCCGTCAAGTCATCATCCTTCAACCGTCATCTACACTCCGATCGAAATCTTGACTTCCTTTTTGTCTACCGCTATGCTCCTCCACTCATCAACTGTTTTTCCATCTTCTGGAGGTTGTCGATTGTCCTCTGGGCGATCCAGTCATCTATCTTCGACTGTTTCGGTTGGCCCTAGATGCCCCTGCATCACAAAACCTACCAAGGATGATCCTGATTCCTAAGGGCATGCATCCAATGTTTGCACGTATATGCATGTTGGACAATAAGGCCATCACTTAGCTGCAAAAAGTGCTTTGAATAGAAAGTCATGGTAGGGCCAAGACCCTCTGGAGGTATAATCCAAAGGACCTGGATACACTATCCATAGATGTCCTCTTTGATTGCCCTATACAAGGCCTGTTTAAATAGCAGGAGGTAGCCCAGCTTTGAAACCACTCTTTATAAAGCCCAACTACATATAAAATTCAAATGAGTAACTTGCATATAATTTCCTTATAGATGGAGATATGTGTGCATCACAAGTCAACTTGGTGTAGCTCAAGTGGTTGTGAGGAAAAGTTGTTTCTTGTTTGCCAGTTTGTCTATGACTTACTAGACTAGCCTGTAGTCTAAGAAACAACAACCCAGGGGCATCTAAGCCATCAAAATAACCCAAGGATTGCACCCAACTAGGGCCACACCAACCCTTAAGTGTCTCCTCCCGACTACCTTTCAAGGTTTGAACTCGGGTAGCCATGCAAAACGAGACTTATCGAAACCAACCATGCTAGCGAAATTTGACTTAATCTTTGAAGGGCATGGGTATGGGCTTTGATCCAGTTATGTGTGCATAGGTCACGAGATCATTTAATACAATCTCTCTGGATGCAACAACGCGTTCAACCACTACTTCAAGGAGACCATATGGCTTCAAGCTAGGCCCTCACAAGAATTGAACCTTGCTCCTCACCAATGAATCCAACCCTTTGGAGTGAGTAAAACTCGTTACCCTCTTCACCCTGGTTCAAATTTCACTTTCTGGCATGTTTGCTCTTATTGAGTCGAATGACCTATGGTTTATATATGGTTTAATCATAGGTCATTCACCTGACCTTCTGCCCTAAAGAATCTAGGGTTTACCTATGTACCATCCTCATAATGAGGAAAGTGCCCCAACAGTTTCCCCAACTAACTCAGTCAACGGCACTTTAATGCACAAACTCATTAATAACGTTTCTTTTACGTGACAAATTCTCCCATTATTGAGCTACAGAAATGTAAGTTGTGAGTCTGTAAGTATGTTTAATGAAGAGATATAGGAATAACCTAAATATATATATGTAACGCCATTTCCTTCATATCCCCAGGATAATTCAATCCAACACCAGCCAAACCCAGATAAGTCATATATGTGCTGCTCATTCTACTCTAAATTTATCTAACCTGTAAAACGGTCCAACCCAAATAAGTCATCTGCGTCCTGCTCATTCTACTCTAAATTTATCTAACCTGTAAAACAGTCCATAGATTGCACAAAATACAAGGGGAAAACTCATACACCGAATTTCTACATACACAGGTTAAACATTAAAACGAGTTCACAGTTAGAGAAATATAATTCTTTCGAAAATTTCCCAGCTCAAGATGCTCTCCTATTTCGTAATTAGACAATGCATGCAAAGAGATCCTGCAAGGGAATTATCCGTGGGCTTCTCTGTCAGGATTTAACATGGAAGATGCCCACAATCAAATCTACCGGACTTCTCTGCAGGGAATTCGTAAGACAATCAATTGAAAACTACCCGCATAGCAAATCTGTAAAACAATCAATTCCAAACTATCCCTTAGCAAATATACAATCTGTATGCAAGGATTTAATAGGGCATTCAATTCTAAGCTACCCACACATCCAATCTTTATGCAATCGATTATAAACTAGCCACGTATCACACCCGAGAGATCGAAAAGAAAATGAAAGGATAACCCTTGTGAAATACTGATATCTCTGAAAATTGACCGTAAAGGAGACAGAGAATACCTGTAAACGAAGACAGATTGGCGGCTGCTATGCCCGTCGATCTAAGCTCTTTACTTCCTCCTCCGAATAAATGAAATGATTTGCATACAGAAGGACACTCCCATAAATGAAATGATTTGCATACAGGACACTCCCAAGGAAATTTGGTTGAAAGCCTCGGCCCAAATTCACTTGAAATTCAACTGAAATGAAATTCAGGTGGGAAAAATGTGGCACCGCTCACTGTTGAAATTTCATTTATCTTTTGCCCTTCCCATTAAATTATGTATTTTTTACGTCTGGAATTTTTAGCTTGCCGGTCACGCATAACTTTTTATTAAAAAAATTACCCTTTTATTAAAAACAAAATTACCCTTTCATCTAAGAAACTGGACACGTCCATTTAGGGCCACGTGTTCCGTGTCCGTGTGTCAGACACGAAGATGTTGACAGATCGTGTCCGACATGACTGTCAATCGTGTCCCGTGTTCGGACACATGAGTCCGGGCACTGTCCCATCGTGTCCCGAAAACAGGACACGATTTTCACTGTCGGGCCCATAAAAAAGCGTTTTTTCTCACTTTTATTTTCATTTATAATTTGTGGGAGAGCTCTAGGAGTGTTTTTTTGCAGGTGAAGAGGATTTGAAGGCTTTGGAAGGGTGTTAAAGGATTTGGAAGGGTTTTTTTTCAAGTGAAGGTGGATTTGGTTGGGTGGATTGCAAGCTCAACCAACAAGCAAGAAGAACAATGTTTTATTCAACTAGGGGAGGAGCTAAAGGGCAAAGGAAAGGAAGAAATGCCCCATCTAATGTCTCCCCTCATTTTCCTCCAAATGCAAGCTCTTCTACTCCTCTTGCTAGTGCTCCATCTGTTGCTAGTGGAGCTCATGCTCCATTGAACCCTGTTTTAGCAAGACAACAAGCCCAAGAGAAGAAATACCATTTGTGGAGGTATGTGACTAGGAAAGAAGGGCCCGGGGCAAAGCTAGGTGGGGGAGCCAATGTGTCTTGGACTTGCAATTTTTGCAAGAATGACTTCAAGAGCGCATACTACCGAGTTAAGAGCCATTTGATGGCCCTTCCTAATTGTGGGATTTCTTCATGTAAAGGTGTGAGTGTTATCCAAAGGAAAGAAATGGGAAAGAAGGATCAAGAAGGTGCAGGGAATGTAGCAGCAGCAAGCAAGAAAAAAGGATGAGGATCCTCTTCCATTCTTAAGGAAACCCTCTACAATTCGGCCTCCATTTCCACCTAGCAGAGGTGATCCACATCTAGCAAAAAAGAGGTCAAGTGGTCCAACGGACAAGATTTTCCAACAAGAGGCACGAGAAGAGGTAGACCTCACCATTGCATTCATTTTCTACCTCAACTTCATCTCATTCAATGTTGCAGGGTCACCATTGTTTTTTGAGATGTGTCGAAGTCTCAGTGAACGAGCTCCATCTGGTTATGTGCCTCCTGGTTTGGAGAAGCTTAGAACCACATTGTTGGTTAAGGCAAAGAAGGAGGTGGACAAAATTCTTGAGCCAGTTAGAGCAACATGGCCCTCATCTGGAGTGAGTATTGTTTCCGATGGATGGACAGATCCAGCACGCCGTCCACTCATCAATTTCATGTATCTTCCCAAAATGGACCGGTGTTCTTGAAAGTGGTGGATGCTCTTGGGAAATACAAGGATGCACATTTTATGGGTGAGTTATTCATCAAAACCATTGAAGAAGTAGGCCTTGATTCTTGTGTACAAATCATCACGGACAATGCACCTGTTTGCAAGGCCGCTAGCATGATTGTGGAAACTAAATATCCACAGGTATTTTCATTTATGGCACCTTTCATTGTTAACTTGTTAGTGTTGTAGAGTCATTCATACTTGTCTTTTTTGCTCTTATAGGTTTTTTGGACACCTTGCATTGTCCATTCCTTGAACTTAGCACTCAAATCCATTTCTTCAGATGTGACATGGATTGGCAACGTTATTGAGGATGCATGCCATATCCTTAAATTTGTACAAAACCATACAAATGCCCTCACCATCTACAAAGAGTACACACATCTTTCATTGCTGAAGATTGGAGATACTCGGTTTGCTTCCTCATTCATCATGCTCAAGAGGTTGAGGGAGGTCAAAACCGCTCTTGGGTCCATGGTGATTTCAGAGTATTGATCTTTTTGGAGAAAGGCAGATCAAAGTGCTTCAAAAAAGGTGAAGGACACAGTATTGGATGATGTTTGGTGTGAGAGGGTGGATCTTACCATTAAGATCATGGAGCCACTCATTTCTTTGTTGTGCTTTGCAAACATGGACCAACCCATCCTAGCGGATATTTATGAGGGGTGGGATTCCATGATTGAGTCCATGAGGACCATTGTTATGGAGAATGAGTGTCCCGAGTATGAGACATCAGCAGAGAACCTATGGTCCACCATTCAGGATATTCTTATCTCCAAGTGGGATAAGAATTGTACACATTTGCATTGCTTGGACCACTCCTTGAACCCCAAGTTCTACAATCAGGAATGGCTCACTGGTGGGACCTCACATAGAGTCCCTCCTCACATGGATGAAGAGATTTCACAAGGGAGGAAGATAGCATTTAGGTGGCTATTTCAAGATAGAGACTTACTTGATGAGGTGGAGGCGGGCTTTGTAGAGTTTTTCTGTGCTACTGGGAGATTTGGAGGCTATGATGTGGTTGGAGATAGGGGAGTTAAGAAGCCCTATAATTGGTGGGAAACTCATGGGGCAACATGCCCTATTCTACAGAAGCTAGCCTTGAGGATCATCTCTCAAGTTACATCATCCTCTAGTTGTGAGATGAATTGGAGCACATATGGCAACTTGTATAGTTTGAAGAAGAGTAGGCTTGAGTAGTCCAGAGCAGAGACGATGGTGTATGTGCACACCAACCTTTGTCTTATTTACAGGAAGAAGGAGGAGTGGGTGAAGGGAAAGACAAAGATCTAGAATATCTTTCCTGATGATATGGGTTTGGACAGCAGTACTGAGTTGGCATTAGCCAACCTGGATCTTAATGATCCAGTGCTAGAGTCGGTGACATTTGATGATAGTGATCCTTTGGAGGGGTCATCCTCCACACCAGCAGATATTGATCCAATCATGGTTGAGGAGGAGGAGGAGGAGGAGAGCAGTGATGAGTTTATTGATTTAGGCATGGAGGAGGATGAGGACTATTGATATATGAGACTCTTCATTCTTCTATTTTGATCTACACCTTTTTGTATTTACTATTGCCAGTGGCATTCCGACATCTATGTATACATTAAATGATTATACTGTATACATTTTGATTTTCATGACTTAATGAGAAATATGGTTTTGACTCATGAGTATTGACATCTTGATCTGTGACTATGATATCTATGTGTCTCATAATATGATTGTGATTACTGATTTGATTTGTAAATGTGTAATACTAATGTTAAATGTGCATTGATTCTGATTTATATTGAATATTTGTAAAAAAATGGATCTATATGTCTATAATTTTAAATGATATATATATATATATATAACGTGTCCTGAAATGGGGGTCAACGTGTCCGTGCCGGACACTCGAATCCCGTGTCCCGTGTCCCTGTGTCAGGTGACTTAGCAGCTTTCATTTTTTTTTAACAAGAACGGTTATGTTATATTAAAACTCAGCAAAGAGACTGCTGAAAAGAAAACGCATAACAACAAGCAACCCAATCACTACTTCTTTCAATCAATGAACAAAAGAGCTAAGGTGGAATGTCAATGCTTACAACCGAATTGACAATAAGTTCATTGAGATCAGCAGCTATGAATTTATTCGCTGCAGTATCCGCCAAGACATTAAGTCCCCTAAAAATATGAAAAAATTGAACCTTCCTTAACATTTTAGCCTTGGATCTTATTCTACTTACCAGTCTTGTTGTCCTATCATTCTTGCTCCTTCTTCCCCCATTCATTGCCCGAATAATAACCCTGGAATCTTCGAAAACCATGACCTCATCCACCCCCTTCTTTAGTAGCTGCTTGAGGCCTTGTCAGAGCTCGTAAGCCTCAGCCATATTATTAGTATCATAACCAATGTTCCAGCAGTAATCAATCACAACGTACCCGTCTGGATCAATAACGACTCCACCTCCCCCAGCCTTCCTTGGATTCCCTTTGGAAGCCTCGTCAAAAAAAAGTTTAAAAATCTTCCTTTCTTTTAGCCAATTTTCAAATTGTGAATTATCCATCCTAATATCCCATTCTTCCAATTTATTTGCATCTGCTTTAATTACAGCCCTGATATTAATACTTTGCATCCACTTTTTTTCATTGTCCGTCAGGTTTCCTTTGTTATTAGGGATCTTAGAGCTACTGACCACCTCCCCGAACAAAGCTGTAATTTTAATAGCAGTCTTCCACGCAGGCTGGGTCTTTTCCTGAAAAATCATTTGGTTTCTTTCGTTCCAAATACCCCAGCAAATTAACATGGGGAGTTTCAACCAGCAGGCTCTAATTCCACTTTTCTAGTTCAACTCACCATGATACAGGCTATCCCAATTAAGAAAGCAAGCTTGAATATTATCCAACAAATACACTCCATCACCCCATTGCTTTAGCACACCATTCCAAACTGATTTAGCATAAGGGCATTTTATGAATAAATGACTGATAGTTTCGGAGGCCGCAGCACATAAGGGACAACGAAATGGGCCAACGAGCCCCTTTTTTCTAAATTCTTGCCAGTGAGAACTCTGTCATGCATAAGAGACCAAGTGAACATGTTGATCTTCGGCAGCGTTCTGCAGTTCCAAAGGTAATTCCAGATTCGAGGGTTGTCAGGGACGTTGTAAGTTGCAGCATAACGTTGGTAACCTTCAGCCGTAGTGTATCTACCAGTCTTCCCTCCCCAGCCATGACGATCTTTCTTTTTTTTGCCAATCGGTGCCAGCCCATCCAGGTGGGTGAAAAACAGAGATTTCTCATCTTCTAATTCATCAGAGCATTCTGGCAAAACCCAACCAACCCATCGAAAAGGTTCTTCAGTCTCCCATTTGGAAATATCCCATATTGTGTTCATCCCCAGCGTGGTCATCCATTGTTGCAGGCGAGGATTTTGTGGAGGAGGCTTACCTAATATTCTATCATGCCACAAACTAATCAATTTCCCATTGCTTGGGACCCAATACAAATCTTGAAGAAACTGTGGTAGCGCCTTTACGCAAATATTAAAGATTGAGGAGCCATTCTGAGTCTCGTGGCCTCCATCAAGGCATCTGAGCCTCGGGCCTTTGAAGTATTTGGATTTCAACACTCGACTAGACCAGGAGGGCTTGGGAGTGAGCAAATTCCAGAGCAGCTTGGCTCCCATAGCCAAGTTTTGATTTTTGACATCTTTGATGTGAAGACCGCCCTCGGACCTCGGCAATTTTATAGTTTTCCAGCTTACCAAAGCAAACTTTTTGCCTCTTCCAATACTGCCACCCTGCCATAGAAAGGATCTAACCAGTCCTTTGATCTGATTTATAGTTTTGGCTGGAGCTAGGAGAAGAGAGCTTTGATAGAGTAGATAGCTATTCAGGACAGCTTTGATTAAGACTACCTTCCCAGCCAAGTTTAAGCAAGTTGAATCCCATCCTTTGATTTTAATTTTTAATTTTCTCCACAACTGGGTTCCAGGTCGAGTTCTTGGGCTTGGTTTTGAAGATGGGGATCCTAAGATAGTTGAAGGACTCCCAGACAACAACCCCATCCATGTTGAGAACCCGAGAGATGTCCGACAATTCCCTAGGGTTGATATTCCATCCATAAATCTGACTTTTCCTAAGATTGATTTTGCTTCCAGATGCTTGACAGTAACGGTTCAGTTCAGTCTTGAAATGACAGGAAATAATTTGACTAGCTCCTCCAAGCAAGATAGTATCATCCGCGAATTGCACATGATTAATATCTTTGATGCCCCTAGCCATCCTAATACCTGGAAGGCCATGTTCCTGCCTAGCAAATTCTAGCTGAAAGCTTAGTGCTGAGGCCTGGATGGCATAAAGCAAGGGGGAGAGTGGGCAGCCTTGCCTCAGACCTCTCGTAGCTTGGAAGAAGGGAGCAGCTCTCCCGTTGACGAGCAGGGCTATCCATGGCTTGCTAATGCATGCCTTGACCCAAGAGATAAAATCTGAAGCGAAACCAAATTTCTGCATTACCTGAAAAAGAAAGGGATGGCTAACTCTGTCGAAGGCATTGGCAAGATCAATTTTTACTACCATTCCTTTGTCGCCATTCTTCAGGATAGAGTGTATAGCCTCTTTGACTAATATAATGTTTTCCCAGATCTTCCTACCTTTGACAAATCCGCCTTGGTTCTCAGGGATCAGGCTAGGAAGGATGTGTTTTAGTCTGCTTGCCATTATCTTGGTTATGATTTTATAACCTATATTGCACAAGGATATAGGCCGGAACCTGTCAAAGGATTCAGCCTCCTTCTCTTTGGGGATTAGAGCCAAGAAGGCAAAGTTCGTGTTGCCTCCAATTTTACTACACCTCTGAGATTTTCTGACCATTTTGAATAAGTCCTTTTTAATAATGACCCAGCAAAGCTTAATGAAGTTAGCAGTATACCCGCCGGGCCCCAGAGCTCTATCATCCTCCATGCCATCAACGACCATCTTAATTTCATCCATCGTGATGCTCTGTGTTAGAGCCTCATTGTCACCATTTTTTATTGCATTGGGGATCAGGCTCATAAGCTTGACGTCTTCCACGATAGGCTGGGCATTGAAGAGGTCGCTGAAGTGCCGCGACACTTCCAACTTTATATCTTCAAAGTTGTTGATAAGTCTATCCTGAGATTGAATTTCCAGCACACGATTGAAGTTTTTTCTTACTTCAGCCTGCTTGTGGAAAAATCTCGTGTTCTTATCACCATCATTCAGCCACTTACATCTTGATTTTAATCTCCACCATTCGGATTCAAGACTGCAGGCAATGTGGAGATTCGATTGAAGCTTGTGCTCAGTTTGGATGTCATTATGGTCCATGTTTTTATCCTCCATGACGGCCTGGTGGCACTCCAACTCACGAGCAGCGTGATATTTTTATCAGAGGGAGAGGGAATCGCCTTAGCCCAGGATTTTAATTCTTTTTTGAGCCTTCTGAGTTTCTCCTCCCAAACGTAGAAAGGAGATCCAGAAACCGGGGAGGACCAAGAGCCAGCAACAATCTTTAGGAACTCATGTTGATTGGCCCACAGGGGGTTAAATCTGAATGGAATAGGGCCCCAATTCTTATTATTGACCATCTCATGGAGGATGGGCTTATGATCTGAAACTCCAAATGGTAAAATTTTGGAAGACAGATTCAGTCCTAGTAGGAGGAAGGAGTCCTGGACCAGGAAGCGATCGAATCTGGCAGCAATATGCCCAGGCCCAATCCTCTTATTATTCCAAGTATACTTTCCGGAAGTAGGCTTAATATCCATGAGATCCCATTCCTGAATGATCTCATCAACAGATTCTCTTATGGGGTCTCTAACCAAAGAGCCCCCTCTTTTATCATCTTGACTTAGTATGACATTGAGATCCCCTGCAATAATAACATTACCTTGCAGATTACTCTTTTCCTCACGCAGGAGACTCCAGCAGCCATTTTTTTCGGCAATAGAATTGGGATCATAAATATTGAAGATACTTACCAGGGTGTTTGTGTCTTTCTGCCTCAGCAGGGTGAGGATCCAATGAGTACTATGCTTGATGTCAACAGTATCAAATTTCTTACCATCCCACAAGGTTCCAATGCCTCCGAATGCGCCCCTTGAGCTAATTGCGGCTTTACCACTTTTTTTCCAAAATTTTTGACTTACATGGAGGAATGCAGTTTCCTCCATCTTGCTCTCCTGGATCAGAAAGATGTATGGTTGATGTAAAGGGATAATATTTGTCATTACTTCTTCTTTGGTTTTGCTACCGAGACCTCTCCAGTTCCAGGAGAGGACCTTCATTACTTACTTTTAGAGAGCGAAGGCATCCCTTTCTGGGCATGCCCCTGCTAGCGGGTGTTCCTAGGGTTTTTCAGCAGCTTTTCCAGGGTTAGTTGGGAGCCTTGCAGCTTGTCCTTATAGGTTGCTTGCTCCCTAACTTCTTTCTTGGATTTCCTTCCTTTAGTTTTAGTCATTCTTGGAGTAGTTAGCTCTATTTCCCCCTCCTCCTCTTCCTCTTCTTTCGATCCAGATTCTTCCTCTGATTTCCCCAAGGATTCTCCTACAGTTATCGGTGCCATGTCTTCATCTTGGTCCTTCATTTGTTGGGCTGGTAGGTCTGCTTCGGGCTCCTTACTAGCTCCATTGTTGGATTTCTCTTCGATTTCAATGGGATCATCCCTTGCTTCAACAGTTTCTCTAGTCTTGGATGTTTCTGGGGATCCTTCAGAAGGATTGGCCCTTGTTTCTTTTTTCCCCTTGCCCTTCTTAGGATCCATTCCAGTTTGGTTTTTGGATTTAGATTTATTCACCTTATGCCATCCCTCCACCTTGTCTTGCTGGATCTCGGGATTTTTAAGACAGTTGCAGATGAAGTGTCCGTATTCATGGAAGCCTCTGCACTTGAAGGGTAGCTGTCCATAGTCAAGCTTTTGGTAGTGGGACCAGTTCCCCACAGTTAACTTAATAGCTTAGTAGATCAGCTTCGAGATCGACCTCAACGCATATACGGGCATAAGCGTAGTGGTCCTTTGGGCTAGCCATGTCAATGTAATTCCCCAGTACAGTCCCTATAGCTTGGAGGGATTTAGGGTTCCAGTAGTGCATGGGGAGATTGGGAAGCTTGACCCAGACAGACACTGCTTTAAGAGTGTCGGCCTCGGGATCGAAGTCGGAAGTCCATCCGTTAAGATAGAGACTCTGCGGCCCCATGAAGTAGGGCCCATTCCTGAAGATTAAATCTTTGTCTTCCTTAGATTTGAAGTCGAATAGAAAATAACCTCTTCCAACGAAGTATGATGCTACGTTATTGGTGATTAGGGGCCTCCATTTTTTTTGGACCCAACTGTCAGCAGTTTTAGGTGAGGTCCAAAGCCCCGTGAATTGCCCAATTAGAGCTCGATCTGCTAGGGAGATAGCAACTTGGATAGTTTCTTCCGGAGGGAGGGCAACTTCCGGCACTTCTTCGATTCTTTTGACAAACTTTGGTAGATCTCCTTTGCCGGATCTCCTGTTGTGAGAGGAAATTAGCAGGTCGAAGGCATCCCGACGAAGATTCAGGGATGGATCACCGTCCACACCGGACACCATCAGACAACCCCACCGGAGAATCCACTCAACACATGGGCCAGTGCAAAGACAGCCTTGGGATCAGAAAACCAATGAGAGCAGCCCAACCAGGGCCTGTCAAGGAACCTAGGGCCAGACGCTGAACACTGACTGCTGGGGATCCAAGGAGCACAACCAACCTGCTAAGATCCCAGACGCTGGCGTGAGCTGCGTGAGCCTGCCTCCTCGACCCAATTGCCTCCGTCGCTCAGAGCCAATGACTTAGCCTTTCATTAATAATAATGTTTTTTATTAAAGAATTTAATTATTTATTAAAAGATTTGATTTTTTAAGTATTTTAATTTTGAATTAGAAGAAAACAATAGGCTCTTTTACTTTTATTTTTATTTTTAGTAGATCATGTTTTTTTGAAAATTAAAGGTAACAGTTACATATACAACTCAAAAGTAACATATGCCAGCATTATGCATCCAAAATATATGAAGTGATAAACTTAAAAACAAACAAAAAGTGGAACCTAGAATCCTTTCTAAAGGTTAATGTCATGCTACATATAATGCAACATACAAAAATTTACAAGGTTAACATTGTAACACCCCAAAATTCACAAAAAATTAAAATTTTGTATGTGACATTTAATGTTTAAGTCATAGCCTAAAAATGCTAGTTTAATAACTAACTCTAGTTTAATTAACAGATAGATTACAGGACATGACATTAAGAGAAACTTAGGAGTCAATTTCTCTGTTGTTAACTGTGACTAAAAGCAACAGAATTTTACTTACTAACTTGTAAGTCACATGCTACTAACCATATTTATATTATATTGATTTTCAGTCTTGAAAGTTAATGAGTTAGAAACTTATTGAATTCAGATCAATTGTTTTATTTTATAGCATGTGTATGATTCTGATAGTTGTTTTCTTGTCTTAATGAAGGGGGCTTGAGGTTAGCCCGAGGCTTACTTAGCTTTTCTCAAAGCTGACGCAAATCCGATGCCTGTACAAGATTTACAAGTAATCTTACTTCCAAGTTGTGATGTAAAAATTTAAAGCTTGGAAGACCAAAAAGAGTAAGTTAGGAAAGGAAAAGCCTTAACTTTATTTTTTGTATATAATAAAGAAGTGTAAGAAACTCACAGTCCTATAACCAAGACTATTCTATCTAGATAGGAGATTGGAGTTGATAGTGTGCTTATCTATTTTAACAATTAAGTTATAAGTTTGATGGAATGTAATTATCAACATGCTCTTAGTTGTTGAAGGTACTGGAAAACCTATTACCTTCCATATGAGTTATAACTATGGAATTAATTCTTGCTAAATCCTAGAACTTCCTAAGTCCTAACATTCTCATTACTATTTGTATTTAGCAGTTATATACTAGCCATAATTAAAACAAACCTAGCCTATGCATATATATATTCGATGTATAACATATTACTATCCTAAGTATATATACAATGCATAGCATACAAACTATCCTAGTCATAAACTCATTGCATATTATATAAACTAATCTAGGTATATATACGCTATGCAAAACTTTGAAAATGTCTTACTAATAACAATGTAATGACATTACTTTAACCATGAAATGCAGGTTACAAACTATATAAAGCTCAAAAAATATTTAAGGGTTAGTGGAATCCACGTGGGGAGTGCTCATTTGAGGAAGGGTTTTGGTGTAAAACCCCGTGCACAAAATCATAAGCGTTTGCCCTAAACACTGCTCGACTTCATTTGTTGTTTACTTCTTTGGCTAGGAAGAGTAGGCCGACAGGCCCTCGGCCTTCTCGGGTCTATAACAGTATCGTTAAAGTTTTGGTGGTGGCGTTTAATAAGCTCAAAGCTCTGCTTCGTCACCATAATCGTGAGCTTAACATTAACGTCGTGGGTTCTCTTGTTTGTCTGTGGCGTATAGCAGTTTACTGTTGGGCTCTTCGCCATTAACGTTTTCTTGAGCTCAGTTGTGGTACTCGTAGGCTTAAAACTTAACTTGGTGAGTTATACGGATCCTTCCCGCACTTTCTTTTTTATATTTATTAAAACCTGTAGCAAGCAATAACTAATAATTTGAACTGTTATTGCTTGTTTGATTAAAGGTGGAAAAAATACTCTGCAACAATCCACTCGAAAAGTTGAAGGCGATTCCTTTGAGTTGAAGGGTATGAGCGTGAAAGGGTTTCGAGTAAGCCTCAGTCCCAACCTTGAGGTACCCCTTCATCATTGGTGTGTGTGGCATCAAAGGTTCCTGCAGGATATTTGTTACATTGTTCACACTTTCTTGTGGTCGAACTTGTTGTTTTGATTTGATTTAGTGAAGGAGGCCATATGGCCATCCTTACTGTTAACCTCTAGGGTTTTATAAATGAGCTACGACTATTGTACTGTCGATTTAGGGTGAGAAACATTACTATTCCAAGGTTTTTAAATTTGTCTTGTTTATACTGTAATTACTTTGATGGGAAGCTTGCTCGGCCTAACAACTCAGCCACAATGGCTCTTTCGAGGATACAATTAAGTTATTACATTTTGGTTTTTGAAGAGTTAAAATCGTGTGGTGATTGTTTGGATTAGAGCGGAAACTCTGTTTATAAAATATTTTGTTTGCTGAAAAGCAGAACTTACGGCTCTTGGGTATACCTCTGTTTAGCAGTTGTTTCTTCTTGCGCAGTGTATTAAGTTTAGTAAAGAGTTTTTCAACGTTTTTATTGTGATTTATTTTATGGCAGTGATCTGGTTAAGCCAATGGCATTTTAGTCGTTTAAAAAAGGATTCGATTTGAGTATCCTGTACTGTAAAGAATAATTCTAGGTTTTGGTTTTGATAACAGTTTTGGGGTTTAGACTAGAGAATTATCTTCTAAAATTTTCAATATTAAGTTTTCTGCAACTTTTCGATTTGTTTAGAATAAACAATAGTTAAAACAATAAAAGATTTCTTTTTATTTTGAAGAACTGGAAAATTTATCTTATTTCATAATAGGTTCTGTAGATGGTTAAGAAGGGTTAAATTACTGTAGATGCTTTATAAATGTTTATAATAAAAAGTAGGGTTTAGAATGAACAATTTTTAGAAATAAATAATAATATTAATGTTATACCGCATATTTGCAGTTTTGGTTTTCTAAGTACTTAAGGCACTGTGATACCATAGATGTTATAATCTTAAACATTTTCGAATGTTGAATGTTCATCGTGAGCTTACTATGTTTGATGTTTTTAAAAGAACCAAAAGGAGGTTTAACTATGTATGATTTACTATAATATAACTAGAGTAATGGTGTTTGTATTTTATGTTTAAGTATTAATTAAAGAAAGAGTTCCCTTTAATTATTATTATAATATGCTATACCCAGTTTTATGACTGAGTGGCAGAAACTTACCATAATGGACTCTATGTAAAAATATTAGGGGTTTTTGTATAAATGAAAGAGTTCTAGAAAAAAGGATTAGTATGATACCTAGCTAAAATAATAGTAAAAGTTTCAAATGTTTAAGCAGTTTCAAATCATCTTACCCATGTATAATCATTCCTATTTACCTCTAAACAAACCTTCTGTACTAGAGTACTTCATCTCAAGATGAGTGGAAAAATATAGAAATAAAATATTACTCATCATTCCATCATTTCTAATTCTAGGATTCATTTATTTTGTTAAACATATACAAATAAACTTCTTGAATAAAATGTAGATTTAAACAGTCTATTTGCAGATGCAAAATATCTAAGGAATAAGAGTAAAAACTAATCCTGACTACTTTCATTTCAGTAATTTGCTTGCATAAAGATAAATAAGATAACACAATGGAACCTGATAACTTGTAGAAGAGACAAACAACCCAAGGAGCCCGTTCCACCCAACCTTTTTTCTGAAGATAGCTCAACTGCTTGTCTTAGGACCCCCGAGCCTGTCCATTGATCCACCAGAATGAAAGCACTGTGTGAAGAAATGGGATTAGATACCGCTGCAACTCCACAGAAGTACTTAACAATAGTACTTATGTCCTCAACAGCAAAGAATGCAGCTAACAAGCTGCACTAGTTCTGAAAACAATCTTAATCACTCAGTCCACTTCTGCCATTCCCCTCATCGAATCTCATGTGCACCTTTCTCAACTTCAGAAAATTCACAAGGTAATGATTGAACAACCTCCTGCTGAATTCGATGGATAGATATATGCATGCCTAGGTCTTTTTGGTTAGTTTTTCAATTAATGAGCCACCTGCTCTGTTCCACTTTCTTGGGGAACATGACCACAAAATTAGGGAAGTTGCCCCCTGCAACAACTAGAAGTGGTTGAGGATGCTGCCATGTGTCAGTTTACTCTCACCCCAGTCTATTCCTCCTAGTGGGTCAGTGGACACTCATTCAACAGCCTCCTTAGGCTATTTGTCTCATCTTTTATTTATTAACTAATAAAATATTCAACATAATTAATTACAGTCATCATTGACCCCACATGGTCAATAGTCATAAACTTTACAATAAAAGTAAAATATAATGTTTTCTTAAACATAAACTGTTATTGAAATTGGGGGTACGTGACAAACATGTTGCATCCATGGTAATTACATGACATTTGTTTTTCAATTAAAAGATGATTCATTTCCAATTGAAAGATAGCAATAGACTCATTTACCCATGTTTTTTGTTGATCATGTACTCTGAAAATCGAGGGTGAAACAAAACCACCTACTAATAGTGACACACACAACACAATAGCAACATGTGCCGACATTATGTATCTCAAGTTTTTTAAGTGATCAACTTAGTAAACAAACAAAAGGTGGTACCTAGAATAATTTGCAGAGGTTAATGTTAGGCAGCCACATGTAATGCAACATACCAAAATTTTCAAGGTTATCATGTTGCATCAATGGTGTAATTGAAATTGTGGCATTTTATTCTAAAAGACTTGAGTTAGAAGGGCAGAAAAATATAATATGCCCCTTGTAGAGACGATTCATTAAAAAAAAAAACTGCAATCGATATTGTGCAATGATGTTCTCTCCTTCCTGTGTCAAAAGAAGTTTAATAAGGTTGTTTTTCCAAGATATGAACTATTTTGGATTCTCCTCAACTATTATTGCACATGAATTTGCACATACCAAACTACCACAAATCTTTCACGGAAGTGGAGTTTTCTATGAATTATGCATGATGCACTTTGATGAGAATTTGATGAAATAAATATTTTTTGTTTTGCTTCATTCATAATGAAAGCATTTGGTTTTTTACTATAGGCAATTCATTTTATTTTAATTTTATAAAAAACAGAACAATATAAACTTATATAATTGACATAATAATTTTAATATATAAAAATTGTTCAAGTAAAAACTATTTTTTGGATACAAGTTTTACTAACATAGAGCCAATGGTGTGATACATTTTGCATTCAAATTGATTATGATGGGTTTCAATTTAATTTTCAATGTGTTTTTGAGGGAGAGGGTCAAAATTTGTACCAAGTAATTTATGGTTATGTTTTTTTCTTTGGGTCATTCACTTTCACTTAGCTATAATAAGAAGAAATCACTTTCAACTTCAAATTTGCTTACAGGTGTGTATTCCAATGAATAAAAGTAATTATTTAAACCCATTACTAAAAATACAAGAATAATAAAATGTTACTAAGTTTTAACATATATCAAATAAATATTTTTCAAAAAATTGTGAATAGATAAAACTATGTTTCCATACCTTTGTCGGTCACAAGTCTTAACCCATGCTTTTGCGAGTCACAAGTATTAACCCAACTCAATATCAAAATGACAAAAACAATTTCATGTTTAAGAAAAAACACAAAAGAGTTTCATTAAAATTTGTTTTTAGATTATTATGAAATTTATAATAAATAAAAAAATACATCTTACAAAAATTAGTAGCTCCAAGTCAGTGGAAGCCATAGGAGAGCACTTTCAAACTGTCTAGAAAAATGGGTATCTAAATTCAACACGCGCTTCTAACTTCTGAGGTCGATAACTGAAAAGCAAGCATGTCTGAAATTTCATAGGTAATGCTTGGTAAATTTGATGACTGTTAAATTGTTGATGCTTGGTAAATTCGGTAGTTGATAGATTGTTGATGCTTTGTGGGTGGTTGGGTTAATTCATTCGTTAACATAGTTTAAAACCTACTTCTTCTTCTAAAATGGTACCCACCTCTCTCTCTCATAGTTGCACTTTCAGACTTCAAAATTGATTTATCCTCTTTAGGAAGGGAATAAAGGACAAGGAAGGCATTGAAAGGAAGTGTGTGACCATATATTGGAACAATTCTAGGCCAATATAAGAAATAAAGAAGAAATGGAATGAAAGCAAAGCCACCCATTGAAGGAAAACTCACCCACATAATCTTCAATCAAATGAAAATTTTTCAATCAAATGGGAATGTTTCAATTTCCATTATTACATATAATAACAACCACCTACTATAGGTCACTTATCTAGGCATACACATATCAATCCTATTAATAAAAATTAATGACGGTTTGAAAAATAATTAATTGTCAAAAAATGTCCTGATAAATTGTTTACTCGTTCTTTGAGAAGGTTTGTCAAAAAATTTACCAGTATTTTGATGGCTAAAATTCCTGTCAAATTCTAACCCTGAGCCACCACTATCGAGTAGGATAAAAGACAATTAAAACACCCTGCTTTTCCGACCAATTTTTTTATAAAAACTGATCAAAATTGTTCCTGGAAATTAGCGTTTCCGCAATTTTGCAGTTTCAGTAATCGTAATTGCATGTATTCAACAAAATGCCCGATTTTAAAACCACCCAAATCACTGAAATTGCAATTTGAGCACTCCAAATTGCAATTTCAACAAGATTTGCTATGTCGGCTTTTGGCGGGTTGGGGGCATTTTGGTTAGCGCTTATATTGCTCCTGTCATGAAACTAAAATATTTGGCTCGTAATCCATGATGGGACATGTCTCTAGATATCAAGTTAACATTTTTTTTATGTTTAAAAGAACAAATCCATAATTAATCAAAAGCAATTTTAGATCTTACTTAAAAACCCACAAAACTTTTCATCATTTATAACACATTCTATAAAAACTTTTAATTTTTATATTTTTGATATATAGTAAAAAATAACTATTATATATAAGTTATGTCCATCAGTTTTGTAAATTGTCGCATAGTTGTGGGAGCAGTATAAGCACTAAACACAATGCCCCCAACCCGTCAAAATTTGACAAAGCAAATCTTACTGAAATTGCAATTTGGAGTACTCAAATCGCAATTTCAACGATCTAAGTAGTTTTAAAATCAGGCATTTCATTTAAGACAAGTAATTGACGATTGTCCTTACTACAAACTTGACAACTAAATTGCCCTCTTTCAAAAAAATAAAAATTTAGAAACAAATATTTTTTTAGTGTTTTGGAAAAAAAATAACTCATAAAATAAACAATATCACTAATTTTTAGAAAAAAAGATAAAGTTAAGGTAGTTGTAATGTCATCAAACATGGGTAACATTGTCCAAAGTGTATGAAATTACAATAAATTAAATGGTAATACAATAATAAAATCACTTGGTTGAAAGGCTAAGTCTATAGTTGATTATTGGGTTAATCAATTGTAATTTTCATTTAAATAATCTAAAATTTGACATAAATGTTAATTCCATATAATGTGAATTGCATGGGAGATATTGATAGAGTTGTAATATGATGCTCATTATGTTTTTATGATTACATGGAGTGGTTAGTATTGATAGTGGAGTATCGTTCTCATTTAAGGGCCATTCTTTTAAGGATATGGTTAATAGCAAGCTCTTTGTAGTTATGTTGATTCACCCGTTCAATGTGTATATCCTAGAGAAATAAGAGGCCTTAAAACTACAAGTAATGGAAGACATAGTTTCTAACCTCCTTTCATGTTACAAAACCAAGTAATAATAGATCAATTTAATGGTATTGGGCTTTTTACATTAAATTTGTATTAATGATTATATTCAAACTAATGACAATCATTTGATGTGTTGTTCCTCGTTAGCTATAATAGAATATTTTAAGTAAAATAGATGGAATATAATTGTGGAAAGCAAATAAAGAAAGCAATACATAAGGAATATCATTGTAGAAAAAAAATAAACAAAACAAGAATGGGAAAATAATAGCAATAAGCAAACCATTATTAATATTCAAAACTCTATGCAATGTCCACTTGTCTCTTCGAGGGGACAACCTGCAACATCAATAAAGCTCCAAATACAATAATGTTGATTTGATAACTAATTACATAATTACTACTACAATATATAGTTTGTAATTTATCAAAATCCTAACCACCTAATGGACCTCCATTGTGTAGGACTAAACTACTGACTAGTGGATCTTCTTTAATGAGACCACTTATATTTATTGATTTCACACTCTATGACTACCTCATGGGGCCTTATTTAATAAACATGGCCCTTAATACATTAAGTAAAAATCTATTCCACTAACTAGGGGAGTTAGGTTGGGATCCTAACATGACCTCTTCCTTACAACATAGCCTTGTCCCCAAGGTTGTAAATGAGGAAATTAGTAGAGAGTATCTATTGGTTCCCATGTAAGATCAATAGCCAGTGTATCCTTCCACTGGATCAAAACTTCATGGATAGTGTGCTATCAAAGACAATGCTCGCATTTGTTTGAAATGTCAATAGTTTACAACTAAATAGAACTCTTCTTGTCCAATCCCAAAGTGTTGGTTTGAACTTTGTAATTGGATCTAAGCAAGCTCTTCAAGTAAGATACATGAAAGAGCGTGTGGAGTTTATAATGGTTTGGAAAAGCCAATTTGTGAGCCATGGGACGTATACGTTTAAGGACAATATAAATTCCATAGAACATATGAGCTAACTTCATGTGGCTTTTCTCTTTGAGTGGGATATGTTCATAGGGTTAGAGACACAAGAAGACCTAATCTCCTTCATCACATCGACATTTGAAGTGACATTGATCAACCTATGCAATTCTAAGCCAATACTAGATTATCTTTGAGGGAACGAAGAATGTCAACATGAGATGTCAAGATGTTGTTCACCTCCTAAGCCTTTGAGAGTCATGACAAGTATGTAGAGTCCCAACCTACAATACAAGGGCTAACCTACCTTTAACCACAATTATATTATTAATTTACAGGTAAGAAACAATTTTCAGTATAATTTCCTCAACAAATAAACTAACTCTAAATTTTACGTTTTCTTTACATTTCTTTTAAGAACAATGGCTAACAAAATTATATTGTTAATCTAACAAAACTTAACTATGATAAAATTAATTAAATATAGAAGGAGTAAGCAGACCCTACGTACCTGGAAGAATTGTCCTAGAAGGATGGTTCTTATGTTGGCTTGCATTGGCTCTCATGTCTTCTCGATCACCGCAACTAGTGTGGGGCGAGAAACTCTCCTCCCAACCAAAATACTTAGTTGAAAGCTAAGGACCCCTAATTCCCCAGTAGCTAATACCATGCCAACCAAATTTACTCTCTCCTCCTTCATTCCCCTGCCTCCTTGCTCCCCACTCATACTACAATCCGACTATTCCCTCCAAAACAAATTCCCAACAATCACAGCATAGGACTTACCACAAGGGTATGAGTTTCCCAACAACATAATGACACCCCCCAACAAGAAACAAAGAACAAAGAACAAAACAACACCCAATAAAACAAACAACAAAACAACCAACAAACCCCTAGTCTTCCCCCTAATTCCTAGATTTATGCAGGCATTTCCCATAATGATTTAAATTTGAGTTATTTATGCATGAGTTCCAAATGGCCTTCATGCATAGTGCTTTTCCTGATCATGTTTAATTGACTTAACTAAATTTTATTTGTTAATATGTTTTATTACAATTTCTTTTCCTATTTCTCAATTTAAATAATATTTATTTTTATTAATATTTTCTCAATAATTACTCTAGTTTTTGTTATAACTAAAACAGTTAAAATTTTATAAAAAGGATATTGGTTGGGCCTTAGCCAAAAAAACCTTTATTACAAACAATCATTTGTCTCTTTGAAGACTTCTAATTTAGCTCCTTTCTATTTATTTCAGAACTACGGGATAGGGGCCCAATGAGCTTCTTCCTCATTCTTCCTCAAAACTCCTTGTGGCAGAAGGCAACCCATATTTTCCTTGATATCCGCTTCTTTGTTAGATCCACACAAAATATGGAACAAGAGGTACAAAGAGAAGTCTTGCATCACAAATCTCAACCTTTGTAATGTTTTATTGAGCAACGAGTCATTGAAAAGAGCATTTGTGTTTAGAATCTTTATCAATATTTCTGAGTCCCCCAAAAATTGAACTTCTTTAATCCCTTTCCCTCGAGCTATTTGGCAGGCTTTTAGTAACCCAAGAATTTCTGCGTGATTGTTAGTTTTCTGGCAAAGTCCCCAGCTGAAACTTTCAACTCTATTACCATCCGAGGAGTATATCACCCCTTAAGCTCCTACCCTCCTTGGATTTCCTTTGGAGGCACCGTCAAATAAGATCGAAGCTTTTCCTTGTGACCTCCACCAAACCTGAAAATATGCTTCCTTGTCTCTTAACTGCCACCTTGGATTTATACTAGGTCAGGCATAATCCTTTTTTCTATCTCTGAAGGTGTAAATGACCAGCCATTTTTTCTTCTTCTAGGAGGAGCGAATAACCCTTCTTAAAAGTTTGGATGCCCATCGTTTCAATAAGGATAGCTTTGTTTTTTGCAGCCACCTTAAGAGGTTGTTGCTGGGTATTGTTGAAAATTTTGTCATTTCTGGCCAGCCATATATTCCAGCACACGTATTTGGGAAGTGCTACCCAAATTCTACTCCAAGCTGATTTTCCTTGAATTAAATGGGGATATCTTGATTTCCAGGTGGAGAAGAGCACTACCAACGATATTTTCTCCAGAGATGGAATGTTAAGACCATGAAGAGTGAGAGTCCACACTTCCTGAGCATAATTACAGTCCAAAAACAATGGACCACTGGTTTCTGAATCTCTGCAGCACATGTTGCATATGTGGGGGCCAATTATACCACGTTTTGTCAAGTTTTCTCCTGTTAGAGCCTTTCTATGCATCATAATCCAGAAAAAAGAAGTTTATCTTGGGGAGACTATGTGGATCCTAGACCTGCTTCTATAACTTGGATGGGAGAGCTTGCACATGATTTGATTGCAGAGAGACAAACCCCTTCCTTATCGTATAAGTTCCCTTTTCCCCCCATCCCCAACGATCCTTCTGCTGCAGGTGGACCGGTGCCAGATCCGTTAGTGCATTGAGGAGATACGATTTTTGTGGTTCCCATTGCTGTGGAAGTCATGGAATGGCCTATTCATGCCAACTTCCAGCATCTTCCCATGTCGAGATTGCTTCCAGCATGCAGTATCCCTGCATTTTTAACCACTCACGGGATCATTTGTTCTCCTCCACGCTATCAAGAGCTGGCTTCCCCTTGATTTTATCCTTCCACAACATTGTTTATGTCCCATTGCCGGGGATCCTGTACATACTTTTTTTGAAAGAATTCGAGCCCCCTCCTGCAGAGATTCCACGTGATCGTTCCTTTGGGGATTTTGATAGCCTGTAAGTTGCGCAGAGATTCACCTCTCAAATATTTTTTCTTCAGAATTATACTAACCGGGTGTCTACTATTTGAATATAAATCCATAGTATTTTACCTCCCATTGCCAAATTCACGAACCTCGGATCACGGATCTGCAATCCTCCTCCTATCAGCGGTCATTTGACTATGTCCCACTTTACTAAGTGGAATTTCTTTTAATTCCCTTTTCCACCTTACCATAGAAAGTCCTGGGTTATCTTAGAGATCTGATCCATGATCATTTTCGGAGCTAAGAGGAAGGAAGCTTGATATATTGGCAAAGAGGAGAGAACATATTTCACTAATGTGAGCTTGCCAGATTTGGTGAGCCATTGGCCACCCCAGGCTCTGATTTTGGATTTTATTTTTCTCAACACTTCATCCCACAATGAAGCTTTATTAGGCCCCAAAGTTAAGGGAAGTCCGAGGTATTTTATTTTTTCCCATATTGCAAAGCTCGTGAACTTTGAAGCCCAAGTAATGCGCAATTTGGTGGATATATTTTTTCTCTACATTCCAACCATACACGACGCTCTTCCTTTTGTTGATGAGGGATCCAGATATGTTGCAGAAGTCTTGGAGAATTCCATTGAATACCTTTGCTATCATGATGGAGGCTCCCCCAAAAAACAGTGAGTCGTCTACAAAAAGTGCATGATTTATAGGTTCAATGCCTTTCACTATCCTTATACCTCGAGTCATCCCAACATTCTTTTCTGCAGCTAGCTTTCTACTCAGTGAATCAACCATCATAATGTACAAAAAGGGAGAGAGGGGGTAGCCTTGCCTTATTCCCCTCGAGGCTTGAAAATAACTGGTCGATGTGCCATTTACAAGTGGAGCTATCCATGGTTTTTCTATGCATGCTTTGATCAAGTTAACAAAATTAGAGATAAACCTGAAGGAGAGAAGAACTTTGTAAAGAAATAAGTGCTTTATCGGATCAAATGCATTTGCCATGTCAAGTTTTATTATCATTCCTTGCTCCTTCTGATGGTAACTAGAATGGATGGCTTCTCGCACTTGGATCACGTTGTCTATGATGTGTCTCCCTTTGACAAAACCTCCCTGACTGGATGAGATGAGCTTCCCAATAAGAGGTTTAATTCTGTTTTCCAGTAGTTCAGACAGAATTTTGTAGGATGCGTTGCATAGTGAGATTGGCCTGAATCTTTCAAAAGTGCTCGGGTTCACTTATTTGGGTATCAGAGCAAGAAAGGTGGGGTTTGTACTTCCTCCCACTTTGGATTTCTGTTGAAAATCTTTTAGCATTCTTAGTAAATCAATCTTGATGATTTCCCAACACTGCCTATAAAAATGGATTGAAAATCCATCCGACCCAGGGACCTTGTCTGGTTCCATGGACCAAATTACACTGCAGATTTCTTCCTCAGTAAATTGCTTTAAGAGAGTCGTGTTATCTTCTCTGTTGACTAAGAGAGGGATGTGGGAAAGGAAATCAGAGATGACATCCTCATTTCCTTCTCTATTATTTTTATACAAGTTCTGGTAGTGAGTTTTAGTTGCTAGCTTTATTTGTTCATGGCCTTTGTGAAGAGTCCCGTATAGAGAGGTTATTTCATAAATGTGGTTTATAGATAGTCTGGCTCTGCATTGTTTGTGAAAGCAAGAGGTGTTGCGGTCTCTTGCTTTTAACCACAAACTTCGATACTTCAGCCTCAAGAACTCTTCTTCTTGCCGAAAAGAGAGAAAAGACTTAGCTTGGGTTGCTTGCTCTTTTTCTAATTCTGTGTAGGTAATATCGTTGCTCTCAATATCTATTTGGAGATTATCTAACAGCTGTATAGTCTCCTTTCTGTTCCTAGTTGGGGTATTGTTGGGATTTTCTGACCCAACCTTCAGTGCTATCTTCGTGGCCTTTAACTTCTGTTCCCACACAAAAGAAGGAGACCGTGTCACTGGTGTGGACCAAGCTGCGATAACGTTCTCCATGAACCCTTCCTTTTCGATCCAGATTGGACTGAATCTAAAGGGTATGGGACCCATATTCTCTTCCTCTTCTAGATGAAGCAAGATGGGTTTATGATCTGAAGTGAACTCTGGGAGAGTTTTGGAGGAAATCACCCGCTTTTCCAACAGTGAGCTCTGAACTAGGAAACGATCTAGACGGGAAGCTATGTGATCCACCCCTACGATGTTGTTGGTCTAGGTAAAAAGACCTATTTTTCGGTTGATGTCTACTAGGTCCCATTGCTGTATGAGGTCCTCTACCAGGGGTAGCATTTGATCCTTGCCTTTGTTTCCTCCCCTCTTTTCTTTTGGGTCAAAGATCAGATTTATATCTCCAACTACTATTATATTCCGAGGGGATTATATTTCTATGAAATCTTCCAGAGTTCACCAACAATATTTATTTTCTGATTGTAGAATAGGAACATAAAGGTTGAAGAGTGATAGAGTGAGCTTACTTGAAGTATGGCAAAGTTCAGTGTAGATCCAATGTTGGGTTTCAAAAGAGATTTCTAATTGAAACTCCTCTTCTGACCACAAAGTTTCTAGGCCCCCAGAGGTGCCTTTGGCGCTTATGGCCTTCCCTGAATTTTTTTTCCATTTTGAGTTTCTGATCTGGAGAAGGGTCTCCCCTTCAATCTTAGTCTCTTGAAGCATGATTATCTCGGGGGTTTCCATTTTCAGAAGGTCTTTGACTACTTTAGCTTTCGAAGGGTTCCCCAATCCTTTGCAGTTCCAAGAGAATAGCCACATTATTTATTGAGATTAAGAAGGGATGAACCTCCCTTGGGGGGTCTTGTTCTAGTGTTTCTCCCAATAGACATTTCGTTTGTAGATTGGTTTCCCTGCATTTTTTTCCTCTCTACTTCTTCCTCTCAGGCTTCCCTGCAAGATTTCCTCCTAGCTTTTTTTGAGGGCCTCTTGAAAGGCTCATCTTATGATGACCCTGAGGATTCTGGAAGTTTTTTCCTTGTTATCTCTGCATAGGTAGGAGATGAGTAGATCCTTGCTGGGGATTCTAGGTGGGGTGCTTCTGTCATTTCCTTCTCAACTGCTGAAGGAGGAGGCTGCTTCTCTATCTCCTCAGTTACTATTTTTGAATTGTCTTTTGCTACCCTGAGTATTTCAAAGGGATTTTCCTCAGCTTCTGCCCTTGATTGGTATTTATTTTATTTCTCTTGTTCCTGCCTTACTGCAGACATGTCAGATCCCGTCGACGTCTCTTTCCCTTTTTTCCTACTATTTGTCTTTGCCGAGGCTATTTTCTAGGCCTGAATCCATTGTTCTTTGGATTTCTCAACATCTTCCTCGCCCTTTTTCTTGCAGTATCTTGCGAAGTATCCGTGGCTATGACAGTACCTACATTTGAAGGGGAGTTGTTTGTAGTCCAGTTCTTGGATATGTGACCAATTTGCAACCGTTAGATTGATTGCTTCTGGTAACCCTATTTCTAGCTCTAACTCAACACATATTCTTACGTAGGAGTACTGATCATTTCTCTCTACTCGATCTATGTATTTCCCAAGGGTGTTGTCAATTGTTTCCATTGTCTTTGGGTTCTAGCAATGCAAGGGTAAGTGTGGGAGGCGTACCCACACCGGGACTGCCGATGGCACATCTTGCGTAGGGTCGAAATCTGGAGTCCATTTATTCAAATATAATCCCTGAGGGACCATGAAGTAAGGTTCATTTCTGAATATGAGACTTCTATCTTCTCCTTCTTCAAACACGAACATGAAGAATCCCTTGCCTACATAATAACTTCTGATGCCTTCTTTTACTAACGGCCTTCAGTTCCTCTGCACCCATGATTCTACAGCCTTGGGGGAGGGCCACAGGCCTGTGAACTATCCAATGATTCCTCGGTCTTCTAGATTTAGAGTTGATCTACAAGTTTCTTCAGCTGGGAGGGCAATAGTGGGGATACTATCCAGCTTTTTGATGAATTTATGTTGTGTCTCGTTCAGTTTACGCTTGCCACAACTCTCGATCAACTTCTTGAACGCCACCAGCTCTGGTGGATGATACGTGGAGGCCTCGGGGCCCTTTCCTGGGCCCATTATGATAGGGAGATGCCTCAGCAGAGGGATGCAGCTAGAACCTTCTTGATTTGAAGGCAGTGGTAAAGCGTTCAGCACGAGGTCGTAGGCATCCGTGTGATCGCTCTTAGATATGGGCCAATAATTAATCTAGTTTAATAATACCTTACCATTCACAATTAAATTTTTTGAGGTGTTAAAAAGTATGAGATTAATGAGGGTGATGGTTGTCCATAAACTACCTCAAAAGGGGTAATTATAGTAGCACTATGCTAAGCAGTATTGTGCCACCATTCAACTAGGGTATCCATTTGACCTATTAGGCTTGATTTTTGAAGCAAAACAATGTAACTAAGATTGTAAGCATTTATTAATTGTTTTATTTTGGCCATTGGTTTTGGGGTGACATGTTGTGTTGAGATTGAGATTCAATTGGATACTTCGAAGTTGAAATAACTCCTCCCAAATATTGTTATGAAGGTGGGATCACAATCAATCACAATGGATTTAGGAATGGCATGTAGTTTAAAAATATTGTCTATGAATACTTGTGCTACTATGGAGGCCTTGAACGAGTGTTATAAGGCACATAAGTGAGCATATTTGGAAATGTGATCCATAACCACCATTGCCAATGATCTGCTGCATGATTTTGGTAACACTGTAATGAAATCCATAGACATGAAAGGATAAGGGTTGTAAATATTCTAGAAGCTTTATTGTTTCCCTTTTGTGTCATTGACAATTATTACATACAACCACAAAGGTGCAAATGCTATCTTTTATGCCTTCCTGAAAGAATGAACAATCCTATCATATGTCATATGAAACTTGGAATGACCCATTACGAGAGAGGAATATAATTCAAATAACACTTTGGATTTCAATGAGGAATCTTGAACCAAAATGATATGGTCGTTATAGTGGCACTCATCATTCTACCAAGTGTAATATTAGTGTGCTTTTGGGTCGACATGTCAATGGTGGATCATGTGCATGATCTTTAAATCCACTTTGTAATACCCTGGTCTCAATCCTTTGAACTTGATATTGTTTATATTTTAATTGTGTTTATTTATATATTATGTGTTGCCTAACTCCATTAGGTAGATGACATGGTGATTCTTAACACTAACAAACATGATCAATTTAATATTGTTGAAAGGTTTCAAGGCTGACTAATGGGGTGGACATCGATGGGCTATGAGTCCACCAGAGAGAAAGCTAAGGGGGTCCAATGGGGGGAATACAATAGATGCCTTATGATGATGTTTTCCCCTGTCTTAAACCTATTAAATATACAACATCATGAGTCATTCTCCAAGCCAATCTTGAGTGCATCTAGGATTGGGACTCATGTGTTGAGGTAGGGAGCCCGAGTTGGACTCAAGAACTTGGAGTGGAATTCTTGAGTTGGACTCAGGAACTTGGAGTGGAATTCTTGAGTTGGACTCGAGAATGGATAAGCCTTTAGTTGTAAAAGGTTATTCCTCATGTGTTGAGGTGAATGCTTTGATATATCAAAGCATTCACCTCATATTTTCAAGGCTCGGGACTTGTGTGTCAAGTTAGATTCTCATGTGGACCTCTAGTTATAGTAGGTACCCATGAGCTGGGCCTCCAATTATAGAGGTAAATGATTTTCATGTTGAAGCATTAATGTTGTGTGGTCTATTACTAACCATGGTCACCAATTGCTATTAAGACTCTTATAGAGACTAGCCACCTCTAGAGTGAATTACTTTAGCATATGATCATTTGGACCGAGAGTAATATAATATGATAACAACATCCGACAAATATTCTTAGTATAATCCAATATGATAGATAAATTATATTTATCACATATTGACCATGCAGTAAAGATAAGAGATAAAGATAAATGCATAGAGAACAAAGAGAATTCAGAATTTCTCATGAGAAGACTTTAGTTGACTAAGTGAACTCGAATTGTTAAAGCTTTAGTTAAAGTAACAATGTATGCCTCAGTTAAAGTAACAATGCATGCCTCAGTTAGATTTTGTTGAGCTTCAATTAAAGAAACAATGTATGCATATGTTAATTAAAGGAGAACTCACAATGGTCACTTCAGTAAATCAATCAACATTATTTCAGTTAATATTAGTTAACTAAAGTGTCAATAAAAAGGAATTAGTTAACTAAAGTGGCGCACAACAATTATCCAAGAAGGAAATTCATTATAGTTTGCATGGGAGGCTAATTTCCCATCCGATGGTTCACTACACCTTGCATGACAGCTATTCTTGTTAGTTATTAATGTGTTTGACACAACAGGAAGTTAATCTGATTGATATCTCTTTATTGCTCAGTTTCTACACCTGGGGTGTTTTGTGATCTCTTATCTTACACCTAGGGTGTTGAAAGTAATCTGCTATTGTAAAAGACATTCTCTGCTATCTATAATAATTATACTCTAAAAATTTAATGGGGTTTTTAATCCTAATTGTTTTGAGGGTTTTCCCTAGGGTACATCCTGTGTTATGGTTGAATGTGTTTTATGTGATTGAATGGTTCATTGATTTCAAGTATTTAGTATTTATGCACTTAAATCATTAAAGATCAAAGCTCAACATATTTGCACAAAATCAACATGGTATCATAGCTCAGGTTGTGAAGGAGCTAAGTATTGTTAAACAAACTTGAGCCTACGTACATATTGAGGAGTTGAGCATAATACTCGGAGACAATGGAATCGATCTCGATATGATCGAAAGACCGACTTGAAGACACTTCAAATTTCAACACTTGAAAGACCATGGTCCTGAACATCCTGGAGGAACATGACCTAGATGTCTACGTAGCTAATGTGGTGGAGGAGCCCACATCTAATGCAGGGCGCAATACCTTCAAAAAGAACCAAGCTAAATCCAAGTGCACAACAATTATCCAAGAAGGAAATTCGATATAGTTTGCATGGGAGGCTGATTTCCCATCCGATGGTTCACTACACCTTGCATGGCAGCGATTCTGGTTAGTTATTAATGTGTTCGACACAACGGGAAGTTCATCTAATTGATATCTCTTCTCTATTGCTTAGTTTCTACACATGGGGTGTTTTTTTATCTCTTATCTTACACCTAGGGTGTTGAAAGTAATCTTTTATTGTAAAATACATTCTCTGTTATCTATCATAATTATACTCTAAAAATTTGCTGGGGTTTTTAATCCTAATTGTTTTGAGGGTTTTCCCTAGGGTACATCCTGTGTTATGGTTGAATGTGTTTTATGTGGTTGAATGGTTCATTGATTTCAAGTATTTAGTATTTATGCACTTAAAGCATTAAAGATCAAAGCTCAACATATTTGCACAAAAATCAACATGGTATCATAGCTCAGGTCGTGAAGGAGCTAAGTATTGTTAAGAAAACTTGAGCCTACGTACATCTTGAGGAGTTGAGCACAGTACTTGGATACAATGGAATCAATCTCCATACGATCAGAAGACCAACTTGAAGACACTTCAAATTTCAACACTTGAAAGACCATGGTCCTGAACATCCTGCAGGAACATGACCTAGATGTTTATGTAGCTAATGTGGTGGAGGATCCCACATCTAATGCAGGGCGCAGTACCTTCAAGAAGAACCAAGCTAAATCCAAGTGCATCATCTATGATTCGATGAAGGATAACTTGGTATCTGTGATTACTCCTTTGAATACCGCAAAGGAATGTTTTGATACAAGTTTTACAAAAATGATTCGATTCAAAAGAGGGCATTGAAGAATAATATTTCGAACCTAAAGATGGAGAAGGATGAGGCAGTGGCCTCTTTCTTCACCAATATATCTCAAGTAAGAGATCAAATTAATAGCATTGGAGTTGTGGTGGATGAATATGATCTCATCCAAAACGCTACTGATGGTATCTCATCCTCATAGGAGACATTATTGGCTACTATGAATGGTCGAGAGGTGCAACCTAACTTCAAGAGGTTGTGGCATGACTGCCGCTAAGAGGAAGGGTGAATCCAGAGCAAGTCCATGTGTACCAAAGAAAAAAAACTTGCTCTTACAGCAAGCATGAAGAGAGGGTTGATGAGTTCAAGGAACAGAGAATGTAGTGATTCGCTAGATTCTGCATGAGGTCTCCTTCACCCATGTAGAGATTCACTACCTCTTGCATGTGATCAAATTTGCAAAATAATATGCAGTGAAGATAGAAGATCAAGACCTAGGGACTCCAGTAATCTATGCAAGGAAGAAGAGATCAACAGGGATCCCAGAAAACAATAAAAGATAAGTATTTGTATTTTGATTATCAATTACTATTGTAAATCATATATGAATGTTTTTTAATATGTTTCATTATAGTTTTATGTAGATTTGTATTCCTAGAATTAGGAAGTATGTATAAAATGATGAGCATATGTTATAGTTTTCTTTTATTGGAAACTGGTAAAGCTCATGTAGTACATGCTATGATTAAATAACTAGCATATGGGGTTGCATAACATTCCATGAGATATGGATGGAAGTTGTGTTGAAACATTGGTTAAAATGTCTGCATGGTTGTGTGAGTTATTTGTCATTGCATTGAAATATTCATATGATTGAATTTCATGATTATGCAAGGTTGCTAATCACTTGACTAAATTTGTCTTGTAGGGAAAGAGAATATGCTATGACCTACAAGCGGAGAATGACAATTATTGATGGTGGATTCGAAAAGAGAAGAGGACCTAGATTTTGGTTCTCCCCATTCAGATGTTAAGAGGGAGAAGGAAGAACTGTTCTTATATTTGCTAGCTCCTAAAGAACCAGTAGAACCGGTTGATGAACCTCCTGCAAAAAGGATATCTACATGGTGCTCATATATAGAAGGAATCAAATTATAATATTCAAGAATCTTGGCATGATTCTTGGGATTAAAGGTGTGGTAGAAACTAGATGAGATTTTCCTTAGTCAAGGAAAATACATAGAGATCCTAAATAGATTCAAGATGATGGACTATAAGTCCATGGCCACACATATGATGATGAATATGAAGTTGATTCTTCTTCAGATTTAGAGGAGCTCATAGACAGTTAGATACTAGATGTACCTGGTTAGCACCATGTCGGATATATGCTTTGCAGTCAATACATAGAAATGTACAACAATAAAAGTGTTGATGTACCTACATGGTATGTTTGGATATGGACTCATATATGTCTCGGACATTGAGCATGTGTTTAGGTACCTTCGAGGTACTATTGCTTATGGACTCATATTTTCCTCCAGTAGTGAGGTAAAATTACTTGGTTATGCCAAATCCAATTGGAGTGGTAGTGTATTGCTGCTAGTACTACAAAATAAAAGTATATTATGACTAGTACTACATAAGTAAAATGTATTTCATCTAGTACTACAGAAGCAAAGTATATTGTAACTAGTACTACCTACTGAAAATCATTCTAACCTAGGAAGCTACTTGCTAGGTTGTTTGGAGAGAAGCTTATGGACATTCACTCTGATAATTAGAGTTGTATTAAACTCTCAGAAACTCATTTGTTTCATGACAAGTCAAAACACATTAAGATGAAGTATCAATTCATCAGAGACATGGTCCAGAAAGATAAGACTTCGGTACATTGCAAATGAATAGCATATTACATATGTGTTAACAAAGCCTTTATCATTGGCAATGTTTAGGTACTTTCAAGACAAGCTTGGCATGCCAGGGAATTCCTCCCTCACTGAGAGGGAGTGATAAAGATACATCATAATGATCCATTCTCAAAGGCAATCTTGTGTGCATCCAATATTGGACTTCATGTGTTGAGGTATGGAGCCTGAGTTGGACTTAGGAACTTGGAGTAGAATTCTTGAGTTGGACACAAGAATGACAAAGCCTATAGTTGTAAAAGGTTATTCCTCATTTGTTGAGGTGAATGCTTTGATATATCAAAGTGATGATGTTGTAAATTCTTGTTGGACAAGGCTCAAGACTTATGTGTCAAGTCAGATTCTCACGTGGACCTCTAGGTACCCATTAGGTGGACCTCCAGTTTTAGTAGGTACCCATCAGGTGTACCTCTAGTTATATAGGTAAATGCTTTGCATGTTAAAGCATTAATGGCATGTGATGTATTACTAACCATGATCGCTAATTGCTATTAAGTATCATTTAGAGACTGGCCACCTCTAGAGTGAATTACTTTAGCATATGATCATTTGGTCCGATAGTAATATAATATGATCACGACATCCAACATATATTCTTAGTATAATCCAATTGATAGATAAATTAAAGTTAGTACATATTGACCATGCGGTAAATATAAGAGATAAAGATATTGCATAGAGAACAAAGAGAATTCAAAATTTCTCACAAGAAGACTCCAATTGACAAAGTGAACTCAAATGGTTAAAGCCTCGGTTAAAGTAACAATGTATGCCTAAGTTAAAGCTTCAGTTAAAGTAACCATGCATGCCTTAGTTAGTTAAAGGAGAACTCATAGTGGTCACTTCAGTAAATCAATCAACATTATTTCAATTAAGAATAATTAACTAAAGTGTTAATAAAAAGGAATTAGTTAATGAAAGTGTTTTGCATTATGCCACTTTAGTTAAACTAAAAGATGACACCCGAGTTACACCTATTGTTAACTAATTCATCCTACATCTAATTAAGAGGTGAGTTCACTATGAAGATAGTTGAGCATAATTTATTGCCAAAGAAGAAAGTCATAGTGCAATTCATTATGCAGGATTGAAGAAATCAAAGTGCAAAACAATTATCCAAGAAGGCAATTGGTTATAGTTAGCATGGGAGGCTAATTTCCCTTGCAGTGATTCACTACACCTTGCATGGAAATGATTCTTTCTATTTATTAATGTGTTGGACACATTGGAAAGTTCATCCAATTGATCTCTCTTCTCTATTGCTCCACATCTACACTTGGTTGTTTTGTGATCTTATATTGCACCTCTCGTGCTAAAAGCAATATGCTATTATAAAGTACATTCTCTGCTATCTATCATAATTATACTCTGAAAATTTGATGGGGTTTTTCATCCTCATTGGTTTGAGCATTTTTCCCAAGGTACATCTCGTGTTATTGTTAAATGTTTTTTATGTGATTGAATGGTTTATTGATTTCAAGTATTCAGTATTTCCGCACTTAAAGAACTAAAGACCTGAGATCAACATATTTGCACAAAAATCAACACGGTATCATAACGCAGGGCATGAAGGAGCTAAGTATTGTCAAACAAACTTTAACTTACATAGATTCTGAGGAGTTGAGCATAGTGCCTGAAGACAATGGCATCGATCCTTGTACGACCAAAATACTCACTTGAAGACAATTCAAATTTCAAATTTCAATCCTAGAGGAACACAACCTATATGGCTATGTAGTTAATGTGGTGGAGGAGCTGACATCTAATGCAGTGAGCAATACCTTCAAGAAGAACCAATCTAAATCCAAGTGGATCATCTATGATTTTGTGAAGGACAACTTGATGTCTATGATTACTCCTTTTAAGACCACACATGAATGTTTTGATACTTTGATACAAAGGCTCCGAGTCAAAAGAGGAATTTGAATAATAAGCTTTAGAACCTAAAGATGGAGAAGGACGAGACATTGACCTCTTTCTTCACCAAGATCTCTCGGGTAAGAGATCAACTTACTAGCATTGGAGTTGTGGTGGATGAAGATGATCTCATCCAAACCACTATTGATGGTCTCCCATCCTCATGGGAGACATTCTTGGCTTTCGTGAATGGTCGAGAGGTGCAATCTAACTTCTAGAGGTTGTGGCATGACTACCTCTAAGAGCAAGGGAAAATTCAGAGAAACACCATGTGCACCAAAGAATAAAACCTTGCTCTTACAACAAGGATGAAGATAGGTTTAATGTTTTCAAGGCATAGAGCATCCAATGATTCACTATATTCTGCATGAGTCCTCCTTCACCCATGCACATATCCACTACCTCTTACATGTGATCAAATTTGCAAACTAATATCCTGTGAAGAAACAAGATAAGTCCGAGGGACTCTAGTAATCTCCGCAAGGAAGCATAAATCAAGAGGTGGCCCACAAAACATAAAAGATAAGTATTTGTATTTTGATGATAAATTACTATTGTAAATTAGATTTGAATGTTGTTGAATATGTTTCACAATAGTTATATGCAGATCTATATTCCTACAATCATGAAGTATGTATAACATGATGAGCATATGTTATAGTTTTCTTTTTTTGGCAAATAGTAAAGGTCATGTAGTACATGCTATGATTAAATAAGTAACGCATGGGGTTGCATAAATTTCCATGAGATAGGATGGAAGTTGTTTTGAAACATTGGTTAAAATATTTGCATGACTGTGCAATCTATTTGTGATTGCATTGAAATATTCATATGATTGAATTTCATGATTATTCAAGGTTGCTAATCACTTTACTAAATTTGTCTTGTAGGGAAAGAGCATATGATATGAACTACAAGTATTGATGATGGATCCCGAAAGAGAAAAGGACCCAAATTCTGGTTCTCCCCATTCATATGTTGAGAGGGAGAAGGAAAACGTTCTCTCAGATTTGCTAGCTCCTAAAGAACCAGTAGAAATAGTTGACGAACCGCCTGTTAAAAGGAGATCTACATGGTGCTCATATACACAAGGAATCATATTACAATATTCAAGAATCTTGGCATGATTCTTGGGATTAGATGTGTAGCAGAAACCTTATGAGATTTTCCTCAGTCAAGGAAAATTGTTAGGATTATTAATCCTCCCTTGTCCAATTTGGTCATATGTCTAAATCGGGAGTCCATCCAGTCTATTTATAGTCATTAGTACCATTGGGTCAACTTGACCTAATTGGGGCACATGTTTCAGTTACTAAAGTGTGGGGAACACTAATTGAGGCTCACTGCCACTTATTGCACTTAATTGCATAAGTTTAGGAGCCTCCTAGACCAATCCCTACAATTTAAGAAGCCACTGGGAGTGCCGAAACCAACCAAGGTCAGTTCACTTCAGTTAATGACTAGTCAAGCTAAGTTAGGAGTTAGTTACATTCAGTTCTAGTCCTCTACATTCAGTTAGCACTAGGTTTACTTGACTGCACACATGTGGGTTGCATTTCTCACCTACCACAGTTAGTTAACCATTAGTCAACACTGAATGTAACACTTGAGTTGTGTTTTAGAGCTCCGATGAACTCCGGTTATGGTTTAGACAAGGTCAGTTAACTATTGAGTCCTCCGATAGTGATTTAGACAAGGTCTTGGTTACCTAAAGTCAAGTAGTGTCTAATCAATTCGAACTTCCTCATGTGGATTTGAATTGCTTGTGGCTATTAAAGCCATTGTACTTCATTGTAATTATCTATCTAATTACTCTTTGATTAATGAAAAGCATTCACAGCTGCAAGCCATTTTTGCACTGTTTCATTCTTCAGTAACTGAGTAACTTGTGTGATCTATTATGTGAGTTGTGTGTTTGTCTACATATCTATGTGCTCAATTTAATATGGTATCAGAGCCTCGGCGAACAAGGCACTTCTCCTCCTCAGATCTCCTACTGGATCATTTTTTGAGCAAAATTGCTCCTTCCAGCACTGCACCAGAAGCGGAGAATTTACCACTTAATACCCTAAGCAAAGGAATTGTTGATCAAGCTTGCTTGATTAACTAAGCTGGGTGTGAAGAAAATTCCAAAAGTGCAGGCTGTCCGACCTTATGGTGCCCTTTTTTTGTTTTGCAGGTACAACTTCGAAATGATTTCATCTTTGATGAGACAAGGTCTCTGTCAGGTGTCTATTGAACTCTGGACAAGATTGGATAGAACCTTTGGAATGATTTATGAGGATCATAATAGTAATTTGGATAGCACATCCAGCACCATAAGCATCCTTGATCCAAAAATATCGGCCTCCACTCTCTCTGATGAAGTTGTTCAAGATAAAGAAGAAGCAAAAGCTTCTACACAGTCAATTCGAATTGAAGATAGTCTCCATGCAATGACTCCTTCTCCTGATGCTCCAAAACTTCATGAGATATCTGATATCTCATCTTCTCATATTGCTGAAATAGAAGAAGACATTCGAATCTTTGATATTGAAGAAAAATTCTGCTGCACTTCCATGCAAACATTCACCGGTGATTTTCCTTTAAATTCTGTGCAAAATTTACCAGTAATTGCTTCCGAAAGTGAAGAGAAAATTGATTTTTCTCCCTCTAATGTTGCTGCTGGTGTGAAATATGTGATACCTTGGATAATTTGGAAGAAATATCAGATTACCAGAGTGATCCATTCGCTCCCCATGATCTATATTTTCTAGCAAATTCCTGCAGGATTACATGCACCAAAATTCAGAATTTTGAAGAAGAAGAAAGCTGTGCATCCACTGTCTCGGTTAACCATTTATTTGAATATGATATTAACCTTATTGGATATGATATGATCTTATTTAGATCTGATCTGATATTGCTTGGTTTAATATATCAAATTCATAATCTTTCAATACCGCTTGTAGTTGTTCTCATCAACGGTGTGAAGAAACAAGTACCTCAAGTCTCCTACAAAACTGCTGCTGGGGATTTGATTCCATTTCACAGTTTTGGATCTGTTTTGAACCTATTTAGATCTGATTTACTTTCTTATCTGATATTATTTGGTTCATATTTTAAAATTCAAAATCTTTCAGTCATGCTTGTAGCTGCTCTCACCAATTCCGGTGTGAAAAATCAAGTACCGCACTTTCTCTTCAAAATTGCTGATGGGGATTTGGTGTTAGTTTCCTCATATGAGGTTACTGATATTTTATTATGTGATTCATTATTTATTTCAGAAGATATATTAGACTATGGAGCTCAAGCATTCGCTCTCAACAGTCCCAGTGCTTCTCTACCATTGATCACATGCTCATCTCCTCACAGAACTAGTAAAGAGGAAGATTTTCTGCATCCACCTGGACACCTGCTCCTAACACTTGGGGCTGTTCTTACCACTCATGGTTTGCTGTTCATGGCTGCAACATATCAGTTTCTTGATTGTTCTTCACATTCTCTGAACTCTCAAGAACCTTTTCTCACTTTCCAGTTGACTTCAGTTGCTCTACATGGGTCCAGTCTTCATCCGGCAGCTGTCTATATTTCTGATTTAGTTGAGCATATCATTCTTCTTCCAAAGAGGAAGATTCTTCCAGACATAATGATGGAGAGGTTCGCATGCCAGGCCCCAGGATACTTGTGCATAGAAGAACCAGATTGATCCTGATTCTACCTGCTTAATTAGAAGGGGGGTTTTTTCCCATGTGGTTTTTCCCCGGCACCTTGTTTTTGAGCAGTTTATTTACTTTACTTGATGTAATGGGTGACCTATGGTCTTAGTTACCAGGGCCCACAGATTGTCCAAGTTAGCATTCAGGGGGGGTGTTAGGATTATTAATCCTCCCTTGTCCAATTTGGTCATATGTCTAAATCGGGAGTCATGTCTAAATCGGGAGTCCATCCAGTCTATTTATAGTCATTAGCACCATTGGGTCAACTTGACCTAATTGGGGCACATGTTTCAGTTACTAAAGTGTGGGGAACACTAATTGAGGCTCACTGCCACTTATTGCACTTAATTGCATAAGTTTAGGAGCCTCCTAGACCAATCCCTACAATTTAGGAAGCCACTGGGAGTGCCGAAACCAACCAAGGTCAGTTCACTTCAGTTAATGACTAGTCAAGCTAAGTTAGGAGTTAGTTACATTCAGTTCTAGTCCTCTACATTCAATTGGCACTAGGTTTACTTGACTGCACACATGTGGGGTGCATTTCTCACCTACCACAGTTAGTTAACCATTAGTCAGCACTGAATGTAACACTTGAGTTGTGTTTTAGAGCTCCGATGAACTCCGGTTATGGTTTAGACAAGGTCAGTTAACTATTGAGTCCTCCGATAGTGATTTAGACAAGGTCTTGGTTACCTAAAGTCAAGTAGTGTCTAATCAATTCGAACTTCCTCATGTGGATTCGAATTGCTTGTGGCTATTAAAGCCATTGTACTTCATTGTAATTATCTATCTAATTACTCTTTGATTAATGAAAAGCATTCACAGCTGCAAGCCATTTTTGCACTGTTTCATTCTTCAATAACTGAGTAAATTGTGTGATCTATCATGTGAGTTGTGTGTTTGTCTACAGATCTTTGTGCTCAATTCAATAAAAATACATAGTATAGTTCCTAAAGAGATTCAGGACGATGGATTATAAGTCCATGGACACACATATGATGATGAATATGAAGCTGATTCTTCTTCATATTTGGAGGGTCTCACAGACAGTTAGATCCTATATGTACCTAGTTGGCACCATGTTGGATATATGCTTTGCAATTAGTACATAGATATGTACAAAAAAGCATGTGTTAAGGTACCTACATGGTACATTTGGATATGGACTCACATATGTCTCAGATAAGTTATATCCAAGACACTATGTAGAAAGGAGGAGTGCAACTCCAGTACATATCCATAGATGAGCAAATTGTCAATATGCTTACTAAGCCTCTATCCAAAGTAAAGTTGAGTAGTTTTGGGACAAGTTTAGTGTAGTACAAAATGACTCCCCCAGTTGAGAGGCAGTATTGATGTTTCTCCATAGGAATCAATAGATAGATAAAATCCCCCCCCCTCCACTAAGTCATGTGGGACATGACTTAGGAATTCTCCCCATCGATTAGTCAGGAAATGGTACATGGTTCAGACATTGATTAATCCATACAGTAATATATAGCTCATATTAGCTATGTAGTGGTACATGGACTAGTTAATCCATGTAGAAGATACCCCATTCAATTATACATAGGTTAGATTAGTCATGCAGGAATACCTGACTTAGATCTTGGTTAGTCAAGGTACATGAATCAACCAACAGCTTCCATATCTCATGTGGAGTGCACCCACATGAGCAGATCTATAGTCAAGACCTCAAATGACTATCATATAATAGTCAAGGTCTCCAAGACTATCAATGACTATTAGATACTCAAGTGAGTTATAGTCAGGACCGTTGGGGAGCAGTTAAACCTCTTGGAGAGGTCAGACTGCCATATTGTTTGTTAGTGGGGTACCATAAATAAAAATGAAACCACTTTGAAAGTGGTCAGGTGTTGGAGAACATCACCGAGAAAGGAAATCTCATAAAGCACTTCTCTATATCGTAGAAGATTCTATAAGTCAACAAGCAAAAAGAAATATGTGAGACTTTATTTTTGTAAGAAAATTACACATTTGATGTGTTACGAAGGTTTGGTATGATGGATTGAAAATACATGGTAAAACCACTTTAGGGAAACTACATAAGTCTAAATAGGTATATTATAGGTTCCTTATTTTATTTGATACATAGTAGACATGTTATATGTTATGATGTGAGTAATATTATGTCTGAGATTAGACATTGACATTAAGCATGTGTCTAGGTACCTTCGAGCTGCTATTGCTTAAGGACTTAGATTTTCCTCCAATGGTGAGGTAAAGTTACTTGGTTATGCAACTCCAATTGGCATGGTAGTGTATTGTGGCTAGTACTACAAAAGAAAAGTGTATTGTGACTAGTAATACAAAAGAAAAGTGTATTTAATCTAGTACTACAAAAGAAAAGTATATTGTGGCGAGTACTACCTGCTGAAAATAAGTGTATCTTATGAATCTACTTCAATGGGTTGTTTGGAAAGAATCTTACAAATGTTCACTCTTATAATCGGAGCTATATTAAGCTCTCAGAAAACCCTGTGCTTCATAATAAGTCGAAACACATTAAGATGAAGTATAAATTCATTAGAGACATGGTCCAGAAAGATAAGAATTTAGTACGATGATACTGAAGAGTAGATTGCAGATGTGTTAATAAAGCCTATGTCGGTGATGAAGTTTAGGTACTTCCAAGACAAGCCTGGCATGGTAGAGAATGCCTCCCTCGCTGAGAGGGGTGTTAAACATACATCATCATGAGTGATTATCCAAGCCAATCTTGTGTGCATCCAATATTGGGCCTCATGTGTTGAGGTAGGGAACCCGAGTTGGACTCACAAACTTGGAGTAGAATTCTTGAATTGGAATCAAGAATGACTAAGCCTTCAGTTGTAAAAGGTTATTACACACGTGTTGAGGTGAATGATTTGATATATCAAAGTGATGATGTTGTAAAGTCTTGTTGGACAAGGCTCAAGACTTGTGTGTCAAGTCAGATTCTCATGTGGACATATAGTTTTAATAGGTACCCATCAGGTGGACCTCCAGTTATATAGGTGAATGCTTTGCATGTGGAAGCATGAATGTCGTGTGATGTATTAATAACCATGATCACTAATTGCTATTAAGTCTCCTTTAGAGAATGACCACCTTTAGAGTGAATTACTTTAGCATATAATCATTTGGTCCGAGAGTAATATAATGTGATCACAATATCTGACAGATCTTCTTAGTATAATCTGATACGATAGATAAATTAAAGTTAGTACATAGTAGCCATGCAGTAAATATAAGAGATAAGATAAATTCCTAGAAAAGAAAGAGAATTTGAAATTTCTCACAAGAAGTCTCCAATTAACTAAGCGAACTCGAATGGTTAAAGCTTTAGTTAAATTAAGAATGTATGCCTCAATTAAAGCAATAATGTATGCATCCATTAGTTAAAGGAAAAATCACAGTCGTCACTTCAGTAAATCAATCGGCATGATTTTAGTTAAGATTAGTTAACTAAAGTGTTAATAAAAAGGAATTAGTTAACTAAAGTGTTTTGCATTATGACACTTTAGATAAACTAAAAGACGACACTTGAGTTACACCTATTGCATCATGACACTTAAATTATCAAGTCATCCTAAATCTAGTTAAGAGGTGAGTTCACTCTGAAGATAGTTGAGCATAATTTATTGTCAAAGAAGAAATTCACAATGCAATTGATTATGCAGGATTAAAGAAATCAAAATGCAAAACAATTATCCAAGAAGGAAATTCACTATAGTTTGCATGGGAGGCTTATTTCCCATGCAGTGATTCGCTACACCTTGCATGGAAATGATTCTTTCTAGTTATTAATGTGTTGGACACATTGGAAAGTTCATCCAATTGATCTCTATTCTCTATTGCTCTGCATCTACACTTGAGGTGTTTTCTGATTTTATCTTGCACCTAGGGTGTTGAAAGCAATATGCTATTATAAAAGGCATTATTTTCTATCTATCATAATTATATTATGAATATTTGATGGGGTATTTCATCCTCATTGTTTTGAGGGATTTCCCTAGGGTACATCTTGTATTATGGTTGAATGTTTTTTATGTGATTAAATGGTTTATTGATTTCAAGTATTCAATATTTCCACACTTAAAAAACTAAAGATCAAAGCTCAACATAATTGCACAAAAATTAACACGGTATCAGAGCTCATGGCACGAAGGAGCTAATTATTCTCAAGCAAACTTGAGCCTATGTAGATCCTAAGGAGTTGAGCACAGTGATTGAAAACAATGGCATCGATCCCTGTATGACCAAAAGACTGACTTGAAGGCAATTCAAATTTCAACACTTGGAAGGCTAGGGTTATGAACATGCTGGAGGAACATGTCCTAGATGGCTATGTAGTTAATCTGGTGGATAAGCTGACATTTAATGCATGGAGAAGTACCTTCAAGAAGAACCAAGCAAAATCCAAGTGGATCATCTATGATTTGGTGAAGGACAACATGATGTCTGTGATTACTCCTTTGAAGACCACATAGGAATGTTTTGATACTTTGAAACAAAGGATCCGAGTCAAAAGAGGGATTTGAAGAATAATCTTTGGAACCTAAAGATGGAGAAGTATGAGACAATGGCGTCTTTATTCACCAAGATCTATCAGGTAAGAGATCAACTTACTAGCATTGGAGTTGTGGTGGATGAAGATGATCTCATCCAAACCACTATTGATGGTCTCCCATCCTCATGGGAGACATTCTTGGCTTATGTGAATGGTCGAGAGGTGCAACCTAACTTCTAGAGGTTGTGGCGTGACTACCTCCAAGAGGAAGGGTGAATCTAAAGAAACACCATGTGCACCAAAGAAGAAAAACTTGCTCTTACAAAAAGGATAAAGATAGGGTTGATGATTTCAAGGAATAGAGGATGCAGTGATTCACTATAATCTGCATGAGGCCTCCTTCACCCATGCAGATATCCACTACCTGTTGCATGTGATCAAATTTGCAAAATAATATGCATTGAAGGAAGAAGATCAAGACTAAGGGACTCTAGCAATATCCACAAGGAAGCATATATTAAGAGGGGGCCCACAAAACAATAAAATATAAGTATTTGTATTTTGATTATAAATTGCTATTGTAAATTAGATCTGAATGTTATTGAATATGTTTAATTACATATGCAGATTTATATTCCTAGAATCAGGAGGTATGTATAAAATTATGAGCATTATATGTTATAGTTTTCTTTTATTGGAAAATAGTAAAGCTCATGTAGTACATGTTATGATTAAATAAGTAACATATGGGGTTGCATAACATTCCATGAGATATGGATGGAAGTTGTGCTGAAAAATTGGTTGAAATATTTGCATGACCGTGTGAGCTATTTGTGATTGCATTGAAATATTCATATGATTGAATTTCATGATTATGCAAGGTTGCTAATCACTGGACTAAATTTGTCTTGTATGGAAAGAGCATATGTTATGACCTACAAGTGGAGAGTGACAAGTATTGATGGTAGATCCTGAAAGAGAAGAGGTCCCATATTCTGGTTCTCCCCATTCAGATGTTGAGAGGGAGAAGGCATAAGTGCTCTTAGATTCGCTAGCTCCTGAAGAACCAGTAGAACTAGTTGACGAACCTCCTACTAAAAGGAGATCTACATGGTGCTCATATACAAACGGAATCAAATTACAGTATTCAAGGATCTTGGCATGATTCTTTGGATTAGAGGTGTGGCAGAAACCTTATGACATTTTCCTCAATCAAGGAAAATACATAATAGAGATCGTAAAGAGATTTGGGACGATGGACTGTAAGTCCATGGACACACATATGATGATGAATATGAATCTAATTCTTCTTTATATTTGGAGGGTCTCACAGACAGTTAGATCCTTTATGTACCTGGTTAGCACCAGAATGGATATATGCCTTGCAGTCAGTACATAGACATGTACAACAAAGCATGTGTTGAGGTACCTACATGGTACATTTGGATATGGGCTCAAATATGTCTCAGATAGGTTATATCCGAGACACAGTGCAAAAGGAGCAGTGTAACTCCAGTACACATCCATAGATGAGCAAATTGTCGATATACTTACTAATCCTCTATCCAATGTAAAGTTGATTACTTTCGGGGAACGCTTAGTGTAGTACAAAAAGACTCCTCTAGTTGATAGGGAGTATTGATGTTTCTCCATAGGCAGTAGTAGATAGATAAAATCCCCACCAGTAAGTCATGTGGGGCATGACTTAGGAGTTCTCCCCACCGGTAAGTCATGCAGTGTCACATGGGTCAGACACCAGTCAAGCCATACAGTAATATATAGTTCATATTAGCTATGTAGTGGTAGATGGACTAGTTAATCCATGTATCAGATACACCATTCTGTTATACATAGGCCAAATTAGTCATGCAGGAATACTTGATTCAGATGCCAGTTAGTCAATCTACATGACTCATCCAAGGGATTCAATATCTCATGTGGAGTGCACCCACATGAGCAGAGCTATAGTCAAGAACTCAAATGACTATCATATAATAGTCAAGGTCTCTGAGATTGTTAGTGACTATCAGATACTCAAGTGAGTTATAGTCAGGATCGTTGGGGAGCAATCAAACCTCTTGGATAGGTCATACTACCATATAGTTGGTTAGTGGGGTACCATAAAGAAAAATGAAACCACTTTGAAAGTGTTCAGACCTTGGAGAACATCACAGAGAAATGAAAGCTCATAAAGAACTTCTCTATATCGTAGAGGATTCTATAAGTCAACAAGAAAAAAAGAGGTGAGATTTTCTTTTTCGTAAGATAATTACACATTTGATGTGTTACGAAGGTTTGGTATGATGGATTGCAAATATTTGGTTTCTAGTTTTGGGAAACTACATAAGTCTAAATAGGTAGATTATAGGTTCCTTATTGTATTTGATACATAGTAGACCTGTTATATGCTATTGTGTGAGTTAGATTATGTCTAAGATTAGACATAGACATTAAGCATGTGTTTAGGTACTTTCAAGGTACTATTGCTTATGGACTTAGATTTTCCTCTAGTGGTGAGGTAAAATTACTTGGTTATTCCAACTCCAATTGGAGTGGTAGTGTATTGTGGCTAGTACTACAAAATCAAACTGTATTGAGACTAGTACTACAAAAGAAAATTGTATGTAATCTAGTACTACAGAAGCAAAGCATATTGCGACGAGTACTACCTATCGAAAAGAAGTGTATCTTAGGAATCTACTTGTTGGTTTGTTTGGAGAGAAGCTTACGTACATTCACTCTGATAATCATAGCTATATTAATCTCTCAGAAAACCATGTGTTTCATGATAAGTTGAAACACATTAAGATGAAGTATCACTTCATAAGAGACATGGTCTAGCAAGATAAGAATTTAGTACAATGATACTGAAGATCAGATTGTAGATGTGTTAATAAATCCTCTTCTAGTGAAGAAGTTTAGGTACTTCCAAGACAAGCTTGGAATGGTAGAGAATGCCTCCCTCGCTGAGAGGGAGTGTTAAATAATCATCATCATGAGTCATTCTCCAAGCCAATATTGTGTGCATCTAGGATTGGGCCTCATGTGTTGAGGCAGGGAACCCGAGTTAGACTCACAAACTTGGAGTAGAATTCTTGAATTGGGCTCAATAATTACTAATCCTTCAGTTGTAAAGGGTTATTCCTCACGTTTTGAGGTGAATGCTTTGATATATCAAAGGGATGATATTGTAATGTCTTTTTGGACAAGGCTCAAGACTTGTGTGCCAAGTCAGATTCTCATGTAGACCTCTAGTTATGGTAGTTACATCCCATGAGGTGGACCTCCAGTTATAGATGTAAATGCTTTGCATATTGAAGCATCAATGTTGTGTGATGTATTACTAACCATGATCACTAATTGCTATTAAGTCTCCTTTAGAGACTAGCTACCTCTAGAGCCAATTACTTTAGCATATGATCATTTGGTCCAAGAGTAATATAATATGATCACAACATCCATCAAATCTTCTTAGTATAATATGATGTGATAGATAAATTAAAGTTAGCATGTATTGACCATGCAGTAAAGATAAGAGATAAAGATAAATGCATAGAGAACAACGAGAATTCAAAATTTATCATGAGAAGACTTTAGTTGACTAAGTGAACTCGAATTGTTAAAGATTCAATTAAAGCTTCAGTTAAAGTAACAATGCATGCCTCGGTTAAAGAATTAGTTAAAGTAACAATGCATGCCTCGGTTCAATATTGTTAAGCTTCAGTTAAAGCAATAATGTATGCATCTTTTAATAAAAGGAGAACTCATAGTGGTAACTTCAGTAAATCAATCAACTGATTCCAATTAAGATTAGTTAACTAAAGTTTTAATAAAAAGGAATTAGTTAACTTAAGTGTTTTTCATTATGACACTTTAGTTAAACTAAAAGACGACAGTTTTGTTAAGCTAAAATATGACACTTGATTTACACCTATTTCATGATGACCCTTAAATTAGCTTGTTAACAAAGTTATCCTATATCTAGTTAAGAGGTGAGTTCACTCTGAAGACACTTGAGCATGATTTAACACCAAAGAAGAAAGTCATAGCGCAATTGATTATGAAATATTTAATAAATCAAGGTGCACAACAATTATCTAAGAAGGCAATTCACTATAGTTTTCATGGGAGGCTAATTTCCAATGCAGTGATTCGCTACACCTTGCATGGTAGTGATTCTTGCTAGTTATTAATGTGTTGGACACATTGGAAATTTCATTCGATTGATCTGTATTCTCTATTGCTCTGTATCTACACCTGGGGTGTTTTGTGATCTCTTATATTGCACCTTGGGTGCTGAAAGGAATCTGCTATTGTAAAAGACAATCTATGGTATCTATCATAATTATACTCTATAGATTTTATGGGGTTTTTCATCCACATTTTTTTGATGGTTTTCCCCAGGGTACATCCTGTGTTATGGTTGAATGTGTTTTATGTGATTGAATGGTTCATGATTTCAAGCATTCAATATTTCTGCACTTAAAGAATTAAAGATCAAAGCTCAACATATTTGCACAAAAATCAACAAAACCTCCTTGATTTGATTGTCATATTGCTATTTAACCTTAAGTGTATGCTAAGATTAAATTGAGAACATAGTTAGATGAAAGAAGAAATATGACTATGCAAAATTCGTAATTTTCTGTCAAAGTGCATAGCTACTATTTTGTAGAAACCATCTCCTACCGTTGGGGAACTAAGAATGGGGTGGTGAAAACACTCCTCCCTCACACTCATTCTCTCATTTTCATAGATGGAAATTTGAATGGAGAGAGAGGATCTTGAAAGGAAGAGGGTGCTTGGAGAGAAAATAAAGGTTCGGAGGAATAAACCTCAACCCAACTCTCATATGAATCCCAGAGAGATGAAAGAAAGAGTGACTGAGATCATACACCATTGGAGAGTATCTATATACCATTTAATATCCCTATAGGTTGTTGGCATGTTAGATTGTCCAAAGAGCCATGAAATACATGCCTAAGAAGATTCACAATGTTCAAAATGAAACTTGGAAGCAGGTAGTGTCTTAGGCTCACATTTTTCCACACTAAATATCATAAAGAGGAAGGGTGTGTATAAGGGATTGGAGAGAAAAGAAATGATGGATTTTTGTGTTGTATGGAGCACAAGGGATGAGGGCCAAGAGTTGTGCTAACTAAGAGGTTGAACAAAGAAACAATAGTGACTTTCTTGCTTGGTATATTGGAATCATTTAGTGAAAAGAATAGGGGTTTTGGAAAGCTTAACAATGATATTTTCCCTGTTGGTTTCATAGCACAACACAAGGGTGACATTATATAGTGGAATAGGCTATGGTTGGGAGGATATTAGTCCCCCGACAATCAATTGCCTTGGAGATTCATTTGGAAAAAGGCAAGTGTATTTTTTGGTCCTCTTTTATTATGAATTCAATATTGTATGATGAAAATGTAATTCATTATTTTTTATGAGGATTTTCTATGAAATCCTTGCAAATGATTATGCGCAAATGATTGTGGTGTATAATTAATTAATTTGCAACTATATGTGTGGAAATGCTTTTGAAACACTTGCATGACTACTATTTGAAAAAATGGCTATGCAAGAGAACGATTTCCATATAATTTTAAGGTTGATTTATGGAATTTTTAGTCCCCATGGTATTTCCTAGCAAGTTATTAAAAAGTTTGATTTTGAAAAGATTGTAAATTTGGTACCTCTTTCTTGTAGGGGAACCTTGTCATCCTAGATGCATTTTGGATGCATAAGTTTATAATTTTTGTCATGTATTTTATTTTATGATTTTATAGGGTTAATAGATGAATAAACCTTGCAGTAATCAAGCCCAATTGGTGTTTCAAAGTGGAAGAGCTCTCATACTTTTTAAAATTATAATTTTCCTATGTTTTGAGTTTTGTACGATTGTGCATACTAGTTTGTCAATATTGAGCAATATATCACAAAATACTAAGTGGAAAGGTGTGAATTTTTTTGTGTAGATTATAAAAATCCATTTTAAATTCTCCCAAAAAATCTCAAATACCCAGTGTTTCATTTGAGATATATTAACTATACATCATGGGCATTTTCTTGGGATTGTTTTCGAGGATTTTTGAGATATATACACACATTTATTAAATTATAGAAGCATATATACCAAAGTTTCATGAAGGAAAGGAGAATATACACACCTATACATGCTTGTTTACTTCACAGTACCTGCATATACTTCATGTAGTGGCCTAAATGACCTTCTTTTTGAGAAAATTGGGTTTTAGAGAGCTAGAAGGAAGGGTAAGCAAGGTGCTAAGCATAAGGACTGTTGTGATGAACCTATTGAATGAGTTTATGATGTAAAATTATGTTTTTTTAACATGATATTATTCATTTATATTAATGTGTTAGCTTCCCTCAATAAGCTTACTCACACCCCCCATACCAATGCAAATTTGATTGTTCTACATGACTGAGAATTTAAGATAGTTTGGGGATATTTTGAAGTGTTAGAGGAGATTTTATCTCTAAATAGGTTTGAATTGATTCATATTTTATATTTTCATATTATATCCTTAAATGGAGAAAGGCCTAAATCCATTACTCCCCTAAATACCTAAGAATGAACTGCATAGTTTTAGGCGTAATTGACATGCATAGAATCAAGGATTGTTTTGAATCATTTACCAATGGATATGACAAATTGGACCAAGTTTTGTTTCAAGAATATATAATATGTATCTTTAGGGTTTTGAAATCCCTAAAAGTATCCATGTATATGGAAACCATAAGGCAAGAGGCTTGTAGGTTAAAGGATAATTTCTAAATGACATCATAACATTAAAAAGTGGTAATCACTCTTTTAAACAAGGAATGAAGTGTTGCATTCCTGGAATTGGGACCATTGACCTTAAATGCCTAAGGCTAGACTTGTGAGGAGAAGAAACCTAAATGATGTGATATGCTATGTGACTTTCACGATGAGACATTGATAGGACTTTTAGGTAAGTTAGAATGATATATGATTTCTTATGTATCATTGAAGGTGTGATGCCAATCATGCTTAATTTGCGGAATCATGAAAATGTGTAAAGAGGTTCATTACCACTTCTTGCTTTAAATTTTCTTTGCATGAAAAACTTGAATATATGTTGTGTTGTATAAAGGAATGATTGTATAAGCTATACTTTCAAATACTAAACGCTTGTTTATGTTGTCTAGGAAAATGCCACATATTTTCATTGCATAATTGAAATGAAAGGTTTATTGTTAATATGGTTTGGCAATGTGGAAAATTGCATATCATGCCACTTCCATAATTGCACATTTAGACCAATGAACCCTAATTTTGTTGATTTATATGAAGGTATGTTACAAGTTAGTATCACAACTATTGGTTACAACACTAGGGGTTGTACATGCTCAATTAAAGTGGATAAAAACGTTTTTGGTAATATCTTAAAGTAACATACATTTCATTTTGATACAAAGAGACTGGTTACTTTCTCCATACCCAAATTGTATGGGATTGTTTTGTTGAGTTGAATAATGAATTGGAGAATGATTTGTGAACAATTTTTATATGTATAAATGTTGAAGCAAGTGTTTACATTTGATATTGCATTGATATTAACATCAAGAATTAACGATGTCCACCCTTTCAAAGCTCTAAAATGTTGAGATGTTGTGCATTTTTTTATTGTTGAGCTCGGTAGCATGTTGAATAATAGTTGTTCACCTAGAAGGATAAGATATTTAATTATTGATGATACTTATCCTTATTCAATGTGTATGTTGTTTAATGCTTATGCTTAAAAGCACTGACCTTGTCCTTGGGATGGTCATTCTTAAAAGTTGAGATACCTTTCACCCATGGTTTTGTAAATGGCTGTTTAAATGAAATAGTCTTGTGATTGTTATGAAAGAGTTTATCTGATGTTGAAATAATCATCTTGGGTGGTAGATTGGTATTTCTAATGAGACTTAGTGGTAACACCCTTAAGGGTGATGAACCACCCTTAAAGGTGTTTTATACATTGGGATTAGTAAATCTATTATGCATTTGAATGAGCTGCTCATATTTCCATAGAGTAAATTAATATATATGGATATAAAATTGAATGCATAGATGAATATAACAAAATTGTACTTGATATGTTTTAGGCAATGTCGTGTTTACCTAATTATCATCAAATTGAAGGTTATGCCATGTTGTATCTTGAATGGTAGTTTTGAGTACACTATATGCCACTGTTCAAAATGAGCAAGTATGAAATTCTCATATAGAAAGTGCAAAAGAGTGTTATTTATGATGATGTAGTGATTTCTAAAGGTTGAAAAAACTTTAAAAAAGAGAGAAAAAAAAATGATGCACGGATTTTGGAGGGTCATAACTTTTGACTTGGTTATCCCTTTGGGCTCAAAGTTAACATGAATCTCCTAGTTTATGCACCTAATCAAAAAATCTAGTTGTCAACTCACTTTTCTGATTAGGTGCATAAATTAAGAGATTCATGTTAAATTTGATCCCAAATGGATAATCGAGTCAAACGTTATGACCCTCGAAAATCCTTGCATCATTCATTTTTTTTCTTTTTCTTTTTAAATTTTTTTTTCAGCCTTCAAAAATCCTTGCATCATCTCTCCATCCTATCTATTACAATGAAGGTCCAATCCCTTATACCTACTATATGAGATTTTCAAAATTTGAGATTTTCGAAAATTGCCAATTTTAGAAAATTCTCACATGACTCTAAAACTGACCACTAACTAAAAGAAACTAGTGTGACACTATTTGTCAACTCATTGTTTTGATTAGACACATAAACTAAGAAATTCCTGTTAAATTTGAGCCCAAACAAATAGCTGAATGAAAAGTTATGACCCTAAGAAATCCTTGCATTGTTCATTTTTTTTCTCATTTAAAAAAAATAAGACTTAAAAAATCCTTGCATCAACAAGTCATCACATGCATCCAACTATATCTATTATATCCATCACGTGCATTCAACAATAACTACTTCAGATGAACTATTTGTTCCTCCTAAGAGCGGAAATAAATAACCAAATGATTAACTTTGTAAGCAATCCCAAATCCAACATATGCACCCAAAGCTATTTCCTCTTTTGGAGAATGATATCCATCCTTAATCATGGGATAATTATAAGATTCTACTTCATATGAGAACTCTTGAAATCCACTCTAATTGAGGAACTAATGGTGCACGAGGTGCTTTATCTCTTGAGCTGTTAATTGATCCCCTATAACTTAGAACTAGTAAGTGCTTCCTTCGATGTTTTGTCCATTTCTTCTTGAATATTTTGGAGACCTTCTGACAATTCAATGATTCAAATTATTTTTTTCATGTTTTCAGAATGTTTGACATCTCTATGTCGCATAAGTTTAGCATTGCACTCATTGATTCCTAAAGAGGGATTGGGATTTAACTCAAGGATATCCAACGTGCTAGTGTTTTGCAGAGCATTTTCAGGATGCATATTGTTAGGCGATTCTTGAATAGGATGATTCAATTCTGAAAAAAAATCCCTCTTTTCACTTCCTAGATGTCCAGGAGTAGTAGCTTTGATTTCATTGGAATCTTTCCCTTTATAAATTAACATTTGTTGTGGTGCATCTTCAATTTGAATAGAAATATACTCTCTAGGAGAGGCGCGCTAGATACCTTTTTATCAATTACGTTTGAGTTGTCATCAACACTACAAGAAGCTTTTGCTATACTTGGCATTTGTTCAAGGAACTGGAAAGCATCATTCTTCTTTTATTTCATTACTTCATTCTTTGGATCTGCAATACATTCTTCCTTTGAGTAATGCAAGTTTTCAATCTTGAATATTTCCTCCATTGCAAGTGTTTGTTTGACAATTTCTTTGATTGTCTACTTTTGTGATAAGAGGTAGTTATTAACTATCTTTTCACTGAGAGGGTAAAAATTTGATCCTTAAAACAATTTCATATTTATAGTAGAAACAATGAAATATAAATTTATTGCAATGTCCCCATTTTGATCATGTCATGTTGTCTTGTAATGTAAATGATGTATGTATGCGATGCATGACTAGTGAGGAGATCAAGGCTAAGGCCTCGCTAGTGAATGATCAATTTATAAAGGCAAGTATTATGTGCCTTGCAACCATGGAATATGTAAATATGTAAATGTTGATATTATGCAAATAAAATTTTCAAGGCTAACTATGGAGGCAACGTGAATGAGGGGCTATGATACCCACTAGGGAGAGGTGAGGGGGTTATGGGATTTAATTCAACATTGCCAAGTGTCGCTTATATACATTAAATAACATATACAATAATTAAAATGTAAAAATATAAATAAGTAATAATATATATATATACACACACACACACACATGACCAAAATGATTATGAATAGTTGCGACTTTATGAAAAATCACTTAAAAAAAGGATTATATAAGCCAAAAAATATTTATTGTAAATTTGATCATATTCAGACATTTTTTATAAAAAATATATTATTTATTGAATTCGAGTTATTTTTTTATGCTTGCTCCAGTGGTATCAGAGCCAAGTTCGGCCCTCCACTCCTACCATAACTACTCCCACCGCTCATCTCCACTTCGCCATAGCCTTTCACATCCATCTCTCAACTCACGACTCTGTTCCCCTGTGCACTTCACCTCCATACTCCATCCCTCTTACTCCATGCCCTAACCACCTATGTGCTACCCTACACCGCAGCTCCCCATCTCATCCACCATCCAATCGTTGCTTCCCCCATTCCATGCACCTCCCACACACTTTTCTCCACCCGTGCACTCCTCTCCCAACCTGCCCCTTCTCATCCGCTCCACACATGAATCTTCCCCTTCTCATTCCTCCACACCTGCTCCACCACCAGGTCCCAAGTTCTCTTCCATGTCAACTTTCTCTGCCACAACCAACCTCCCTCCCATGCTAGTTTTTCCCTTCCCATCCACCCACGCCTATCCCTTACACTCCCATATCGACCTCTTGCTGGCCTTCTCCCACTTCTGCTCCCCGCTACGCTCTCTCCTCTCCCCCATGACCTACATCCCCTTATTCATCCTGACATCTCATCCTCCCGACTGTACGTTGCCTCTTCTCCTACGTTCGCCCCCCATTAAATATTATATAAATAATAATATTATTATTTACTATAATATTTATTTTTTTCCAAGCCATTAATTTCTCACCATAGTTTTCAAAATATTAATAATAATAATAATAATAATAATAATAAAATTAATTATTATTAAAAAAAATCATGGCTGGATGGATCCGAACAACCAATAAAAATAAATCAACATTCAGTGAGGAGAAAATTCTAGTAGTCGCCATAATGGGATATGTCCATGCTAGATTGGACCAATTGGACGAAAAAATCAACAAAAAGTATGTAGAACTCAAAGCGAAAATCGAAAATAATAATAATGAATTAATAGGACTCAAGGAAGGAATAGAGCAAGGCATCAGTGCATTGAAGGAACATCAAAATAAAACTCGAGAGTCTCTCCACAATATCTTAGCCAGATTACCACCACATAATTCATTTCCCCCACCTAGCCATAATCCTCCTCTAGACCCCTTCAATACACCTTCTCCAAATATGCCTAAAACTCCAGGACCACACGACACGATGCCACCCCATGAAGTTCCTTTCTTTAACATTCCATCAATATCAATTCCCTAAACACACAGGTACCAGATAAGGGTAAAACTAGAGTTACCCAAATTTGAAGGTGATGAAAAGCAATGCATCGCATGGATAAATTAAGCAGAAGAACACTTTGACATCCATAACATACCTTACAATAGCGACACTATTAAATACACCGCCATGCAATTGGAGGGGAATGCATACCATTGGTACATGTGGTGGAAGGAGACAACCCGAGTCTGTTCCTTTAGTTGGAATAACTTTAAGAATGATCTTTTTAAGAGGTTTCAAGGCATAACTGAGAAATACTTCTCTGCCATGACCACCAAGTTGCAGCAGAAAAGCAATGTAGATGAGTACACTTGTGAATGATAAGCTTTGGCAATTTGAGTTCTAGAACTAACTCATGACCAATGTTTGAAAACATACATACATGGACTAAAACCACACATTCGGGATGAGTTAGAATTACATAACACTTGTACCATGGAGAAGGAAACATGTAAGGCCAAGATTATCAAGAACAAGTACAAAAGATATGCTCAAATTAACTTCGACATAAACTAATCCAAGAGGAATCCTCCCCAATCAATGAATACATGAACTTCAAGATATACGTTGCCACATCTAATGGAAGGATCAAAGCCCAATCTAAAATCCCAGAGGATGAAGGAATGAAAGTGCAAATATTGTGGAGAGAAATGAGATCCTAAACATAGATGTTTGCAAAGGAGCAACCCCCAAAAGTTGTATTCCTGCAAAGCCAAAGAAGAAGAAAAAAGTCTTGGAAAGTGAAGAGTCAAGTGAGGAGGATACAAGAAATCAACATGACTGCCACCCAGAACTAGAATATGATACACCAAAGATATCATTAGCCGCCATTGCAGGGATACCCCAATGACAAACACTAAAGCTAAATCAGAAAAAATTTGGGGTCTAAAATGGGCCTTATAAGAAAACGTGCCAACAATAAATTTTGTGAGTTGGAATTCAAGAACCAATAGAATTTCAATAAAATGAGTCAACCATAATGGTTGAATTGACATATTTGTCATAAAAGAAAACTACTTTTTTTGTTCATATTTTCGACATATCTCCTTGTGTTTTTACTAAAATTCAAGTGGGATAGCTTGTTGGATGCGGAATTTGATTACGCATCCAACGAGTATGCACACTGCATACTTTTAACGGACCTCGCTACCCCAAAAATAATAAATACCTAAAAAATGTGATGATGATGTCATCATCACGTTTTTTCAGGTATTTCTTATTTTTGGGGTAGCGGGGTCTGTCAAAAGTATGCAGTGTGGGTACTCGTTGGATGCGTCATCAAATTCCGCATCCAACGAGCTATCCCGCTCGAATTTTAGTAAGAACACAGGGAGATATGTCAAAAATACGAACAAAAAAAGTAGTTTTTTTCATTCTTCCTCCAAAATTAAAAACTAATATTTTATTATTTTAACTATTATTTTATCACTTTCCTTAGGAGGCCCATTTTAGACCTCAAATTTCCTCTAATTAGGAACATATCAAAAACAACAATGTATCAATTCTCATATATACCAGCAATACACACAACTTTATTAATGTTAATCTTGCTAATATATTAAACTTATTCATTTTCCCAATGCATAACATGATGTTTATGGTAGCAGATGGAAAGGAGATTGAAAATGTGAGAAAATGTCACAAGGTTAAGTTACAAATGTAAGAGTATAATCTAGAATCCGACTTATTTTCCATACCTCTTGGAGGAGTAAATGTTGTATTGGGAATCCAATGGTTGCAAACATTGGGTACTTACTCCGCTAACCATCAAGAGCACTTCATCAATTTCAAATGGATAGGAAAAAAGTAAAAATTGTATGGTTTCCAACCACCCCAAACTCAATTAGTTTCATCACATCACATGGAAAGGATATTTCGAAAAGGAGCACCTGCTTACATAATTCAATGTCAAGAGATGGAGTTGATAACATGTGATGGATATGACTGCAAACCACCAAAGATACAAAAGCTAATCCAAAAACACCATAAGGTATTCCAAGAGCTTTTGATGGAGCAACCACCAAACACAAATATTGAGCACATGATTGAGATAGAACCAGGGGAAAAAACTATCAATATCAAATGATATAGATATCCCCATCACCATAAAGTAGAGGTCAAAAGGTTAACCCAAGATTTGTTAAAATGTGGAATCATTTCAAAGAGCAGAAGCTCTTATGCAGCTCCAATAGTGCTAGTTAGAATGAAGGATGGGTCCTTTAGGTTGTGCATAGATTACAAAGGTCTCAACAAGGTAACAATTAAGAATAAGTTCCCTATCCCATTCATCGATGAGATGATGGATGCACTTCATGGAGCTAAGTACTTCTAGAAATTAGAATTGAGATCAGGGTGTTACCAAATCAGGGTTAGATTAGAAGACGTAGCAAAAACTTCCTTCCATAGCCATGAGGGCCATTATGAGTTCAAGGTAATTCCCTTCGATTTAACTAACGCTCCAACCACTTTCCAAGCCGCAATGAACGAATTGTTCCAGGCATATTTGCGAAAGTTTGTATTAGTATTTTTTGATGATATCCTCACATATGGAAAAACTTGGAGAGAGCATGTATGACACTTAGATCAAGTACTCACCATCTTGGAAGAACATCAATTTTTTGCAAAATGTCAAAATGCACTTTTAGAAAAGAAGAAGTGGACTATCTTGGCCATATAATATCGAAGTAAGGAGTCAAATTTGATCCAAGTAAGATCAAGGAAATCATTGAGTGGCCCAAACCAGATAACATTTCAAAATTAAGAGGGTTTCTAGGGTTGACAGGATACTATCGAATATTTGTGAAGAATTACGCCCCATAAAACTGCCCCTCTAACATATCTGTTGTAAAAAGGTTAATTTCAATGGAATGATGAAGCCGAAAAATGTTTTGAAGCATTGAAAAAAAATAGGTCATCAACGCCAATATTAGCAACACTGGACTTCACAAAACCCTTTGTGTTTGAGTGTGATGCTCCAGGATTTGGGATAGGAGTAGTCTTGATGCAAGAAGGTCACCCAATAGCATTCAAAATTTGTAAGCTCAACAAGAGAGAGAGTCCGAAGTCCACATATAATAAGGAAATTATTGCCATTATACATGCTCTAGTAGAATGGCAAAAATTCCTTCTAGGGAGAAAATTCTTGATAAGAACAAACCATAATAGTCTTCAATATCTCATACGACAAAAAACATTGTCAAGCGAACAATAGAAATGGATAGAAAAAATTGCTACATTTGAAATGGAGATACTAATGATAAGAGAGGAAAAGAAAATGTAGTTTTTGATGCCCTCTCTCGAAAATTTGAAGAAGTCAAGGATTATCCGATTTCAGTTGCAGTTTTAGATTGGTTGGATGAAATCCGAGGTGAATATGCCAAGGACCCATGCACATGTCCCTTAATCCACGATCCAAATCAAGGTCTAAATTTTGGATGGAGGAATGATGTCCTTTGGTATAAAGGAATAATATACTTAAGCCCAACATACAGGTTTAATACCAAGGTGTTGAAATAATCTCATGATTCCCCAACCGCAGGACTTGTAGGTTTTTTCAAAACTTACTAAAATACCATACAATCATTCTACTGGAAGGGGATGTATAAAGGCATTTAGAAGTATGTAGCCAAGTGTGACACCTCTCAAAGAAACGAAAGAAAAAATGTCGTGATGCGAGGGATACTCCATCCACTTCACATTCCAAACCAGAAGTAGGAGGAAATATCCATGGACACTGAAGGGTTGCCCTTATTCGAAAGCAAAGCCCCAAAATCTTCATGGTAGTGGACCAACTAAAAAAATATGCATAGTTTATGGGTATTAAGAAAATTGACTCCGCTAAAAAAATCACTGAAGTATTGTGTATAAATATTTATTATGGATTTCCAAAAATCATCGTTAGTGATAGAGATGCCAAATTCACAAGCAATTTTTGGAAGGATTTATGCAAACAAGTTGGGATCACATGAGCTTAGCCTATCACCCCCAAACAAATGGACAAACATAAGTTGTTAACAAATGTTTGGAAGCATATATTTGTAGTTTTGTCACTGACAAGTAGAATAAATGGTTACAGTGGTTACGTCTTGTGGAATGGTGTTATAACTCCACCTATCACACATCCACCAAAATGACACCTTTCCAAGAATTGTATGGTTATGAGCCTCCCAAATTGAAGTAAATCGCTCAAGGTGATGCAAAAGTACCAGCTATAAAAATTCAACTTGAAGAAAATCAGAGAGTAATGCAAGTACTCAAGAATAATTTAACTATGGCACAAAATCGTATGAAACATGAAGTAGATCAACATAGAACATAAAGAGAGTTTGAAGTAGCATATTGGGTATTTGTAATACTTCATCCATTCAATCAAATGTCACTTAGGAAACAAGGAAATAATAAACTAGTCCCCAAGTTTTATGGGCCATACCAAATTATTTGAAAGATTAGCCCAATAGCATATGAATTGAAGTTACCAAACAATAGTCGAATTCAAAATTTTTTTAATGTTTCAAATCTCAAAAAACTGTTGGGTCAACATCAATCTGCTTAGATGGCACTTCCTACCTTGGATGAAGAATGGAAACTTGTAGCAGAACCAAAATCCATCATCAACATCAGAGAAAGAAGACTACGTTCTTGCATCATCAAAGAATACCTTGTTAAGTGGAAGAGTTTTCTAGAAGAAGATGCTTCATGGGAAACGAAGAACGTCATTCAACAACATCCATCATTACCCTTCATTGAGGACAAAGCATCTTAAAAGAAGAGGGAAATGTTATATACATTAAATAATATATATAATAATTGAAATGTAAAATTATAAATAAGTAATAATATAAAATACATATTTTTTCCAAGGAAAAATATATTTTATTCATATAAAATGACATTGGTTGTCCCAAAAAAGGGCTTACATCAAAGCTCCTAGAGCTGTCATAATATTTCAGAATTCGTAAAAGCCTTTAAGTATCTTTCCTTAAAGACTTTTCCTAAATGCGTCTGTCACTTTACAAAAATCCTTTTCTACAATTTTTTTTTCAAAATATTTCACGCCTTACTGAAGGCGATTCCTCTCTTCCTCAAGGATTGTACCAATATCTAAGAGGAGCGCACTATTAGAAATAACATCGACCTCTTCATTCATCTTGCGGTAAATATGATGGAATGAGATGTAACCAAATAAGTCAATTTGTCTTTTGATTGCCTCTAGTAAGTGTTTCAAATGTGGCGCTCTGATCTGAATTTTGTTATTGGCCCAGTCTATGAACATCTTCGAGTCCCCAAATATCTGTAGGAAATGGATATTTCGAGTCAATGCAGACTTGAAGACCACCCAAAGACCTGCTAATTCTGCCTTATTATTTGAGCATTGACCAGGGCCATACTTGATGAGAATTTGCTCCTCCTCTGAAAGATATAGAACTTCTCTAGATCCTCCCAAGGGTGGCTTTCCTTGGATAACCCCGTCGAAATAAGCCCAAGGAATTTTTTGTCTATGCAAGGAGATTTTGGAATGCGTATCTTCTTCTGCTTTTCTGGATTTTTGTGCTCTCTAGTCCACTGCACAACCATGGAAATAGTTATTTCTTCAGGAATTCATCGTTATTAAAAAATGAAAGCATTTCTAGCCCACCAAATACCATATGCAAATAGGGACGTAAAGGAATCAAAGCATCGTACCATTGGATTTTTCCAACAACATCTGATCCTTTGTTCCAATGAGTTCTCCTCCATTAATTACGAGCTGCTGATTTCTTTAGAGGCCCCTCTCCAGACAGTTCCTACATATGAGCAAAAAGAAAACAAGTGAAAAGTTGATTCATAGCTTGATTTGCATAGCACACAAATGCTTGGGCCTGACCACCCATGTTTCACAAGATTGTCCCTGGTTAGCATCTTATCTTTTAAGGCTAACCAGAGAAATATTTTTGCCTTTACAGGGCTTGTTGTTTTCCAGATTGTAATCCAGCACCACTCCTTTGCTTCTGTAAACATTTCGTTTGCTTGAGCCTCATGGCCCAATTTTGCTGGAAAGGTTCTTGTTGAGCTATTCTTTGTCTAAACTAGATTATCAAGTTTGTGGTCATTCAAAGCGATGAAGCTTGACTTCAAATATTTTATGAAGCATGTCCACTCTTTTGATGTTTCATTCATGAGTCCAATGTCCCGTGCGGTTTTCCACTCTTCTCCATTTGATTCATGAGAGAGTCTAATTTTTGCATCTGCTATTGTTTTTATATTTTGTCGTTGTAACTGTGATACTAAGTTGGGGACAAAGCGTAGGCACCTACAGAACCAACCCAGGGGTATCCTACTATTCTAACACTCTTACCATCTCCTATGTACCATGCTGTCCAATTTCCTATCAAGGGAAAGGAGAGTTCCATGGATTTACATCCAATTGAACATCCCTTAAGTCTTTTATCCTGACTTATGAACCAATCAACAATAGAGGAGTTCTGGTAGTATTTTGAGATTAGTTCTTTTCCCCAAAGAGTGTTGGAATTCTCTGAAATCTTGCACAGGGTTTTAGCTTCTAGATCTTGATAGAATAAAAAGGGATTCTTAATCCCCCACCACCAGCTCTTTTGGCCTGGCTAAGGTTATCCATTTCACCAAAGGGATTCCTTCCTTTTTTTATTGCCTGACCATAAGAAATAGAAGCATAGTTTACAAATATTTGTTAGAATTCCTTTTGGAATATATGCTATAGAATCTCAGTAAACTGGTATACTCTGGAGCACCAATTTTAGAAGAGTTATACGACCTCCTCTTGAGAGAGATCTATTGGCCCAACAAGAGATTCGCGTTTCCACCTTCTTATATAACCAAGTCCAATCCTTGTAGGAATAAGCATTGGGTTTGAGGAAGAAAACTAGATATTTTAAGCCTTCGCATAGAAGACCGAGGGGGAATTTCACTTCCAGCTTGAACCTCTATTTTAGTTCCTCATTAACTTTATTAAAATCTAGATTGTAATTATCCATATTAATTTTCATTCCTGTTGCCTTACTGTAGAGATGGAGGATCCGAGTTAACGAACACGGATTCTCCATAGATCCTTTTCCCATCAAAAGTACATCATCTACAAATTGGATATGTGTCAACTCCACCGTCTCATAGATATGAACTCCCTTTAAGGACCCTTCTCGTCTTCCTTGGTGAACCAACTCACTTAAAGCTTCAACTATCAATAAAAACAAGAAGGGAGAAAGGGGACATTCTTGGCGAAGACCTCTTGAAGGCCTAAAAAAGGAGGAAGGAGAGTTGTTAATTAAGACAACAAAAGATGTCAAAGAAGTGCATCCAAAAATCCAATTCACCATTTCTACTGTAAAGCCCATATGTATAAGTAAAAGCCTTAAGAAGGTCCACTTGACTCCGTCATAGGCTTTGGACAACTCAAGTTTCAAAGCAAAGGCATCCATCTTCTTTCTGATTATTGAATGAATATCTTCTTAAGCTAATGATATCGCGTCATGGATTTGTCGATTGAACCAAAATCCAAATGGTTCTTCATCGACGATTTGACTTAGGATTGGATTTATCCTCTGAGAAATTATTTTAGCAATTATCTTGTAGAATGTATTGCAGCATGAGATCGACTATAAATATCCGAAATATGTAGGGTTTTGTTTCTTTATATTGAGGCTAAAATGGTGGAATTCATGGTCCCTAAAACCTTTCTAGATTGTTGAGATTATCTGACCACTTTCAACAGGTCCTCAATTAGATCATAAAAACCCATGTAGAGGTCCAATGAGAACCCATCTGGACCAAGAATTTTTCCTTTTTGAAAAGAATGAACAATGTTGCTCAACTCTTCTTCTGACACTTCACTTGTTAGAGCATTGTTCATCTCCTCAGTTATTTATTTTGGGAAGAGACGAATAATTTTTAGCATTTCTTGTATCAGGAAACCCTTTGGATCAATAAAGAGGTTTTTAAAATAAGAGACACCAGTTTCACACTTATCTATGAAATAGCTAACACTGATTCCTTGATCATTTTGAATACCTGTTATTGTGTTTACATTTCTCCTATGTGAAGCATAATTGTGGAAGAATTTAGTATTATTGTCTCCTTCAACTATCCAGAGAGCCTTGCTTTTTAGTCTCAAAATCAGCTCCTCTTTATCCAACAATAATGATTGTCTCTGTTCCATTTTTCTAAGAGACTTTAGTTCTGAATCAGAGAAAACCCCTTCTTCATTCTCCTTATACAAAACCTTGATACCCTCTTCCACTTCCTTTAGTTCTGATTGTTGAAGATCACGAAAATTTTTCCCCACTCAGAGACTTTTTTAATCTTGAAGAGGTTATCCATAAATTGTTGCATATAAGTGGCAATTGTATTTGACCTTAAAGGATCCCAATACATTTCTACCAACTTCTTAAAATCTTCTTCTCTTAACCAAGACAGATTGAACTTGAAAGGGGCAGGATGTTTATGTTCTGGAATGTTGATATTGAGCATAATAGGGCAATGATCCAAAAATTCCTCCTTCTTTAATCCATGAGTCGATTGTTAGGGGATTAGAAAAAAGATTCTTCGAAATTAGGAATCAATCCAATCTTTTAGAAATAGCATTTTCCCCACCTCTCCTATTCCTCCAAGTTGGCTCCAATTTTTTTGGTTGGCCATCAACAAGACCATTCATTTCGAAAAACACTTTAGAGAAAGTACTTAGGGAATATTGGCGAGCAATTTTTCCCCATACTTCTCTTTCATAAACTGTTAGGTTCAAGTATCCACCTAAAACTAGATTGTGAGATTCCAGAATCCTTGAAGAGGCTAAATTTTCCCAAAAAATTCTTCTATTATGGAAAGGTCCATAAATGTTTAGAAATCTAAAGGTATCTCCTGTGGAGCTGTCCTCCAGAGTTGTCTTTAAAACATTATCGAGCTTATTTGAGTCTACTCTTTTCAAAATGGGTTCTAGAATTTCTTTTTCTTTTTCACCTTCTGACATTGTTTATTGCAGGAGGATGACTGAAGGCTTACATAAATAAATCATCCTCTTGAGGGTTTTTATTTTGGGGGAGCCCCCTATCCCCCTTGCATTGTAGGAAAGACACCACATTACTTGGCTCTAGAACATACCTTCCCTGCTCTAAGGGCCCGATTTATTGTGATTTGTTTGCCAGATTTGATTTCTAACAACGCTTGGTTCTTTGCTTTTGTTAGCGGGGACTTTCTTCCCAAGAGAACCATAGGCTTATCATCTTGTTTCAAATCTCTTGATATCGGTTCTTCCACTCCCGACATAGAAGCCACCCTTGACCTGGTGTTGTATACTCTGGTGTTGGGTACAAATTTCTCACTTTGCCTAAGGGAAACATGTTTGCTGGTCTCTTCTAAAGCTGAGATTTTTTTGGAATAAATGGAAGTAATTTCTTACAAAGGAGAAAAACCGGTAACTAGAGGGACATCCTTATCAGAGGATCTATTAGAAGAAAAATTATTAGGAATAACAAACTTACCGAAATGTATAGGTTACATGTCAACTTATATCGTGCATGGTTGATTGTGATCCACTAGTGCACTTCTTCCGCCACCTTTTGTCTCGACCCCTTCCCCCTCCTTTTTTTCCTATTGCTCCCGACGATTTTTTAACCCAAATTTTCCTTCTAATACGATTTGTCTGTGAAGGAACCGGACAATCATGGATATTATGGCCTACCTGTCTGCACCAGAAGCATATGAAGGAAATTTTCCAATAATATAATCTCTGATTCCAGATACTGTTATTAAGCTCCAACTTAATTTCTTCATATAACCCGTCATGAATGTCCAGTTCAACCAAAATTCTTGCACATATATCGATTTTTTTTCCCATTTCTCTTCCAACGAAATGAACTTCCCAAGTTTTTCATCGATTGCTTCCAACACAAGTTTTTTTGAGAAAATCATCAGCAATCCCGTAAGGATAACCCCTACCTATTGAAAATTGTGCGGCTCACATTTTGCATCGAAGTCGATGTGCCAATTTTTAAGAATAAGTCCTGATGGACCCCAGCTCCAATTTCGACACAATAGTCTCTGTTTGTCCAATTCTTAGTGTACCCTGAAAAATATCCATCCCCTATAGAGGATGTGGAAAGATGGGAACTGGTCCAGAAGAGGACCCCAATTCATTTCCATCCAGGAACGTAAGGATGCTTCACCAACTTGTTTTCCACAAAACCTACCAACAAGTGCAGTGGCAAGATAATATGGAAAAAACTTCAATTCCAATATCCCTTCCTACCACCTGAGACATTGACTCCTTTCTAGATATGGACCCTTTCCTGCGCTTTTGTTTGGAATCTCATTCAATATTTTCCTTCCTTGATCCATCAGCTCCTAATAGGGGTGATAATTGTTGCTCAAAACTCACCGCTAGGGACTGTGAATGAAATGTCGCTTCGTCACCGTTATCCCTCTTGAAAGGACTGCTGCACTTAATGTCCACATTGGTGGCGAATATGGATTTTGTGGGAGAAGGACTGTCATAGTACACTTCTTATAGATCGTAATCCATATTGTGCACTGGAAGTACGTCCTCACGCCCAGGAGTAACATCATCTCTCTTGATCCTCAAGTTTGCATAGGACAACAATCCAGATCCAAAGGCGTAAAAAGTTTAGAAAGAGACATTTCGTCTTAATATAAAATACATATACATACACACACACACATACATATACACGTAACCAAAATTATTATGAATAGGTATGACTTTATGAACAATCACTTAAAAGAAAGGCTTATATAATCCAACCAAAAAAATGTATTGTAAATTTTATCATATTTATACATTTTTTATAAAAAATATATTATTTATCGAATTCAATTTATTTGTTTATGCTTGCTTCAATCACCTTGAGAACCCCTGTGCCATAAATGGCAAGTAGCTACCCAAGTACACTTCCATAACTATTCTTAAATGCTGATGTGAGAGGGTAGCTGAGGAATCAATCCGAGAGTAAATAAAACCTGCATAAGAGTGTTGTGATGAGGGTGACAGGTTATGACAGAGGATTGCTTGATGTAGAAGTCAGGTCGCTCATGGAATTTTATTCCACATGTCCCATGCAAGAGAAGAAAGAACCGAGAGAGAGAGGAGAGAGTATTCTCACCCATGGGGGGTTTTCATATTGTCACACATGAATCTACGAGAGCTCTATGCGTAAGGAAAATACAGTACACATAACATTCCCAGGATAGTTCATGTTAACGATGATCCTGATATCAGTAGCAGTGGGGATGACAATATTGGAAAATATTGGTGAACGACTTGTAAACGGAGTTGCGTGTCCCAATGTGGTCTAGGGGTGAAATTCTAGTAGAATCATGAGTTAGAGAGAACTAGGGGCAGAATGGCTTGATAAAAGTAGTGAAGGAGAAAATATATGAGAAGTTAGCAGCTGAAACCTTTCTATTCCCACCCTAAATAACACTAGAGGGAAGGGTTGCTTGAGGGACTACGTAGCAGTGAAGGGTAACTTCCTTGTGTTGGGTGTGGTAGGTATTATGGGTATATGTATAGCTGAACTAAATTAGATGCTTGTAGCTTTGTGGTGAAGCACACTGGCTTAACATTCCCTTCTTTTGTATCCCTATATGCTTGACAAACCTAGTAGGTTACTGGCTTAGCATGGATGGTTATGGTTTGGATATAGGCAAGTCTATCTAGTTCCTCTCTAGTGGATATCATAACCCATCTCAGAGGTGGTCTCTAAGTGCTGAAAGAATATAGGACAAACAGATACCTATAGTTGGGTGGAACTTTTTAGCGAGTTACTGAAGAATGCCTTGAAAGATAAATATTTTTTGTGATGTTTATATGTCCATGCATTGTCTAGGAATGCTTAATTTACTTACATGGTTTGAATGCTCAGTGAATATGGTTAATAGCTATGAATCAAGTTATCTCTATACATAGTTATGTTCTGAATGACTATGCGTGCATGAAGAATGGATTGACTCATAGGGTCTGGATTTCTTAATACAATAGTTGTTCATGGATGCAATAGAGTCATCCTTGTGTTTGGTTCATGTTTTATTAAATGGGTGTAAAGAACTATTTCTATGCTTCAATTGCATTGTTATATGGATTGAATGCCTATTATGCATGGATAGTTACATTTCCTTAAGTCATGAACCCTGCAGATTCATGCCGGGGAAGACATAGGCTTGTATGCACACCGTCATCATAAGGAATTGATATAGAGGCGTTGTGGAAATTCCTAGACAATAGGTTCAAAGTCCCCTGGTCGAATAATCCAAAGGAAGGAGGACTATTGTCTAGTTTCATGGTCAAACGACTGGGATAATGCACATGCTAAAAATTGGGGAAAACACCTAAGTGCTTGTCTGTGAGAATGGAAGAAACCGCGACCATCGATTTCCTAGATAGAATTAATATGAACAGTTGATTTGGGTGTCGACATTAGAATTGGCACATAAATTATGAATGGCCCATGGTGAGCATTGAATTCCTACTCTCGACATTGGTAGTGTCAGAGTTGGAACACCAGATGGTTCAGTTGGATGTTGGACAAGAGGTTGTGATTTCCGGCTCCTGACATTGGTAACGTCAGAGTCAGAACGTCAGGTCAGTTTTGGTTGGAAGGTCATTGGGTGTCCAGGGTTCTAACTGGCGAAGTCAGGGTGTCGAAGTCAAGAAATAAAGGAGGCTGGAAATGAAGAGTTTGGTCACTTTCGATCGTCGCTATCAAATTCGGTGTACAAAAAATTTGAAATCAGTAGGAAAGAGTCGGGGTAGTGGAATTAAGCCACGAAGTCAGTAGATCGAAATATTGACGCAATTATAAAATTTGTATTGACTATCAGGCAAAGTTAAAGGTTTTTTTAAGCATGATAAACTGTTAATCCTCCTTGTACAAAAGTTTCGTAAATCATGAAGTCGGGATTCTGATGTAAAGGGGTGAAATTTTGTATTCCAATATGTTAACGGGTTCCCCACCACCCCAAAATATCACCAAGATGGTCAGAAACGTGGTAGAGTGGTATCAGAGATAAAGGTTGCAACGCTCAATCTATTTGGGTCAGAACCTACATTTACAGGTGGAAATAAAAGCTTATGTTGCATCCTTAGGACTATTTTGGGCCAAAAACCTATAATTTTAGGTCAAGGATGTATGGTCAATGATTTAGACTTCCAGTATCAAGTTAAAACGATTCATATGGACAAGGATGGATAATAGTGTTGTTACCAACATGCATAAATAATTTCTATACAAATATTTTAATGATACTTTGTGTGCCGTTGCATAAGCATTTTTAAAATGTTTAATAAATATTTTTGCGATGCATTGAAATTGCAGCTGATGGTTTGAACAATCGGTAGCAAGGGAAAAGAATTCCACAAGAAAATGGTAACCGCGAATGATGCCCAATATCCCTATGAATATGAGGAAGATGTTCTTGGAGAAAATATGCAAAAAGATAATGTAGGAACTAGATCAGATTGAAGAAGAGAGAAAATTACTCATGATAATTTGATGGAAACAATGTGGAGTTTCAATGAAATATTGACTAAAGCTCAGGAAGAGCAGAACCAGATTAATGATGCCATCCTCCAAAGTATCACAGATATGTAGAAATGAGCCAATCTAGGGTCCAACGCAAGTAATGTGGGACAAGAAGGGATAGATGTAGACAAAATCTCTAGGGGCCTCTCTAGAAGTTGCCCTAGAAGGAGGATCCTGAATCCAAGAAAACGTTTTGTAAGCAAAAAGCATAGGGTATCCTCGTCAATATTTTCTTCCAGTAGGTCATGTGATTCCCAAATTTTTTAGAGTAGACCAAGTCATACAACTAGAAAAGCTAGAAGAAATAATTTCCTAAGGATTCCACAAGAAGAGTTTAGGAAAGCAATACCTCCCACATTTGACGGTGAAAACAAGGGAAGTCAATAAGCAGAGGCGTGGCTGTTAGAAATGAAGAAATATTTTAGAATTAATGACTATACAAAGATGGAAAGGGACAATATTCCAATCTATAATGTTAATGGAAGGGATGAAATTTGGTGGGAACACCTAAGGCAGATAACATAGATTAACGAAATAAGAATCTATTGGAGTCATTTCAAGAGGCATATCAAGGAAAAGTACTTATCTGTTCAGTAATATGACTGTAAGAGAAAGAAGTCCCATGAGTTGAAATAGGGACATAAAAATATGGATGAACACGTCCATAAATTCCTAGAATTGCTAAGATATGTGGACTACATTAAGGATGAAAGATTCAAGATTCAAGATTTAGATTTTCCTTGGAAGTCTGCCTAAAAATTCCAAAGAAAGGATTGAATTTGTCAACCCTCCTAGTCTCAATGAAGCCATCAGAATGGCCACCCATTATTATGAACATGGAAAAGGAAAATCATAAGCTCACTCAACTTGGAAGGGAAAAATAAAAGGGAATTTTGATCAAAATAAGAATCGATTCAGGACTCCATTCAAAAATCAGTTAAGGAACTTCCACCAAGGAAAGCAAGCTCAAGGTGAAAGAAAATTAGCGGTAGCAACAAAAAGAGGATCACTTAAGCGTTGGGGATGTGGAGGAAACCACGTACCAAGAGATTACCTACATCGAAGAGAGGACCTCCATAGGTTGCATAACTTGGAAGGAGAAGTTACAGTGGAGGACATGGCTAAATCAAACCCTCTAATTTATGTAGCACTGGGAAATCACCAGGAAGATCATCAATCCACCGCTGGTGGAGGTTGAAGGTAATATTGATTAGCAATCCATTTTCATTTTGATATACCAAGGATCTACTCATAGTTATATTGACTCAAAAGTGGTTGAAGGTTGCTTACTTAGAAAGGTGCAACATGCTAAGTCTTGGCTAGTCCAATTAGCCACCAACACAAAGATGAAGGTGAGTGAAGTGGTATTGGAATGTCTAATATAACTAAATGGACTCCTCACCAAGGTGAATTTGAGTGTGTTACCCTTAGGATCCTATGATACCCGCTTTGGCATGGACTAGATGGAAACGAATAGAGTAAAGGTGGATTGCTATGGGAAAGTCCTTGAATGCATTGATGATGAAGGAAGGAAAATAATGATAACATGGATTCCTAAGAAGGTTTCAGTTAATAAAATATCTTCCTTAAATCTTGGAAAGTTTTATAAAAAGTCTTGCCAATTGTTTTTAGTTCTTCCATAAGATTCCTTAGGGGATAAAGGTCCCAGAATAAAAGATTACCAGTTATTACAGGAATTTAAATATGTATTTCCAGATGAAGTACTGATACTGCCACCAAAGAGAGATATTTATTTCAAAATAGATCTTGTTCCGAGGGAAACACATGTTTCTAAGGTTCCCTACACAATCAACACATCATAATTGGTAGAATTGAAGATGAAACTACAAGAATTAATGGATAAAAAGTACATTAGGCCTAGTGTGTTTCCTTGGGGAGCAACAATGTTGTTTGTTAAAAAGAAAGATGGTACCTTGAGGATGTGTATCGATTACAGACAACTAAATAAGGTAACAGTTAAAAAAATTACCCATTACCCCGGATGACAATTTGTTTGATCAAATGAAAGGAACTAAAGTGTTCTCGGAGATCGATTTAAGGTCCTGATATCACCAAGTAAGGGTAAATGAAGAAGATATCCATAAGATGATGTTCATAATGAGATATGGTCATTATAAATTCACGGTGGTTCCATTTGACCTCACCAAGGAACATGCCATGTTCACATGACTCATGAACAGCGTATTCAACAAGTAATTGGACAATTTTGTGCTAGTATTTTTAGATAATATTTTCTTATACTCCAAAAATGAAGCAGAGCATGAGGAGCACTTGAGAATGGTGCTACACGTTCTTAGAGAGCATAAATTGTATGCCAAATTAAGTAAGTGAAATTTCTATCAAAGAAAGGTACAATATTTGGGTCATATTATTTCAAATGAAGGAATTACGGTGGATCCCAAGAAGATTGAAGCCATAGTGAATTGTCCTACCCTGAGGAATGTTTCATATGTCTAATATTTTATGGGTCTTGCAGGTTACTACAGAAGGTTTAATGAAGGATTTTCTAGAATCGCTTATCCAATCACATCACTACAAAGGAGAAAAGTTAAATTGGTATGGTTTGAGAAATGCCAGCAGAGATTCCAACATCTGAAGCATTTGCTTACCCGTGGCCCTATTCTAGAAATCACTGACCCAGGAAAGGAATTTGTGGTGTGTATAGATGCATGCATCGAAGGGTTAGGTGGCGTGCTTATGTAGGACATGTTTTTAATTTGTTAGAAGTACCGAAAAATTGAAGTTCCATGAGAGAAATTATGCCACCCATGATTTGGAGTTATCCACCATAATGCATCCGCTCAAGATGTGGCGACATTATCTGTTAGGGAGAAAGTTTGAGCTCAAAACATACAACATGAGTCTAAAATATTTATTTGACTAGTCCAACCTAAATGGAAAGTAATCCAGATGGTTAGAATTCTTGTCTGAATTTGATTTCAAATAAATCATGTGAAAGGCAAGGAGAATAAGGTTGTTGATGCCCTCAGCATGAAATTTCATGCAGTAGCATTGAGTATATGTGACTTGCACCTTAACCCAAGGGTTGTTGGATCTCATAGAAAGGATGAAACCTACCTTCAAGTGAAGGAAAAGTTGCACCAAGGAGACACAAATAGGAAGTGTGAAGGATATCATCTCAGGGAAGATGGCCTTCTTGTACATAGGGACAAGCTGTACATTCCCAATTGCACAAAATTGAAAAAGATCATCATGGATGAGATTCATAAAAAACCATACTCTGGGCATCCAGGATATCAAAAGACGATAACAACAATAGGAAAGTGGTACTTCTGACATGGTATGAAGAAATATATAGTAGATTATACCTCTAGATGCCAACAATGTCAATGAGTTAAAGAGTCACACCAACATCCAACAGGGTTATTGCAATCTTTACCCATTCCAGAGTGGATGTGGAAAGTAATTTCTATGGATTTCATAACAAGACTACCAAGAACAGTCAGACACCATGATTCAATCATGGTAGTGGTGGAAATTTTTTCCAAAGCGACACATTTTATTCCAGTTAAGTCTACTTATAAGGAAAGTGACATAGTAGGTATATTTATGAAAGAGGTATTCAGATTACATGGACTACCCAAGGATATAATTTCATATAGAGATGAAAAATTTACATCCAAATTTTGGAAAGGTTTGTTTCAGGAACTAGGAACTCAACTAAACTTTAGTAAAGCATATCATCCTCAAAATGATGGCCAAACTGAAAGGGTGAACCAAGTTCTCGAAGATATCTTAAGGATGTATGCCATGGACAAGCCATCCAAGAGAATTATCTACACCTAGTAAAATTTTCATACAACAATGGTCATCAAGCAACAATAGGAATGAGTCCATTTAAAGACTTATATGGTAAAGGTTGTAGAACTCTAGTAAGTTGGGATAACCTAGTTAGCAGGGTAGTACTTGGGCAAGAGATGCTTCAAGAAATGGAGCAAGAAATTGCTAAAATAAGACAGAACTTGAAAGCAGCCTAGGACAGACAGAAAATTTAAGCATATTTGAAAAGAGTGCATAAAGAATTTTAAGTTGGAGATCATGTCGATTTGAGAGTTAAAACCAAAAAAAGTTCCCTAAAATTAGGGAGTTGTGCCAAGTTGGCACCAAGAAATTGTGGACCATTTGAAATCCTTGATAGAATAGGACCAGTTGGATATAGGATTGCAATGCGTACTAGCATGAGAGTGCATAATGTTTCCCATGTTTCTTTGCTTAAGAAATATGTACACGATCCTAATCATGTAATTGATTGGAATGTGATTGAAGTGGAACCCGAGAGAGAGTCCAGGTGGATCCTGTGTGCATCATAGACAAGGAAGAAACACTAGTCCATAACTGTGGCATCATCTAGGTGAAGGTGCAGTGGAGGCAGCTTGCACCAGATGAGGCTACTTGGGATCTAGAGGATGCCACGAAGGAGGCATACCTAATTTTGTTCAGGTTTTGAGAAGACCGAGGACGATGTTATTTTAAGGGGGGGGATGTAATTTCCCATTTTGATCCCTGTCATGTTATCCTATAATGTAAATGATGTATGTATGTAATGTATAATTCCTAGCGATGAGCTCAATCCCAAGGCTCTGCTAATGAATGATCAGTTTATAGAGGCAAGTATTATGTTCCTTACAACCATGGAAGATGTAAATATGTAAATATTGATATAATGCAAATAAAATGTTCAAGGATGGATATGGATGCAATGTGAATGAGGAGATATGATACCCACTCGGGAGAGGTGAGGGGGTTGTGGGATTTAATCCAACATTGCCAAGTGTCATCTTAAGAACCCTTGTGCCATAAATGGCAAGTATCTACCCAAGTACACTTCCATAACTTTTTTCAAATATTGATGTAAGAGGGTAGATAAGGAATAAAATCAAGAGTTAATAAAACCTCTAGAAGAGTGCTATAATGGTGATGACAGGTTATGGAGGCGAATTGCTTGATGCAAAAGTTAGGCCACTCATGGAGTTTTGTTCCACCAGCCTCGTGCAAGAGAAGCAAGACATATGAAAGAGAGGGGATAGTATTCTCACCCATATGGGGATGTGTATTGTCATACATGCATCAATGAGAGCTATGCATGTAAGGCAAAGAGAGTGCACAGAACGTGCCCAGGATAATTCTTGTTAACAACGCGCCTGATCTTAGTAGCAGTGGGGGCAGTCGGATTGGAAAATCTTGGTGAATGACCTGTAAATGGGGTCGCAAGACTGAACCGAGCGTGGTATAGGGGTGAAATGACAACATAATTACAAGTTAGGGATAACCAAGGGTGGAATGGATTGATAAAACTAGTGAAGGAAAAATCTCTGAGAAGTTAGCAGTCGAAAACTTTCTGTTCCCTCCCTGAATAACACTAGAGGGAAGAGTTTCCTGAGGAACTATGTAGCAATGAATGGGACCTTACTTGTGTTGGGTATGGTAGGTATTATGGGTATATGACTAGCTGAAATGAATGAGATTCCTGTATCTTTTTGGTTAAGCTCACTTTCTTAGCATTCCCTTCTTTTGTCTCCCTATGTGCTTGATAAACCTAGTAGGTTGCTAGCTTAGAATAGATGGTTAAGGTTTGGTTGTAAGTGAGTCTGTCTAGTTCCTCTCTAGTGGATATTATAGCTTAGTTCGAGTGTGGTCTTTGAGTGCTGAAAGAATATAGGCCAAGTAGAGACCTACGGTTGGGTGGAACATTGCATTCACATAGCCAATTGCTTAACAATGTCTTGAAATATAAGTATTTTTTGTGATGTTTATATGTCCATGTATTGTTCAGGAATGCTTAATTTACTTACATGGTTTGAATGCTCAATGAATATGATTAATAGCTATGAACCAAGTTATCCCTGTACATATTTATGTTCTGAATGACTATGCATGCATGAAGAATTGATTGACTCATAGAGTTTGGATTGCTTAATATAGTAGTTGTTCATGGTTGCAATAGAGTCATCCTTGTGTTTGGTTTATGTTTTAATAAATTTTTGTAAAGAACTATTTCTATTCTTTAGTTGCATTGTTAGATGGATTGAATGCCTGTTATGCATGGTTACTGCATTTCGTTAAGTCATGAACCCTGCAAATCCATGTCAGGGAAGACATAGGCTTGCATGCACGTCGTCGCCATAAGGAATTGATTTAGAGGCATTGTGGAAATTCATAGACAATAGGGATAAATTACCCTAATCGAATCGTACAAAGGAAGGAGGACTATCATCGAGTTCGATGGTCAAACGGTTGGGATAATGCATAGGCTGGAAATTGAGGAAAGCAACTAAGTGTTGGTCTGTGAGAATGGTAGCAGTCGCAATTGTCGACTGCTTGGCCAAAATTAATTCGAGCAGTTGATTTGGGTGCCATTGTTTTAATTTCCACATTAGAATCGACGCATAGAGTGTGAAGAATGCGTGGTGAATGTCAACTTCTGAATCCTAAAATTGGTAGTGTCATATTTGGGACATCAAACAATTTAGTTGGATGTTATACACTTGGTTTCGAATTTCGACTCTCGATATTGCTAACGTTGGAGTCGATACATTGGGTTGATTTTGGTTGGAATACTGTTGGGTGTTCTGGGTTCTGACTGCCGAAGTTAGGGCGTCGGGGTCAGGAAGTCGGGGAGGATGACAATGAAGAGTTTGATCACATTCGATCTTTGCTTCAAATTTTGGTGTACGAAAAAGTCGAAATCGATACGAAAGAGTCGAGGCAATGGAATTAAGTCGTTAATTCAACATATCAAAATATTGACGCGGTTATAAATGTCGGACTGCTTATTAGTCCAAGTTAAAGGTTTGTTTAGGAATGATAACCATGTATATTGTTGCTAACCATGTTCTTCTGTAAGGAATGAGGAACATCCATTTCGAAAACCTTGTAGAGTTCTTGTAGAAGTGCTTGTTGAATTACTTGTTTCTTTTTTTTTTGCTTCCATTTTCTCACGCCCTTGTAAGTATGATTCTTAGACTTGAATCAAAGATATACCATCATTTAAAATCTTATCGACAAGTGTCATCCGAAATTGGTAGATATTTGTAAAATAATTTCTTGTACTTGACAGTAAAATGAGTAGGAACTTCTTGAAGCTCCTTTTGTTTCCATGTTTCTAGAAATGCAAGTTGAAAAGACTACGTTTTTCCAATTTCAAGTCCTAATATTGCATTATCTAATCCTAGAACAAGGTGAGTTCTCTCTTCAGTGTCCAAACAAAAACCTTTCTTCTCTATAAATGGGAATTTATCAACATTTGTTCCATCTTAATTTATGTGTAGTTGAGACATCAAGAACAAAAACATCCTAACTGATTGCTTGGAAACATGACATTTAACCTGTCTCATGTTAAATGCCATGTTTCCAAGCAACAAGTCAACACCATCTAAGATGTCATTTAGCTGACATTTCAACTCTATGATGTTTCCAATCTTAACACGTCTTGAATTTTTTTTAAAGATCCAAAATTATTATGATGGTACTTCAATTCTGCTTCAGCTGCTCTTTCTACGGTAGCATTTCTTTCAAATTCAATGACAACCTTCTGGCTCTTGTATTCTTCAAGTGAATTCCATTTAAGTGTTGCTGATAAATCAACTGCAACATCACATACGAGAAAACCTGAAGTAGAGAAAGAAGCTTGCAGTGCATTACACTTGGTCTCTATATTCTTTGAATCCTTCAATGCTCCTTCCTTAACCTTAGTTTTGTTTCTATATTCAGCAGATTGTTTGCAATCAACAATGCAGTTGCCATGACCAAATAAAAAACCTAATTTTTTTTCTCCAAGAGAGTTCTATCAACTTTAGGGAGCACTACTGGAGCTTCTGATTGTAGTCTTGTCCAACTACTTTTCCTAATTTTGTTGTTGATTTCACAACTATAGATAACACTACACCCTTTTTCTCTTGCAATAGATTTTGATCACCAACCACTGTGTCATTGTCATATGTAGCCTGAGAGTTCTATTTAGGATTATCTTCCTACTTAACATAGGAGGATTTTAGGTATCTCTCTTTTACAATAGCAACCAATGAATTTATAGAATCATATTTATCTTTTGCTTTAGCAAACAAAATATCAGAAGGGTCACTTTGATATGCAAGCACCAAATGATCAAGTTCTCTTCCAATTTAATGCAAATCTCAACCATAGCATGCGCATCGTCTGTTTCATGAACTAGAGTTCAACATGCTCTCCTTTGTCATAACTAGGGTCCCAATACTTGTGAAATGCTTTGATTGAACCTGAAAACGAAAGATATTTCCATTGGACTACAATCATCTAAACAACACCTAAGTATTTTAAGGTAATAGAGAATATAAATAGAAGGTGTCTTGGATGGGGTGGTGTAGCTTCTAGTCAAATTTAGAAATTAAAGAAATATTCTCACACTTGTGAAGAAAATACCAACATCCCATGTGCAAGTCAAGGAAAAATAAAGGTAGTATGATATCTTTTCTTTGGTATTGGAAAGATATGACATACATTCTGCATAGGTAGATGAAACTATTTATATTCACAAACTCCATCATCAACTATATTAACTATTCAAGTAAATTGTTTGTGGTTGGGTGATATGTTTTGATGCTCGTGACAATGGATAGCCAACAATGATGGGTTAATGGACTATGATAATTTTTTACTTTGCAAAAAATATTGGTGGAGAATTCTTGTGAAAGTTGGGAAATGACCATGCCTTTTCTTTCCTTTTACTACTTTCCAATACTTTGCATTTATCTTAAATTAACTTCTTATGCTAGTTCAATCCACAATGAAACCAATTTAGAAGTGCAACCCATGAATTTTCTTTCAGAGATCAACCAATCATGGTGACCCTAGACTTTGTATAGTTATGTCATAGACCATCCTTTCAAGTTTCAACTCATTCCATAAGAATTTGCATGAGCCAAAAAACTGATCTGGGTGCTTCTTTTGTAACAAAATCAGGTTTACCCTGATATATAGAAGGAAAATATTATATTAGAAACATTTGATCATCATGGATATTTATTGGATCAACATTCCTAGTTTTCAAGGTCAAATAGACATTCCTATTTGTCTTGGATACTATGAAAAGTCTCTCTCACCCTTTTATGTCAGATTTCATCTACAAATTCAGGTCTCAAATCAATAGGTCAAGGTTTTTGGAAAAACCTTATATGCATCAAACCATCATGAAATCAAAGTAAAAAACCAACATAACCAAGAAAGGATATTCCATTCTCATAGGTTGTTGTCTGAAATTTACAAGTTCAATGATTAGGTTTGTTCTTGTTTGTGAAACAAAACATGATGGCAGTTACATCCAAACTTGCTACTACTTTGGCCTCAAATCGAAACCTAGTTCTAGCCATTTCATGAATAAAAAGAGTATTATTTTCTTAGGCCTATGTTACCAGAACCTCTAGCTCAAGGTGGTCGAAATACATTTTTTAGAAAGCGTTCCCTTGTATGAAATGCCTCTAAAACAGAACTAAAATATTTCAAACATACTTCAAATTTTTGTAACATGCATGAGGGTTTCAATTGTTTTAGTCAATATTTCAGTAGTCTCAACCAAAATTTTGATCACTAAAAGGGAGAAGAAAAACATACAACAAGTGACACATTTAAAAGAATAATGCTAACACTAATGTTTTAGAAGTCAAATTATAGATAGAGGGATAAGACCTATAACACTAATTTTTTAGAAGTCAAATTATAAATAGAGGGCTAAGACCTCTAACACTTTTTTGGTTTTATTTTCATTCAAAACTCCCCCCCCCTATTTTATTTTTCATTTATAATATATACATGCAAAAACAACCCAAAGTGTTATCCTAATTAGTTGTCATTGATTTTGTTGGGAATTTGGATAGTTTCGTTGCTACAAGTGTTTGTTTCAAATCCCTTTGGGTTAGGCACACTAGTCTACACTAACACATTTACTAGGGATTACATCCACAAAAATAAGGAAGCATATCTTGGGTTTCCCCTCAATGTTTTCCTTGGAAGATATACATGTGTGTGTGTGTGCACATGTGTAAAAGACAGCAAATTGGTTAACATGTTGCAAGTTGATTTCCCTCACCCTTAGATGGATATTTATAAACATCTTTGAGAAAAAGGCTTGTGTTGAGATAATCTAGAGTGTAAATTGTATATCCTTACTAAGAATTGTGAGATATTGGACTAAGTAAAGAATATTGAACCTTGAAATGGAGGTGTGGTAATAATGGTTGATCCCATGGATCTATGATCCATTTTAGGGACTCCTCAAATCCAGTATTGGTAGATAGCTTATGAGGACTCTTTTCCCAATCACTGTGTATATTCTTTGTTTCAAATCAAGATGATTAGGCCCCTGTTATGTGCTCTCTTAGAAGACTCGCATGTATTGTAGGGATCATTTTCTACCTTTAACTCCATTCGATGGGAGGACCCGCTGTCTTCCAGATGCTAATGTAAATTGAAGGTAGTCAATGCATGTAGGAGAATGGATTGTATTACCCTCCTTTGCAATGAGATGAATTCAATTGTGCCTTGAACCATTTTTTCTATAAATAGAACAAATCAATTTTTTTTCTTTGGAAAAAATATGTATGTGACATATCCTATTCATATCATATTCATATTTTCGAAAAATTGTTGTATCCATTGCAGATATCACATCTGTATTAGTAGTACCTCACAACTTAGTTTCAATACTAACATCATGATCAATTTGTAAAATTGCCAAACATCATTTAAAGCAATTACCATGAAACAAGATTGAACTGCTAACTATATCATAATGCCATGATTGATAAAATGATTTGAATGAGAAAAGTTTTTTTCATACATTATAAGCTAGAAGTGGAATGATCATACCATCTTTATCATAGGCATATTCGACTTGCGTATCACTAGTACACTTGCAAGGTGTTGATTTCCTGGAACAATAATCCATCAATTAGACTATGATAATAATGCTTCTCCAAATAGGACAACCTATCATGTATCAAATTGTGTTAAAATAAATATGATTAGCCTATACTTCTAAATGACATAAACAACAAAAAAAGACAACATCCCAAATAATTGTTTTCAACTCATGAATATTGAGAGACAAGCACAAAAGGAAATTTGATTCTAGAGTTTCTTGCTGATTGTTTTTCCAAAGCACAACATCTAGGGTGGACACCATCTTCTTAATGATGTTGACAATGTGTTGTTAATAAAATATCGTTTACCGGGAATAATAACCATAACAATAGATGAAAGAATACTATCTTGCACAAATCGAGCACAATATGTCAAATCTTATGAAATGTTGAGGGAATTATTATAAATCCAAGCAAATGAATACTGGGAAGTAAAATTACTTCTGTCAGGCATACATAGTTTATTTCTATTGGTTACATGAAATACCTACAATGCATATTCTATGATTTGAATAAATCCACACCTACAATGTATCTATCCAAATAAGGAAAGTATTAATAATTTTTGCTTGGCTATCATGCTTGAAAATTGATGAAGTTAAAACTAGTTTTACTTTCGAAATACCAATATGATTTGTTTTTTCTCCTGAGTAAATTTCTAATTTTTTAAAGTATATTTTATGCTTGATATAGTAGCCATCTTGTATATGTCATCATTGAATGTATAAGTTGACTTTCTAGAATGTTTTAGATAACATAAATAACATAAGGTATATATTGAATAAGTAAGGTCTGTAATGTCCAACTTAAGTAGTTTTCCATAGAGATTCAAAAATATAATAAATAGTTGTCGCCCATAGACCCCTTCAACATATAATTCAAAGTCTAACTAGAAAAAATTGGCATGTTTAAAAAAAATGGAGATACCCTCCACCACTTCTTCAATGGCCCCTTTTTAAAGTTCCATGGTGAGTAAATCAGCTTTGGAAAAACCATTAACTTCTAAATTTCTTTCCTACAAGGGATTCCCCAAAGACTTGAAGCTTTGTGACACCATACTCTAGGTCTCCATAGATATGTTGTTGATGGAGTTGATGATAAATTTGGAGTTCTCTTAAATTGGTCTTGGGAAGTGGCTTTGTCTAATGTTAAATAATTTTTCTTAACCCTTTTTTCCCTTCTAAACCTTTTTAGTAAACACATAAAAGCATAATAATTATAACAATTTTTCCTTTAAATGGTTGCTACATATGTATAGCCCATGTTTTTTCTAGAAGACTCCTTACAAGCTACCTCAAACACCATAGATAGGGATTAATACCATACTACAATAATGTTGTAACTCAGAAACAATTGGCATGATTTTTTAGATGAATAATCCCAATAATTAATAGTCCCATAAATTCCTATCACTTCATTACTCTTTGGAACACAAAAGTATTTAAAAAATTGTTCACTCATACTAGATTCTTGAATTGACATTTTTGGGTGCCTTGTGTAGCATATTGGGACAATTAACATAATCAACTTCTTCAATATAATTACTTCTGGAGTGGTAGAATTTAGGGTGGCACCTATGCATTCAAAGTGTTGAGTTACTAATTTGAAAATCACCATGTAAAGAAAAAAATGGAACCTGTATTTCAAAATGTTCCTTTCTCCTTTCCCATGGTCAATGTTAGATGGCACTCTCAACACATTGGAACAATGTGATCTATAAAAAAGGGGATGCTAGATCTTAGAACCTGTGTATTTTGTTTATATTGAATGATGATTATAAGGAAATGTAGGATCCTCAATATTGTGTGAAACAAAGTTTCATAAATGGGTAGTTTGTGTTGGAGATAGAAATTGTATGGCTATCATCTAATACACTTCAACATTAGAAGATGTTGTAGTGATTGTTGGAGACCTTATTTCGCACGAGGTTGTGTTGTCATTTCTTTTCCTTTTCCCTTAGGTAGAATGTCACTATAAAGCCAGACTATGTATTTTCAACCATTAGTATTTCCCTTCTTGTAACTTCACCATTGATGCTTTATTACCTCCATACACCATAAAGAAATCAACATATGAGATTGATAAATTAATAAACGCGAAGAGTAGAAATATCAAATACATGAATTTTATTTCAATATCATTGTTTGTATTCATTCTTGGGTTTCATTGGGGGTTCAAAAGATTATTAATTCTCTCAGGACTATTCCTATGGAGGTAGAAGGAGAAGGTATGCATTGCTTGCAAGACTTGAAGTCCTAATAATTCATGTTTTCTAATAATAGGCATTAAGTATGCAAATTTGGAATGATATAAGCATATGAATATGATGTAGACTCCCCAACTTGGGAAAACAAGCACATATTGGTATTAAAGGGACCAAAATTTATGGTACGAGTTTCATAGAAGTGATTGGTGCTCCTATATTATTCCTTAATGATAGAAAGAAGGTTTCTATCTCAAGACCGACCTTATCTCCCATAGGATATACCTATTTGTTTATAGTACTAGTCTATGAGAGATGTGTGATATATTTCTCATATTCATTTTTAATGTCTACCTCTGCTTTAATGGAATCTGATCTACATTTTTAATGGTTTCCCAATGATTATTAATGGTGTGAGAATAAATACTTATTGTAGCTTGTTAATTTTACAGATTATTTAATTCTTCCTTAGTCAATGGGAAACCCAAAAAATATTTACTATCCACCATTATATGACCTCTAAGATTGAAAATCAACTAATCTCATCTCGAATTTATTGCAATATTGTAGGGAGTTTTTAAATTGGTGTGTTTAAGATGTTATTGATAGTTGGGCGTTTTTATTATTGCATGAGCATGTTTCTCATTGATGGGGCATTTTTCTAATTGCCTTGGGCATTTTTGTATTGCATGGCTCCTTCTCTCTGTTTCCTAGGGTATTTCTCTCATTGTGTTGGTTGTTTTCTCATTGTCTTGGGCGTTTTGTATTGTCCAAGCTCTTCTCCCATTTCTTGTAGAATTTTCCTCATTTCTTGGGGTGTTTTTATATTGTTGGGATCCTTCTCTCATTGCTTGGAGCATTTTTCTCATTGCTTGGTCATTTTTTGTATTACATGTGTCTTTTTCTCATAACTAGGGTATTTCTCCCATTTCTTAGGACATTTTTATATTGTTTAGGGCATTATTTCTCATTTCCCTACGCATTTTGTATTGCATAAAATATCATCTATGACATTGTGTTTTGTATAGATATCTCCATAGCTTACAATTTACATAGTTATCCCCTTAGTTAGTTTAATCTTCGAGCTATGATATGCAAATGTATGTTGTCATAATCACCTATAACTTGCATTTGACCTAATTTGCACCCACTTAAAGGTTTTGAACCCAATTCAGTACGATCCTAGTCATATTTATGCTTATCACTAGATCACACTCCAACGTTGATTCTTCATGTTGATGTTCAAAATGTATCATCAACTCTTATATTGTCCCATGTTTCAATGGTCTTTGAAATTTATGTTACGTCCTTACTTGTTGGAGATATCTCTAATTCTTCGAGTTCTTTCAAATATGAATGACTGTTGATTATACTAATATTTGATTTTCATCTCTTCTCCATTTTCTATATTATTGATTTCATGTCCCACATTTCCATCCTTTGTCACTATATTAATGAGTAATGGTTAGGCTTTTGTTGTCACAATAGGGGTTGGATATTTATTAAATTGTTCAAATTGTTATTTTGTTAGAACCATTAGGGAAGTTATTCATGCATCATCTTTTGTTGGAAGGATTCCCAAATCTCATTTGATTTAGAGTTAACTAGACTTGTTTTGTGATTATTATTTTTCTTCTTGCAAAGTAAGTTAAAAACAAAAATGATTCTTGAAGGTGAAAATAAACACTTTCTAGATCCTTTAAGATTTCATCACTATTGATTCCAAATCATGCAACTTTTTCTCTCTTACTTTATCTATAGTTGAATCTTGGAACACTTTCTTCTATTGTTGTGTTGGTGATGGGAGTCATGCTAAATTATTTATGCATCTCCTTCACTCATTGTTTTTTTGCTATAATTTCATTGTCCTTTTCTTTAAAGGGTCTCAATGATTATAGTGTTATATTATTGAATCGAGTTGTATTTTTATTCAATCTTTTGAAATTTAGATTTACACCATCTAGGTGTGGTGCCTAATATTTATGCCTACATGATATCTTTATTTCTTTTATGATGCAGTTAGTTCATTTTTCTATCTTTATTTCTTTTATGATGCAGTTAGTTCATTTTGCTAAAAGTTTATTGGCTTCGCTTTACCATTTTGTAGTCTACAAAAATAATTTATATTGGTTGATTTCTTTTTTCTTGTGTGAATTTTTTGGAATTTTAGAGTTCTCTATTTTCTATTTTAAAGATATATAATAGTTGTATATTAGAATTAACATGATTTTAGGCACAATTTATTCTTGAGATACATTCTCATTTGAAATAGAGTAAGTGGAAATGATAAAATACCTTAATGTTGAATAAATTCTTAAAGGAATCTATCTAACAAATTTAGAGTGTAAAACATTGATTACTATTATTGGGCATTAATATAAGGATACATCAATGGTGTGATGGATTAATTAGATTTATTATTGTGCAAAATTTGCTTGGGATAATTTAAGAAAAAATGTAATGTGTGTAGGAAGGAAGAACCAACCTAGCAAGACCTTTGGGAATACAGAGCTAAAAATTTCCAAAGAAGTTGTACACACTTTTGAAGATAGAAATGTAAAAACCTCTTTCATTTTGGATATAAATAATATTTATGTCAATGGAGGTATTAGCAAGGAAATGATTGTAAGAAATGTAATTATGCCCATTTTGTTTTACTTCTGCAACTTAGAGCTCTCAATCACTTCACCAAATGGGTCTATTGTTTCTACTCATCATGCCTTCTCACTGCACAATTGTTATGCAGTATAAGAGAGAAATTATGAGAACATCATTTGCTAACTTCAAGTTATTTAAAACTTTATTAATGAATGTGATGGCTTACATTTTTCATATCAATAATTTCTTCCACCAATATGTATTAAAAAGGCTCTCGTTGTAGCCTATAATGGATATTCAACAGAGCTTTAGTGATGAATAGAAGATCCCCAAGTCCAATATTGATGACAATACACCCATGAGAGGAAGAGCAAGATGATGTATGATGAAATTGAGAAGTATAGGGATGAGCAATAGGAAAGATGGTGGTCATAGGGAAAGTCCAATATTGACAACAATTTTCCCATGGGAGGAAGAACAAGAGGAAGTATGATGAACTTGAAGAGCATAGAGATGAAATAGGAAAGGTGGTCGTCATATCGGTAAGGAAGAACTACTAGTTTTTTTTTCATAGATGTTGAATATCTTCACAAGTTGAACCAAAAACATCTTTACCTAGAATTTGAAGAGATTGATAAAGGTCATTGAAAATTCTAGAATTTCTACCATTTATAATACAATCAATGGGTTGAAACATCGCCATGATGTAATGATTACAAGTGAACTGCAAATAATAGCTACAATAATGAGAATTTTAAAAAATGTTGTTAATATAGGGGGGCTAAGTTTTGATACATTATAGTTTTTTCTCCTTGTATACCAACCCTCTATCACTCTAGTCATGTGTTGTTGTCATTTTATTATTGAGTACTATGAATATTGGTTTCATTCTAATGCAATTTCATATATTACAAGTGTATATAGGAATAATTCCTTGTGAGGCTCTTGAAGAAGAATAGGGTGGAATCATTCTTTCCCCAATTTAAAGGAGCATAGTAACACTTGCAATATTAATTTTTTTTATCTTAAGTATTGGGTTTCATGCATTTTTAATGTTCTTCCTTTACTTTATTTTCATTGTAATGGGTTCTTCAAGACATTGGCGCTCTAAGATTTGCAAAATGACTTTGGAATTGATATTCTATAGAGTTTCCTTGGCTAAATAAACTGCATTAAAGATATAAAGTAAGTTGTTTCTAACTTAGAATTATGGTATTGCTACCATATCAATATTTCAAGTGAATGTTTATCTAGAAAGAAAGTTGTTGGACCAACCTTTGAATGACAATAAGACATTGTAAAATAACTGCATGAATTTGTGAATGCAAATTTCAATGTAATCACTATTATCGTTTTACTTGTTATGGGGATTGTGACCCATGTTTCTTTTTTGCTTTCATCTCAGCTGTTAATAATAGGTTTCATATTTAGGAATACTTAAAAGACATTGTTTGAAGCAAATGTGTTTATGTCCATTATGCATCCATTTGATATTAGTGATTAAGGAATTGTTGATGGCGTTCAGGAAAGAATGTTGAGAGTGAACAAAATGGTTCGATGAGATGAAATCTTAAAATCTATGGCAACAAGGCAATTTTTTGTCTATTTGGACATTGATTTTAGTGCACAAGTGAAAATTTATTTTTGGTTTCAGATTTCAAAATATTTCAATTTGTTTCCCCTGTGCAACATAACTTTGCAATGTTATCCATTACCATAATAGCGCTGATGTCTTGGCAATGTTATGCTTGAACTACACTCATTAAAGACATTTCATAGAAATGCTCTTCATGGTGCTGCTACTTAATTGAAGAATGCTTGTAATTTTTTATAAATGGATTTTAAAAGAAAGAAAAAGAAAAAGAAAAAATGTTATGGGGGTTTTAAGAATTATTTTTGGCCAAAATAAAATTAATAAACAAAAATAAATTCTTAGAAAACATTAATGAATATGAGTGTACCCAATCTAGTACTTTATGGCCTTAGATTTTTTAAAGTTTGATATAGTGGTTAAGAGCCCTTAATATTCATTTTAGGTAGTAGAAGTTTACCAAAAAGTTGCATAGTATGATTGCAATTGTTATTTCACTAAGTTCTCTACAACACACGTGTAGATTGATATTGAACTTTTCAAAACAAATGATAAATCTACAAAAGTCTCTATGTGGCTTAGTTAAAGGTTCTCTGAAAAATAGATATAGCTAATTCAAGGCCAATATTGTGTTCAAATTAATTATTATTAAAGCTTCATTTGACATTGAACATTAGTTGAAAACAAGAATCTAAATACGATTTCTTGCTTTCGATGAATATTTTACACTACATAGTATTAGTAAATTAACATATAAATTCTCTAATCCAAGAGTATGAATTCTACCTATAGTTAGCAATCATAAATGACAATTAATTTCTTTCTAATGTTGTCGTAGTAAGTTTTGTTGGTACTTAAACTTTAAACTGGATCTAGAACAACATTTCAATGGATACATTTAATTTTAAGTTATTTCTAAAAATGTTGACATGTGTGAAGAATTTTCCAAGACATGAAATGTGGGCCTTTTGATATTCAACAAACAATGAAATCTGGTGGTTTTTCTTACATGTATTTTACTAGTATTTGTATTTTAAAAGTAGTTTTGGTGTCTTAATAGTTTACAATATTGATGATATGTAATATTACCTCCTACTAGCCTGGAATTCTATCTCTTAAAGATTGCGGTGAAGAAATGAACCACATTGAGACTAGGTGATATTCAAGTTCATTGATTTGTAAAAAAAGGTGGGGAATCTTTTGATATAAGGATCTTGTTAGGCACTTACATTTTATACACATTATTTTTACTTGTTATTTTTTTTCACATTATCTCATAATAGTTATCAATTTTGTATGCATTGTTCAATTACATATTACCCCTACATATTATTAACCCCATAATTGATAGTGGGTTACTTGTGCCTACTGTGTTTAAATTTTGTATCATAATGAGCTAGAAAATGTGAGTAAAAATTATTATCTTTTAGTGCATTTTAAAGGCTCAAGGAGGCTATTGAGGTCATCTTTGTCATCTATTTTTTTCTTCAATTTTTTTAGAATGAGGAAAAATGAAAAACAATCTTCATATAGTTTTATATTATCATGAGATATATGAGCTTACTTATAATGAGCACATAAACACTTACTAAAACCAATAATGAAACTTCAGAACATGTGATAATGAGATTACAAAAAGATTCATAAAAGCCAAGAACGAATGGTCTCAATAAAAAAGATAAGAACCAAATAACCATTTTTTTTCTATTTATGTTTGACCCATGATTCATCTTCTAAAATAGATTCATTTCCTACTTCATTAATGTGTGGGGAAATATATTGGATGTCCCACATCCCTTGTTGAGTAATTATGAATGGAAGTTCCTCACCTTTCTTCAAAAGTGGTCGTGGCATTTGACAAGGGTGCATAAACATAAACACTTAGTTTTATGTTTTATATTATAAACATAATCTTCATATAGTTTTATATTATCATGAGATATATGAGCTTACTTATAATGAGCACATAAACACTTACTAAAACCAATAATGAAACTTCAGAACATGTGATAATGAGATTACAAAAAGATTCATAAAAGCCAAGAACGAATGGTCTCAATAAAAAAGATAAGAACCAAATAACCATTTTTTTCTATTTATGTTTGACCCATGATTCATCTTCTAAAATAGATTCATTTCCTACTTCATTAATGTGTGGGGAAATATATTGGATGTCTCACATCCCTTGTTGAGTAATTATGAATGGAAGTTCCTCACCTTTCTTCAAAAGTGGTCGTGGCATTTGACAAGGGTGCCTGTTATCTCCCTACTTATTCATTCTTTCTATCGAAGGACTCAACAGGATGTTCATTGAAGCGAGGAAGAATGGAAACATTAAAGGCTTAAAGGTTGCAAATGGTCTTTGGCTTACGCATGTTCTTTTTGTGGACGATGTGATCGTCTTTGGGAAAGGATCGATGGCGGAATAGAGGTTCATTAAAGGGCTGTTAAATGTTTTTGGCTGCGCCTCAGGCCTATGGGTGAGCAATCTGAAATCTTCTATTTCATTTTTCTGTGGTGAACAGTCTTTGCTAGATCAGATGGCATTTCTCTTCCCATTTAAAATGTTAAGTATCGAAGAAGGCATTAATTATCTTGGTTTCTATCTTAAGCCGAATGGTTATACGAAGAAAGACTGGAGGTGGATTATGGTCAAATTCAATAAGAAATTTGAGTGTTGGACCTCTCGTTGGCTCTCCTTAGGCGGACGCTTAACTCTTGTGTTCAAAGCTTGCCAGTATACTGGTTTTCACTGGTTCGTTTTCCAGTCGAGGTAATTTTAGGCATATGTAGATTTTTATTTAATTTTCTTTGGCGAGGTAAATCTCCGGAAGTGAAATTCCATCTGGCGAGTTGGGAGATGCTCTCCAAGAAGAGAGCATTTGGAGGGTGGGGCATTAAGCATCTTGGTCTCTTTAACTCTGCGTTATGCACCAAAAGTTTGTGTTGGGGTCTGCAGGATGATGGTTTGTGGGGTAATACCCTCAGGAGTAAATATATGCAGTGGCTGCTTGTTACTTATGGGCTCAGAGCTGGTAACTTCAATCCGAGGATTGGTTCTCTGATTTGGCGGAGCTTACTCAGTACACTGACATTCATTCTACCAAATCTGTGTTGGCAGGTGGAAAAAGGAATGCATATTTTTATTGGCATCGATCCCTTCGTTTGAAGGGGAGAAAATTATCCATTATCTGTTCGGTTAATCAAAACACTACATGAGAGAAATATCTTCGACTTAAATCATGTATTTTTTGTTAAAGAAACATATAAGCCGTGATTGTTATCATCTGTGGAACTCAACCTTTGTGAGGAGATGGCATATGAGTGGGATATATTTATTAAACATTTAACATCTGCAGGTATATTTTTATCAGAGAAGGCTGATGTGATGTGCTAGTTTGGGATCAGAAAAAGGATTCGGGAAAGGTAACAGCGAAGCTTATGTACCGGTTTTTTGGAAAATTGTTTCCTTGCTAGAGAAGTGGAGGGAATTCTTCACTCTATATGGGATGGGACGATGTCCTTGAAGAAAAAATGTTTTGGGTGGTTATGTATTAATAATAAGATACTGATATGGGATGTGCTTCAAAAATGTGGTTTTAATGGGCCTAGGTGGTGCTGCCTCTGTCATTTGGATAGGGAATCAGTCTTGCATATGTTTGGTAATTGTATTTTCTTTCAGAATGTATGGGATTGGGTGGGATCCCAGTTATCACTTTCGGTCAAATGGGATAATCAGTGTCTGACTTCAAACATTAATCATTGCATCAAGAAGACTGATATGCACATAGATATAATCCTAGCAGTATTTTGGGAAGTTTGGAGAGAGTGGAAAATGTGCATTTTCTAGGATGTTACTGGAGATCCAAACATAGCTGGAATAAAATCACTCATATTATTGAATGCTTACGGTTCGATGCATAAGATGAAAAGAAGTAGAGTCATAAAGTACCCAAGGGTGGAACATAATGGTGTAATTGGCTTCTTCAATGGTGCGCAACAGAACGATATATGCAGGGCAAGTATGGTGATAAGAATCATGCATAATCTATCATATAGGTTGAAGATGGGGGCATGCAGTGGAAAAAATTCAAACGTTGAGCTTGTGGCTCTTTGGGGATTGCTATATTTTTCTTGGAAAAAGGACTTGCTTTCTATTTCAATTTTTGGGGAGTCTAAAGCTATTATAGATTGGGAAAAGGACGTACACACATTGCACAATTTAGAGTTACAACATTGGGCTAGACGGACTAAGGACATTATCACAAATTTCATGTGATAACCTTCAGCCATATCGACATAGAGCTGAATACCGAGGTTGATACTTTGTCCAAGCTTGCATTAAAGGAAGATATGGAGAATATCGCATGGGAATTGATCCTAGAGGGAACTAGTATTGAGCATGGTTTATTGAGTATAGTTTAACATTCTGGTTATTAGCAATCTTTAATATTTCAAGGTTTCAGTAAGCTATATGTTCCTAATATTATGCAACTGGTAGGGGATTGAAAGTATGAAGAAAAAGGGATAAGATTTTTTTGTTAAAGTATGGACGGATATGTTTTCAACGAAAGATCCAGATATTTTTGTAATTATGACACAAATTTTGAATATATATAAAGTTGTCTTTTGGTGTGAAAAAAAACAAATGGAAGAAGGTTTTCCTTTGTGGAATGCAAACCAGTTTTGAACCCCAATCCAATATCCAATTTTGAGTCACATTGAAATTGATTACAATGTTACTGCACTCATATGGTTTGGATACTTCAACATAAAGCCTACAATTTGGTTTGATGGTGAAGCAAGGGTATTGAAATAATACCATGTTGAGTAGATTCTACATTTGTAAGAATTAAAATTAACGAAGCCCACCATCATCCCACCATCATCCTTGGATTGCAATTTGTGAAATGATCTTGTTTTTATGGTCTCTGTTAACTCTTCAACCAACTTAGTGCTCTTAACGAGCATGGTGAACTATCCTTTATAATTGTCAACTTTTCAACTAAAATAATATAAAACCAAAGATAATCATTTTGAAAAATCAGGATGCTATAATACCTTTGATCTTGATTTAGAGAGAACATTTTCGGCTCCAAGAAGATTTAAAAAAAAACACTTCCTTCTGAGTTTTTTTGCAACTTTCTACTAAGCGTTCGTGGCTTGCAGGTGGTCCCTAGTGTAGTGTGTTCTTTGCTTGCATACGCTGGTTTCAATGTCTGGTTGCCACTCTCTCCAGTTTAAAGTTCCTGGAGTGATTGGTCTGCTCTTCCTGCAAAGACTGGAGCAGCCAGAACTTGGTCTCTGAGCTAGACCGCTCGTTGAAGTGACTTCTCTGAATTTCAGCTGTTATGTAGGTCTCTCTACGATTTTGTCTTTCTTGATTTCTTAGGTTGTGTTTCAGGATCATTCTTTCTTGTTCCAATTGGTCTGTTGAGTCTTCAGTGTGTAAAGGTCTCCTCATAGCCGATTCCTTCTTTCTGAGAGAACCCGTGGGCTACGAATACTGCCTTGTACTTCTCTATACTTCCATCCGCTAAATGCTTTGTTTTGTAGATCCATTTCAAGGATACTAGTGACTTGTTATTTTGTCTTGGTACTACTTCCCATACATCATTCTTTATGATGGATTGGTATTCCTCGACCATGGAATCTACCCATTCCTTTTGATTCATTGCTTCTACAAAGCATGTAGGTTATTTTTCAACGAGGTTGCACATCCAAGCCACATGACTGGGTATGGTTTTGGCTTCTTTCTTTCGCTGATGGTTCCTTCAGGGACACCAATTCTTTTTGCTTCTTCTATTAATCCTCATTCCCAAGCATGCCTTCTTTTGCATGATATCATGTCACTAGGAAGTTCTTTAGGTTTCTTAGGTTATATCATGTCATGGTATTCAGGTATATGTTCTTCTACCTCATTTCTGACTGGCTTAGAAACTTCTGCAACTCTAGGATTTTCATGCTCCTCTTCAACTTCCTTGTCTTTCCTTGATTTCCTGAAAGTTGTATCTTCATCAAAAGTAACATATCTACTTATCTCAATTTGATGATTCCATGGGATATATATTCGATAAGCTTTTGATTTCTCACTATATCCCACAAACAAACCCTTCTTTCCTGAAGGATCCAACTTTGATATCTTCTCCTTGGGAAAGTGTATGTAAACTGAACAACCAAATATTTTAAGGCGTTTGACTTCAATATTTTATCCGGTAAACATATCTTATGGAGTTTTATTCCTAAGGGACCGTGGGAGATTCTATTATGCACATATACTATTGTTCTAGATGCTTCTACCCACATATACATAGGTAGGTCTTGATCATGGATCATGGCTTTTACATCTTCCATGATATATCTATTATTCCTCTCTTCCACACCATTTTATTGTGGATTGTAGGGAATGGTGAGCTCCCTCTTAATCCCAACTTATCTACAGTACTCGTTGAATTCACCTGATGTGAATTATCCTCCATTATCTGATCTTAAGGTCTTGATCCTCTTTTCAGAGAGGTTTTCTACAAGAGCTTTAAACTCCTTGAACTTCTCAAATACTTCATCCTTCTTCTTCAAGAAATAGATCCAAGTTTTGCGGGAGTAGTCATCAATGAAGGAGGCATAGTAAACATACCCGCTTAATGAATTAGTTTGCATTGCTCCATAAATATCTGAGTGAAAAATGTCTAGAATCCCTTTTCCTTTACTATTACTGCTTGGATAAGGGTTCTTGGTATTCTTTCCTTGTGCACATCCTTTGCACACTCCTTTGTGATTTATCTGAATCTCTGGAAAGGCTGTCACCACCTTGCTCACAATTGGTAATGCTTTGTAATTCACATGAGCAAGTCTTATGTTCCATAACTCACATGGGATTACGGTGCTAATCATCAATGTCGAGTCTACATGTCCCTTTAGTTTGTAGAGTCCTCCTTCTTCAAATCCAATCACTACTGCATCATATATAGTTTTTCCTTTTGTCCACATAATAACTTAAACATCTACAAAAGAAACTATAAAACATTTCTTATCTAATGCTGAGATAGAAAGGAAATTCTTCTTTATCCCTGGAACATGTAGGACATCCTTCATCTTCATGGACTTTCCTAAATCCAGTTTATAAGAGGCTTCTCCCATCCTTCTTTTCAAGACAAGAGAGTGGATCGACGTCCATGTGTGCCCTCCCATCCCATTACATTGTTCCCTAATGCACACTAATCCCTCTCTCCCCTTCCATAATATACCTCTAATCCTTGGGATCCTAAACATGACAATAGACCCTTAAAACCCTTTACTAGTATGAACTCAAGCACACATTACCCCATTATCACTATGACCCTCCAACACAATTATCCACCCCCACACACTTAGTTTTGGAATATCATGGTTCACAATCATGTTATGCCCCATCATACAATAATTTCTCCAACCCCTCACAAGATACATCCCTAATCCATAAGACCCCAGAAATGGAAGTAGATTTCTAAAAAACATTAACCTTTGATCATTATGATCCTGATCAGTACACATTATCCCTTGAACACAATGAACCCTTGACACATAGGACTCAATTTTAGATTCTACTACACCAAGGAATATTTGGACTATAGGTTCTAAGATATGGTGGTGATTTTAAGTTTTGCAAAACAAGGATGGTTTTCGGAGCCAATGCATGCCCCAATATAAAAATTACAGGGTCTAAGTCCATATAAATGGTCTCTAGGGATCATGGTTCATGCATAACACCCTAAAGAAACACACAATCCCTACACAAGGAATATTTAGTCTACACGTGAGTTATGTTAATCATTTTAAGGATTAGTGCGTCGAGGATGGTCCTTGGAGCTCATGTAATGGTTCAAGGTCACAATTTGTGGTATTATAACACACATAATTCTCCCAATGTCTAATTCACCATGTATCCTAGCAATGTGATAGGTATTTAATAGGGAATCCATGTCCCCTAAGTTCAATGTCGTTGTTATGTCAAGGTTAGGTGCACTTGGGACGGTTATTTTAAATTAATCCATGGTATCAAGGATCAAGGACCAAGCCCCGAAGACCATGAGATTATGCCCCAATGCACATTAACCCCTCCCACCCTTACACAGTACCCCCCTAAACCCTTGGATCACAATCATTCCAATATACCCCTAAAACCCTTTAATAATATGACCTCAACCACACAATGATACTCTTGTACACTTTAACAACACCCCCCCACACTTAGCCTTGAAACATCATGGTTCTTGAAAATGTTATGCCCCAGTATACAATAACTACTCCCTCCTCTCACACACAACACCCCTAACCCATAAAACCCTATAAATGGAAGTAGACTACTAAAAAACCTTAACCCATGGTTCTATGCACACATTATCCCATAACCACAATGAACACCTCACACATACGACTCAAGTTTAGCTTCCTCTACTCTAAGGAATCTTTGGACTAAAGGTTCTAAAATATGTTGGTTATTTCAAGTTTTTCAACACCAAGGATGGTTTGTGGAGTTGATGTATGGCCCAAGATGAAAATAAAAGGTTTAAGTCCATATATATGGTCTCTAGGGATCATGGTTCCTGCAAAATACCAAAGAAACACACAATCCCTACATAGGTAATCTTTACTCTACAAGTGAGTTATAACCATCAATTTTTTTAGTATTAGTGCATTGAGGATGGTCCTTGGGGCCCATGTAATGGTTCAAGGTCAAAGTTTGTGGTATTATAACAAAAAAATTATCTCAAGGGCTCATGCACAATGTATGGGATTCCCAGCATTCAATTAGGAATTTAATAAGGAATCCATGCCCCATGAGTTCAATGTGGTGGCTATTTCAATGTTAGGTGCACTTGGGATGGTTCTTGTAAATTATGTCATGGTATTCAAGATCAAGGGTGATGTGTGCCCCCCCACACCATCACATTATGCCCCAATGCACACTATCCCCTCCAACACTTTACATAGTATCCCTCTAACCCCTGGGATCCCAAACATGAAAATATATCCCTAAAAACCTTTACTAATATGAACTCAAGCATACATAGCCCCAATTTCTCAATGAACTTCTAACGCTTATCCATCTCCACACACGTATCCTTGACACATCATGGTTCATGAACATGCTATACTCCATTATACAATAACTTCTCTCACCCCTCACACACTACAACCCTAACCCATCAGACCCTAGAAATGGAAGTAGATTGCTAAAACACCTTAACCCTTGATCATTATGATCCTAAGAACACATTATCCGATAACCAAAATGAACTCCTCATACATGGTACTCAGTCTTAGATTTTTCTATAGTAGGGGATATTTGGTCTAAAGGTTCTAATATATGGTGGTAATTTCATGTTTTGTAACACCAAGGATGGTTCATGGAGCTTATGTATGTCCTAAGGTCAAAATACAAGGTCTATGTCCATATAAATGATCTCTAGGGATCATGGTTCATGCATAGTACCACAAAGAAACACACTATCCTAAGATGTGAAATATTTAGTCTACAAGCGAGGTATGGTTATCATTTTGAAGTTTATTGTCTCAAGGATGGTCCTTGGGGCTAGTATAATGGTTCAAGGTTACAATTTGTGGTATTATAACACAAAAAATCATCTCAAAGGATCATTCCTCAGGCATAGGATCCCTAGGTATCAAAAATACAATTAATAAGAAACACATGTCCCATGACTTCAATGTGGTGGTCATTTCGAGGTTAGGTGCACTTGGGATGGTTACGTTAGAAAAATAGGACTGCAGAGAAATAACATAAAAATAAAATGTGGAATAAAACACAATACAATAAAGACACCAATATACGTGGTTCACCTAATATGGGTTATGTCCATGGAGAAATAACCAGTCCTTTTATTATTTTGTCTGTAAATTGAAGGGATACAACCCGAAACACATCTGTTGCAACTTCCTCTTCATTATCTTAAAGTCTTTCTCTCAGTCACACTGGTATTTCACAATACTACACAGTCACAATACAATTCCCTCATACATCAAGAGGGTTTCCTTCTAGGAAAAAAAAAACCCTAACATAGCTTTTACTGTTCAAATATGGAACCTAGTGATGAATGGTTTTGATTGAATACAAAATTATAACATTTACAAGGCCCCCGTTAGACCCTTTGATGACTATAGTGGGGGGGGATCGCCCCCACACCCCCTCGTACAGTATTGGGATCCAAGTTGAAACATAACATTTGAATCAGGAATATTATAATCAGGATCCACAACCAATAGATTATTGTAAAGTAAGACATGCTTTTAGGTTCACGGGGTATATGTGCTCCCAAAAACCATCACATTATGCCTCAATTCACACAATCCCATCCCACCCCTTACATATTATATTCATGATAGTATCCCGCCTAACCCTTGGAATAAAAATTGTGACACTAGGCTTGTAAAACCCTTTTAGTACAACCTCAAGCATATAGTGCTCCATTATCCTATCTTGATTGTTGATTAATTCATTCCTTCAAGAGTATTGTTTTCAATGTTGATTGATTAAGTCATATTTTTTGTCTTATTTTATTAAAAAAAGTTTGGTTTTTGTACTTATAAGACTCCTAAAGGGTTTGTAGTAACTTGATTGAGCAATTTACCTCGATCAATTTTCTCTTCCTACCAACCATGAACAATAGTAATATTTTTTGGTGTATTTGCAAGATCTTGATCAAGTTCCTTACATGAGGGGTTCACTAAGTAGGCAATATTATAGCAGGTGAGTTCATATTGTGGGATTTAGTACTCTAAAATATGAAAGCAATATATTTCCTATTATATAAGGGTTAAGGGTAATTTATATATATAAAAACATGTATATATTAGGGGGGTTTATAATTATGTATCTAGGGGGTTGAATAAGTACTGTACGTATAAGTTTGATTGTGCATAAAATTTGAAGTTATATTAGTGTTTGAATAAGTATGATCTATGTGAAGGTGGTGTGAATCCAATTGCGTTTGGAGTTAGAGTGGTGTTTGAATAAGTATGATTTGCGATTGAATGTGATGCGAAGTTGATTGGAATGATTATGAATGAAGCCAACTTGTGTTTAGGAGGTTGTTCCCCATTTATCTCACTAATATTTCATATTTGACCTTGAAACAATTCTCAAAGTTTTAGCTTGATCGAGCTCCTTACATGAGGGTTCACTGAGTAGGAAATATTATATCAGGTGAGATTTAGAAGCAATATATTTCCTATTGTATAAGGGTTAATGATACTTTTTAATATATAAAAGCATGTATATATTGTGTGTGTGTGG
>LPNX011039309.1:217242-264110 GCA_001517045.1 Pseudotsuga menziesii
AAGGTGGTGTGGATCCAATTGTGTTTGGAGTTAGAGTGGTGTTTGAATAAGTATGATTTGTGATTGAATGCGATATGAAGTTGATTGGAATGATTGTGAATGAAGTTGACTTGTGTTTAGGAGGTTGTTCCCCATTTCTCTCACTAATATTTCATATTTGAACTTGAAACATTTCTTGGTGTTATAAGAGTTGTGTCATGTCACCATAATGAGGGTAAAAATAAAAAGGGGTATTAAAAATTTGTCATAAAAAAGTGGATACCTAGAATATATAAAGAAAATAAGGGTTTTTTTTTAAATTGTAAAGGTGGATTGGGAGGGGGAAATCCTTAATATTTAGTGAAATTGGGGACATTCTTTAATATCCTATGAACACGTGCGCTATGTCATAGGTTCACAATGTGAACCCCTCAAGGCTCCTTTTCACACCAACTATCATTTGGTTACTATATTTACAAGAGCTCGATCTAGCTCTTTCTTGCAGTCAAGCAAGACACTAGATCAAATAATCTGTCAATTCATAGAATCCCTTGCTTGACCTATTTAAAAAATTGTGAAATTGGATCGATCGAGCATTTTTAAAGTCTCAATTAAGTGCTTAATTCCAAACAATCTAGCCCCCTTGCTTTATAAATTTATGCAATTGCGACTTTTATAGGGTGAAAACCCCTTCATATCTTTCATCTTAAGTGGTGGATTTAATGCCACTAGATTCCTCGATGAATCCTCTAGTAAATAGCATATCATTTCTACACTTATGCTTTCATATTATTTTTTGTAATTAATTTCTTTTAAATCTTATACCTAATTTTTCTCCCACTTCTCAAAGGTACTTAGAAAAAATTTAGTAACATAAAATAGCACAACAAAAAAACTCTGAAAAATATGTGGGATCCCCATGGATCTTTCCTCTTTAAAAGGGTGCAAGTCAAGATTTAAATTTATGCAAATAATTGAAATAGATTCATGGAAACACAAATGTATATAAAATGAGATTCAAATATTAATGGATCAACTTCAAAAAATAATAAAAAATATAATTTAAAATAAACTTTATGATGATGATAATTAACGTCCACTCAGAACAATTATGGTCTATCGGGCCTTAAGGAAGAAAAATAAGGAACTACTTGTTTGCATTAGAGTTTTATTTTTGTTCTCAAAAATCTTGGAGAGGGGTGTTCCTAAATTACTATCATTTTGATGAGATAGAAGGTTGGGTAGGTTTGTATTGTAACTAAATATTTGAAATTGAGATCTTATGTAGGTGTACTCAGGGAAATCTAAGAGGAAGTGCTTTTTATCCTCAACATGGTATGGTCTCACAAAGATGACATATCCTTTCAACCCACTTAGTTTTAGGAAAGGTCCAATGCCCTATTTCACTATGTAGCTCATGAGAGTTCTTTCTTATTTTAGCTATGTGGATCTTCTTCTTTATTCTAGTTAAAATAGAGAGCTATTTTTTATCTTCAAGATTAGGCCGGTTAATAATCTCCTTGCAATACCTTAATTTTCTTTTATCCTCAAAATTTTCATAACACCATATCTTCTCTTTGAACTTTGAAGTAATAATATTTTTAATATCATTTATATTTTGCAAAGCGACATTTTCGTCAATCCCCCACATCTCTAACCAAGACATGGCATCTTTATGCAAACCTCGTTTGAGCCTTAGGTGGTTTTGACTAGAATTTAAATCAATTTTTGGAAGTCTATGGTCTCCATGTTATTTAATTTTTTCTTGTACACTAGGAACCTGGTCCTCTCAATGAGGGAAATACCCACTTCAATCAAGAGTATTGGATATGGCTTATTGATTTTAATTGTAAGATTTCAAGTTATAAAATAGTTATGGATTTGCTCAGTCCTTCTCCAAGATTATCTAGAGAGGATACAATCCCAAACTTTCACACCCATACATGAGAATGGGAGTCACAAGTGTTTCAAAGAGGAATTTCTTTTTATCCCACATCACAAGGTTTGTCGACTTACAATTGTTTTCAAGAACAAAGTAAGATTTCCACCCTCCATTGATCCTTTTATCGATGATGTCGTTGTAGTTAATATTATGATGGATATTAATCCCAATATATTTCTAGGAAGTAACTTCCTCCAAGTTACTATTATCATACAAAAAAAGTGTAAGTGACTGTATTAGATTTTATCAACATAACTTTTGTTTTGTCGGTATTGATGGTCACACCCATACCAGAGAAGGAACCCTTGAGAATTCTTAATTTATTACCATGATTGGAGAGACATATTTCTAGAGGAACAATACATCAACATAAAGAAGCAAGATGATGGCAATTCCTTCTAATGTAATGCTAGTAGAGTCTGCCTCTATTAAACAACCTTCTAACTTATCAATGCATATATAACAAAGGGTAGGTGAGAGGGGGCAGCCTTTCTTAACTCATATATTACAATTAATATTTTTCGACCAACCATCAATGTTCTTAAACTTGGAACTGAAATTCTCATACAACCTTATTGTAGTGACTCTCAACTCGAAAGAAACCTTTAACTCTTCTAATCTTTTCCACAATTTATTTCTAGGCACTATATCAAAAGATTTCCTAAAGTCCACAACAAAGGTGATTGATCTTATTATTGCGACATTCCTCTACTATACCGATCATGAGAGTAATGAGGTGGTTTATGGCCATATGTTGATCATAGCCATATGTTGATAATAACCATATGTTTATCATAGCCATATGTTGAGTTTATATCCATATGTTTATCATAGCCATATGTTGAGTTTATATCCATATGTTGATCATAGCCATATGTTGAGTTTATAGCCATATGTTGATCATATTTTCCAAAATAATACCATATAACTTGTCTAAGAGAGGGATAATCATAATGGTCCTATAATTAAAAGGGTTATTTTTATTGTCCCTTTTAAAAATGGGTACAATAAGGCTTTGAGACCAAGGTTTAGGGAAGCCTTGCTTGACTGTTAGATTGAAGAGCTTGTGGATGTGAGGGATGAGGAAATATCCCCCAATTTTTATCATTTTAGCTCAGTATCCTTTGATTTCCTTAGATTTTCCATTCAAGAGGTGCTTAATCCCAAAATCTTTATCTTCCAAAGAAAAATTTTCATCTTCCATAAAAAGGGGTTAAATGTTGTCCATGACATCATTTCATTCATAAAGCTTCTTAATATAGGAATCCCAATCCTTCAATATAATCATAGTGTCATCCTTAGTTTTCCAAGTTAGCATTTGTCTTCATAATTTCTTAAAAACCATCTTAGAGAGGTGTAAAAGTTTCTCCCACTTATTATTTATATAGGTCCTTTTTCTTTTTCTTTTAATGAGGTATTTGTGCCTATTTATCTTGTCAACTTTTAGGGGATCCTCAATAGCTTATTTGACTTTTGTTCTTACGATTTGACACTCTTTTTCATACCAAGGGATGGTCATTCTGTTTCTATTTTTATATGACATTTCAGTAAATAACTTGTTAATATAAGACGAAAAGGTTGTAGAGAAATTATGATAAAGGTCTTCTATATTGCCCCTACTAGATAGAGGATACAAATAATTTTTAAATAATTTCGAAAAAGATCAAATTTAATTTTTTTGAATCCTAAGTACTTTTGAATATGAGAATTTGTTTCTATGGGACAACTAGGCATAACAAAGTTGAGAGCTACAATTAAAGGTTCGTGGTCTGATTCAGGTTCATGGTCATATAAAATGTAAAAAAATATTATTTGGTTGTCTAAAGGGATATCAGAAATGCCAGTCAACCACACTACTTCCAAGCCCACAGATGCAAGCCATTCAGCTAGAATTATGGCATTTCATAAGATTGTTGCAAATAATTATATATTGAGCACTACAGAGCTTCATTATCTCAAAACCAAACCAAATTTTCCCTAAATCTTCATAACTTCTTTTGTAGTTGCTGGCTAAAGAAAGTTTTTCATATAACCATATATGATAAGGGTTGGAAGCATTACTTAAGATAATAACTTGGTTATTAGTCATTTGAGCATTAAAGTCACCCATTAAGAGGATATTTCATTCATTTCTTAAACTAGAAATATCATGTTCAAGGCCATTCTAAGGAAACGTTTTATCTAAATTGTTCTAGTTATAAAAGACACTAAGATTGATAGACACAAATTAAAAAAATATTATAAATATTTTTTTGCATTAATATATGTAATTTGCATCCATATGTATTGGTTGAATGAATATTTTTTATAGAGCCTAACATGAGGGGAAATGGTCTTCCTAATGTAACAAGCTATGCTTCCAATGCCTCAATGACAAGATCGCTTGTTCCAGATCGACTATAAGATAAATCCTTCTATTGTAGGGACCTTAGATTCTTCATCCTCCCAAGTTTTAACCAACAATATACTATCAATTTCATTCAAAATCCAACTTAACTTGGGACCTTTATTCCATGGAAAGACACGACAGTTCCAAGAGAAGATCCAGAGAGTGTCAAATTCCTATTCATTATTATCATTTTGCTCTCTATCTCGGATAATATATTTTCTATTTTTTATTACTGCCCATTTTCCTTCCTTCCTTCCTATATATTTTTAAAACTTATATATTGCAAATTGAAGTATTTGACCCAAACAAAACTCTTTTGTTAACTTTTTTGTAAATTTGCAAGGATAAGCATTTAATTAAATGCTTATTCTAATGTAACAAGCTATGCTTCCAATGACTCAAAGATAGGATAACTTGTTATAAATTGACCATGCGAAAAATTATTCTATTGCAGGGACCTTAGATTCTTCATGCTCTCAAGTTTCTTTCCACAAAATATAATATCAATTTCATTTGAAACCCAACTTACCTTGGGACCTCTATTCCATGGTAAGACCCGACAATTCCAAGAGAGGATCTAGAGCATGTCAAATTCCTCTTCATTATTATATTTTTGGTCTCTATCTCGAATAACATCTTTTTTATTTTTATTAGTGTCCATTTTCCTTCCTTCCTATATATTTTTAAAAATTATATATTGTACATTGAATTATTTGACACAAAAAAACTCATTTATTAACTTTTTTTTTTTTTGCAAACATAAGCATTTAATTAAATGCATATTTGACATATTAAATGACGTTAGTATTTAGTAAACAAATAACACTAGAAAGAGGAGATGTCTAAAAATTGACAATTTGGACCGAGCGACCATTTTTTTACTAGAATCTGACTTTTTTGTTGTTGTTGCAAAATTGGAATATAACTATGTTTTAATCCCAATTTTTATGGTACAAATGGATTCAACACCCTAAAAAACCCTTGGGTCACCCAAAATTCCAAAACTTGACAACTATAACCTAGATTTTAAAAAAATTCCGATCTGTTTTTATCAAAATCGTGTCGAAAAAATAAGCCTATTTCAACCCAAATCATAGAATTTTTAGTAGCATGCGTTATAAATATAATGTAATTCCCTATGATTTTCATTTTGAATACAAGTCAAAATTCACAAGGCTTATATGAATTTCGGTGGCTCCCATCTAAAAGTACTTAAAATACCAAATTTGCATCACCCCATTTCATTGATAAGTGTTACCCATCTTTATGGATTCAACTTTGGTGTACTATACCTTGAAAAAAATGAATCACTCAATTTTCCTTAGAATTTCATTTATGTGCTAAAAAAATCTCAAGAAAAAGCATTCTTAAATCATCATATTTGTGATAACTTAAAAGGTTAAGAATGTCAATATCGTTAACAAACATTTTTGAATTACAATAATATAATGTGGGTATATGCCCGATATTATGAGAGAGGAGTATAATTTTCATTTGCAAGTAGAAGTGTTTTGACCTTTTTTTTTTCAAAAGAAAAAAACCTTCTTCTTGTTATTAATTTGAATTAAAGAAAAAGAAAACATTACATCATGATCCTTCATACTTCCAGCTAATATAGTTTAACTATCGATACTACAATTCCTAAACATGTCCAATTCAAAAAAACAACAAACCTATATTTCATCTTCCAACCCTCATAACAATAGTGGCTAGTTAAAAAAATGAAAACTGCTACATAAATATACACTAAAGAATATCTAACTAGTACCAATACTAATACAAAAAGTCATTAATATATCAGTTCCATTCCTACACTAATGATTTTTCCTTCCATAACTTCTTGAAAGTGCTTATAACCTTCTTCGAGCATAACAATTTTTTTATAATTGATTCACCTCCATGTTGAACCTTCTGAATATATGAGACATAGAAATCTGCTGAAAAGAACTAATCAAATGTTGCACTCTCGAACACTAGTGTTTTAGCTGAAGATTCTGGAGCTTGAAATTTCCCCTTTCCCATTCTATTATGACCTTTGAATCACCAATTTTTTTTAAAGAAATAATTCCATTTAGAGCATACAACCTAAGTACACCCCACAGTCCCATTAGTTCATCCCTGATATTGCTTCCTTTACCACCTCCCATCCATAAATTGAATATATGATCTTTGTTTAACATAAACACCATGGCAGTACCACAACAACCATCCTTTGAAGCACCACAAAAAAATCCAACAATAGATGGGAAATTGATAATAGGAGGAGATAGTATCTTTGGTATCTTTGGCTTGTCTATAACATGATATTCTTTAAAGAAACTGATAGCTTTTATACCACACTGATTAAAATTTGGCATTGCATTATAAAAAATGACCCTATTCCTCATGTTCCAAATTGGCCAGATAATAAAAATAGGAAACAATTTAAATCTTCTTTCCTTTTGAGTCCAAATCTAAATCTTTCTTCAATATTTGAATCCCCCAAAAGAGTCTTGACATTTATATCTTCACAAACCATCTTCCATGTATTTTTCCTGAAAGAACAATGAATAAAAAGATGATATACATAATCATTTCCCTTCCTGCATAAACCACAACAACCAAGTCTGATCCATCCCCTTTTCATTAAGTTCTGCTAAGTAAGTATCATGTTCTCCAAATGTAGAGAGAAAAAACATTTAAGATTTTGAGGGAGATTCCATTTCTAGAGGTTACAATGCCACCTTTTATTTCAAGATGAGACTAAGAACTTAAAATAGCTTCATATGCATCCTTTGCCATGATATTTCCAGATCTTTTGTTCCATACCCCTACAATCATGTCCTCCAAACTTCCAAGTCTAATACCAATATTGTTTAGAGAATTTATGTAGCAGTCCCAAATAGAGGCCCATTTGTCATGTGGACTAATATCTCTAAAATTGAGCCAATATCCTCCATTTAAGATTGACCACCACTGCCTTTAGCAGGGTCTGTCAAAAGTATGCCGAGTGGGTACTCGTTAGATGCGGAATTTAATTCCGCATCCAACGAGCTCTCTCAATCGAAATTTGAGTAAAAACACGGGGAGTAATGTAAAAAATACAAACAAAAAAATAGTTTTTTTCTTTCCTTCCCCCAAAATTAATAAATATTATTTTATTATTTTAACTATTATTTTATTATTTTTTTTAGAAGACCCATTTTGAGTTGAAATTTCCTCTAAGGCTTATTTCCATGCCTAAGGATGAATAGAAAATAGATAAATTTCATGTAAAAATTTCCATTCATTAATCTTATCAAAACAAAAAAAAATCACATCATCAACAAAAAGAAGAGGTGTGATCTTTAGGGCTGAAGAGTTTTTTATACTAGTATTTTTCCTTTCAATATTGCTTCTAAAATCATTCTACTTAAGGATTCAATTACCAACAACACGAGTAAGGGGGATAATTGACACCCATATCGAAGACCTATAGAGATGCAAAAAAGTTTGTAGGTGAACCATTAACCAGAACAACAAAATTTGTTGAAGACACACATGCCAAAATCTAGTTTGTAACCTCCACAGGAATGCCAATATGTAATAGATTAAGTTTGAGAAAGACCCAATTGAACTTACCATAGGCTTGGGAAAGATCCAATTTCATAACTAAAGCACTAAGATTTCTGCTTTTTGTAGAATGAAGACATTCCCGAGAAACTCCTATAACATCCAGTATTTTCCGATTGGATAAGAAACCAAATTGTTCCTTAGAAATCACTTATGACAGTTTTGGCTTGATTCTATCAGCAATTATTTATGTCACCATCTTATAAATCATATTTCATAACAAAACAGGTCTGAAATCTGAAAAAGAATATGGATTGTCTTTTTTTCGGAATAAGAGAAATAAAAGTAGATTTTTTTCTCCTGGCACAGAATCTTCTCTTCTAGACATCTCAACAAATTCTAGCAAATCCCTTCCCATTATGTCAGAAAACATAGTAAAAATATCCACAAGCCAACCATATGAACCTGGGCTTTTATCTTTACTAAATTTTGACTACACATATTTTACTTCATCCATACTAACAGGTTTCCCAATCTGAAGTCCTTCCTCTGTGGAAATAATATAAGGGTTAGTGTTTTACCACTTCCATTTGATTTCCAATGTCAGCCCTTCCAAAGTATTTGAAAAGATTGCTGAAAAAGTCTATAGCAGACTTCTGAATTCCAAATCTAGAGGAAACTCTATTCCCATAACTGGAGGTAATATCCCAAATAGTGTTGATATTTTTCCTATAGGAAGCATACCTATGGAAGAACTTTGTGTTGTTTTTACCAACATCTATCCAAACCGAGTCTAATCTTTAAATTCCATGCCTCTTCTTCTTTTTTCAAAATGGCATCCTTTTTATTCTCCAGTTCAATAAGCCTTTCCCTTTCTTCAACAGAAAAATTGTAAGTCCGAATTCCCTAAAAAATATCATTGATTTGATTTTCAATAGTAATCATATTATTCCTCTCCTAAGCTTCCTTCTTCTTTATCCACCCAACCACAAAATTCTTCAGTTTCTTGAGTTTATAAACCAAACTATATTGCATTCATCCCATCTGGAACTGCCAAAGAAAACTAGAAAGAGATTACCAATTGAAAAAAATACTCATCCTTTAGCCATGATTGGTTAAATTTTAAAGGAAAATTAGCAAAAATAGGTTCCCCTTCAAGGTGAAGAGCAATAGGAATACGATATGAAATATTTTACATAAGATTCCAAGATATATGTCTGGCATATGCACTCATCAAAGATTTAGACAAGAAAAACCAGTCAAGTGTTTTACCAATTCCTTCATTTCCCAATCTTCTATTTTTACAGGTAGGAGCCAATTTATTAGGAATAATATTGATCAAATTATTCCTACTGAAAATATCTTGAAAAAACATGGCTAACGAATCCACTAAAGAAGCCATTCCCCAATTTTCATAGGAAAACATATTGAAATTAAGGTCTCTTGCAATAATCACACTATTCAAGTTTAGAAAATTACTAGGTTCTATATTCTCCAAGAAGTGTCTTCTATCTTTGTACAGAGCATAAATGTTCAGAAGATTGATATCATGATCAAACCCCATAATTCTAACTTCAAGCAGTATACAAACACATTTTTTGGATAGGGTCAAATTACAAACCCTTGGATTCCAAATCGATAACAAGCCTCCAGACTTCCCTTCAACATCTATTGCACACACCTCCCAATCATTTAAGATCTTCAAAAAGAAATGGAAAGCTTTCTCACCCTTTGTTATTGTTTCCTGGATAAAGTAAATGTCTGCTTTATTGGTTTCAATAAAGCATTTGAGGGCTCTAAATTTAAAGCCTCCCCCTAGCCCTCTGATATTGTAAGATATGCAATACATTAAGGACGCATCGATGGGGATTCAATGCTCTAAGGGACCCAAAATTAGAATCTTTATTCTGCATAATTTCCTCTGCTATCTGAATTCTAGAAGATAATGGAATATAATCCCCTATCTGAGGTGTCTCCTCTTCCTCATTAACCACTCCTCTATTCAATACTTCTTTTCTTCTATTCTTCTTCTGAATAGTCACATTCTGGTGACAAATGGAACTCATTGGGGCTTTGTTAGAATTTCCCACTAGTTTATTGACATAGATTTATAATGGATTTTTAACTTATTCACCCACAAAAACATGATTTTCACCCAATGAAATCCCATTCACCTCCAAACCCCGAATAAAGACCAAGTTATCCCTCTGCTCAGAACCTAATACTAAAACATTATCCTCTGAATTAAATATTGAGCATCAACTAAGAACATTTCCCCTTTGAAGATTAACCCTATTCCCATTAACAACAAGACGATACCCCCCAACAACCAAACTATTATCACTAAAAAAATGTTGCGGAAGAACATCCCCATCAAAACCCCTAGATTTTCAATACTCCTCATCACATAATTCATCATCTAAAGGAAGAATGCCCCTCCCCACTCTACCATAATCAATTTGTTTGCTACATAGTCTACGGTCTAGATCTTTTTCTATAGATTTATAAAAATGAGTTCTTTAGAAGATAAATCCTCGTAAGGAACATGGGAACCCATAGGAGAATGAATTCATTTTTGACGATCGAAGGATAAACAAGTTCCAATAGGGATGTTTGAAGATCCAGACTATCCAATTTCTCATGATACATAAACTTAATGAGCCCCCGATGAAAACCACTTTGTCTATGTGCAATTCCTTTTCAGATGATCCATGCTTCTACAATTTTAACAACAAAAGGGGATACCTCTATAATCTAATCTCTGCTCCAAAATCTTATGACCCCACATGATATTAACCTTTTCTAGAAGACCATCCTCTGTATTAAAATCCATTAAAACTTTCCCCAATCTCTTATCTCTCGAATGAAGCATCTCATTTTCAACATAGATGAATTTCCCCAAATAATTGGCTAGGTTTTTAATAATATCCATCAACCTGAATTTGTGAAGCCTGATAAGAGAAACCAAAGGTGGTGCTTAGTTATTTTTTGGTTTTGATGATTAAAATCAATTGACCAACGCCATAAAACCAATAATCCATCCCTTATGACCCAATACATGTCTAGTATCTTCTGGGCATGTTTTTCTAACAAAAAAAACAAAACAAAACCACCCATTTTCCATCCAAAGAACTTGAGGCTGATAATCCAACAAAGGTTTCCAATTTATCATTTCTACCCTATTCATCTTTACATACTCCATTCTACCCACCAAATATCTCTTGGGAAACCCTTCAACCCTATTCATAGTAACATCTCGTTTAACCAAAAAAATGGACTCAACGTCAAGTTTAACCTTAAAGGCTTTAAGCCTCCGTCTGGTTCATGCTCTTTCCCCAGTAATATTTGCAAGAAAATATCGTTGGTGAAGGCTAGAATTTTGGGGATTATGGATAACAGGTTCACCAACAAACGCCTGGACCACTTCACTAGAAACAAACCCTTCCTTCTTTGATACATTCGACAAGAAGACTCTACCATCGATAGGTGGACTCATGCGAGGGTTTTGGGGCGCCACATATACCTTCTTGGGTCCACAATCAAAAAAATCCTTTCCATATGTTTCATGTAAACCACTAGCCATAGAAAACCAAAAGTAGAGTCAAGACCAACTGACAATTTTTTCGTATCTTCTGACAACTTTTCGAAAGACATCGATGAGCTAAGAGGGTTAGGATTGGGCATAAAGACGAGTTTAAGCAGACAAGGCTTGAAAGTTTTTTTTTAGCATGTGGGTGAGCAAAAAGAAATAACACAGAAACCCCCCAGACCTCAAATAATCATGGGAAAGGAAGAACAATACAAAACTTAAACATGATGAGAAAATAAACCTTTTAGAAAGTAGCACAAGAGGTTCCCACTTTTTTTTAATCTGTGGTTGGTACTATGCCATCCTAAAAGATGGATTGACTCCAAGGTCTTTGCAAAAAAAACCATTACAACAAGGTTAGGGTTTTCAGTTTCATTAGGGTTTTCCATGTGTTTTTTACCTTAAATTAATTGAATTTTATGCTATAAATTTCTACAACGATTTCCAATATTTTCATAAACCAATTTATTCAATTATATATATATATATTCTTTTGTTGAATAGTTAAAGGTCATCTATGAGACAAATCCCGAGAGTATGAGTTTATTTTTAAAACATATAAAAGAAAATTAAAAATATATAATATGGAATTTTTAAAAGTGCGTAACACTTTCAAATAGCATTTATGTTATAAATTTCTACAACGACTTCCAATATTTTCATAAAACAATTTATTCAATTGTTTATATATATATATATATATATTCATTCTTTTGTTGAATAGTTAAAAGTTATTTATGAGACAAATCCCGAGTATGAGTTTATTTTTAAAACATATAAAAGAAAATAAAAAATATATAATATGGAATTTTTAAAAGTAACACTTTCAAATAGTATTGTTGAATTTTGTTTAATAAAGTAGGGAGAAAAATATTGATGTCAATTTATGATGTTTATATATATATATACCACCACAATTCAATGTGACAATTTCTGGAAAAGAAATTTATGTTTTTATGATATATTATTATTTTTCCTCATAATATATATATAGAGTATTTATTTTAAGTTTTTTTTGTGTAGAAATACATGAGTTATAACTTTTATATATTATAAAGATATTGTTAAGTTTTTTGGAATTAGTTGTTGTGTGGATTGCTATTTTATTTGTGTTGTGTGTTATTATGTATTTGATGAAGAAAATAATTCTATTTTTTTTTATTGTTATTTAGAAAGATAATTTTTAACATCAATTATTAGTAAAATAATTTTATTAATAAAAATATCATAAAAATCTCAAAGACTTATATCTTGATTTTATTTTTACATTATTATTTTTAATGGTAAATTCTTTAGGTAAATCATAGAATGAACTCTTATGAACTCCATAGTCAAACAAGGCCTTGGTTTATTCCTAAAACTCCATGGGTGAAAAGGGTTTGCCATCTATGTAAGTCTATGAGCATTGAGGATGAAAATCACTTTCTCTTAGAGTGCCTTGTTTACACCCACATTAGATCTAAGTTTCATAGTATTTGTTACAATACAAACCTTTATAACCTCATAACTTGCCAAAACTATATTGAGCTTGGAAAAGTTCTTGGAAAGCTTTTTGAATACACGAATAAGATTTTAAAGTAAACCTTGTATTCTTCTTCTTAAAGTCTGATAAACCAAAGTTGATCTCAATAGACGTTAATTGTAAACCACCTAGAATTGAAAAACAATTTATTTTTGAGAAAACATTACTTTAAAAGTTATTGTAAAGTTTTATATTGTTGACCAAGGATGGTCAAAGATGACTGTAATTGAATATTTTATCTATTTAAATAATAAACATGAGAGACACCTATCCAAAGAAGACTGTTGAAGAGTGTTCACTGACCCACTAGGAGGAATGATCTGTTGTAAAAGGTAAAATGACAAGTGGCAGCAATAGCATTCACTTTATAGCTGTTGAAGGAGGCAACATCCCTAAAATCGTGGTCATGTTCTCTGGAAAGAGGAACTGAGTAGGTGGATCTTTCAATTTCAAAACTGACCCAAAGACCTAGGAAGGCTTATATATACCATCGAATGAGCAGGAGGATCACTACATTTTATTCTAAGTGATTAGAGCCTTGTGATTTTGCTGGAAATTAGAAAGTTAGGCACACATGAGAAATTCAAAGAGGGGAAAGCTAAAGTGAAATTGATGAGAGTTAAGTCTAAAAGTGATATTGCTAAGTTACATAATATTGTGTAGGCTTCTACACAACATCTTCATCCTGGTGGTTCAATGAATAGGCTTGGGGGTCCTACGGCAATCAATCTTGGTTTCCTTCAGGAGACGGTTGCGAGGAACGATCTTCTTTGGGTGTTCTCCCCCTTCAACAATTAACATATTCTATAATGTTCTGAAAATTAGTTGTCTTAGATTCTTTATCTGTTATTTTTGAAGAAGTTAGGAATAAGGAAGTTTACAAAAGTTGTTTATATATAAAGTACAAAAGTATATTTTAGACTTATGTAATTTATCATTCATTATAGGTATTACTTACTCAGAATTTCATGGCAAGAAGGGTATATTTTCTAAAATATAAACATAATATATATGTATAGTTTTTACATAGTGTTAAAGTATAAGTATATACTTTTAATTAAGTGTTAGTATATTTATTTTATTTTCCTGCATTTTGTACAAAATGTATCTTAGAGAAGTTTTCTTTTTAGTTCATCAACAAAATTTTCCATTTTTCAGTATAGTTAGGGTTTTGTATTATTAAACATAATAAAAACTCTAAAATCCTTTTAAAAACTATTGAGCTTGTAAATCAAATTTCAATCCTTATGGTCTCAGTTGAGTGTTCAAGGCCATAAAAAATAAATACATTCAATACCAAACTTACAAAGCTGAAAGGCTTAAACAATCTGAACAATATTATTTTATGTAGCCAATGGGCTTGTTTTCTAGAAATGATCTTAGAATAATTTCTTTCATTTTTTTCTAAAACCATAGAACCAAGATAAGCAAATCCTATCTATATTTTCTCTAAGCTATCCCAAAAGTCAAGTATGTCTAGCCTTTTCTTAATTAAAAACTATGTATAGGATCATAACCTGATTTTATACAAAAACTCTTATATGTTAGCATTCAAGAAAGTTTGATAACCAGAAACAACCTGTAGCAACAACCAAATCCAGACGAGGTAGGTCGTAACTATAATTTAAAACCAATTTAAAAGCTTCTTGTTTATCTCTAACAACGATTTAGTAAATACACATAACTCGATCCTAATCAAACGTATAAACAATTTAAACATTATTCTTTTAAAAGGGTAGAACCCAGGTAGCAAAAAATAACCCATAATTTTGAGTACTGATTTCCAAACAATGCTTATAATGAGATTACCCTAGTTTTCCCAGACTAAATTAAAAAAATCCATTAGCCTAAATTAAAAAACATCATTAACCTTTCTAAAAACCAGAACGATGAAAGGTATAGTCACTTCTTTTAAAAGACTCAAACAATTTGTATAATTTTCGATGTAATATAAATACAGACAAATTGCCAGATGAAAATAAACGAATTGTGCAAATAAATACACAAAGTGTCAAATAAAGAGAATTATTTATTACTTTGTTGAGAGAGTTACTCTGTCCCTTAAATTAGCTGGTAACTGTAATTACAACTCAGATCTCACAATCTGTAACACAAAAGGAGAGCGATAACAATTTAAACCCTAGCTTTCCCTAGGGTTTTTTAAAAGAAATAACTCATTACATCTCCGACTCCTATCAAGAAAACAATTACCAGTTACAGTAAGAACCAAAACAAAAGTTAAAAGACCCCAACAAAATCACAGTAAGGGTTCATGTTTTCCCACAGACTCCATTATCTGATCGGATTTACATTTTAAAATAGTAACTCTGCTAAGAGGAAAGAGAAAATGAAATCAAAGACCGAGGGAAAACTAAAACCTTAGGTGTATACCATCGACCAAATATGAGAATGGGATGTGTTTTCCAGAGAAGACATTTTTCCATTCATAGTTTTGTGTTCTAGCCTTATCCATGCTACCAAGACCATTAAGGTTTAAGGCTCAAGGTCTTACCAGGACCCTCAAGTGCCTCTTTCGATCCAGCTCATCCAAACCGCACAATGTTTGTTGGAAAACTCTCTATCAAATAAACATAGCGAGGGTTAAATCAAGATGTTTTTACAGTGTTAAAAACAACAACAAAAAATAAAATGCATTTTGCATCTTACCTCAATGCGGGAGCTAAAGCTTCGGAACTGGTAAACAATTGTCACAACAAAGACGACGATCATGGCTGAAACCACCAAAGAATTCTTAAGTGCCAAGTTGAGATTTGAACAGAAGCTTGGAGGTCATGGTAGAAAATAACTGAGAGCCTTCATCTCCCCTCTTAATGAACCATGTCGAAAAGACCAAAAACCCTTGGCCTTTCGAAGAGTTAAACCCTTGTCCTTTTTACACCTAGAAAGCACCATTTCACATGGGCGCGTGTACGATGGTCTTTCCATGTAGATATTTTGCAGCCTTACCCACTTCTCTGTAGTTTTTTACAATGCACTTTAGTTATCTATCCATAGGATAAGCTATGGCAAAGTTTAGGGTTGGGTATTATAACTATATGTTTTAATAAGAATTGTAAAAGTTAGATCTAGTACATGGAAGCAAAAATAGGAACTTTGTTTAGTTTGTTGTTTTATTTATCAAACCCTTAGACTGGTTAGGGTCCCTTGGTGTCCATACCTAGGGCTCTTGGATATCAAGGCACGAGTCAATCTCTCCACCAAAAACCTGCATAAAAACATTAAAGGATACGCATTAGCCGATAGGATAAGTAAGACCTTTTTACCTCTTAACCAGGTATTCTAACTAGAACAGTAAGCAAAGTTTAGAGACTTTAAGTTTGACGACAACCTTTTCTTACGCAAAACAAACAGGTATATGAAGCATAATACACGGCAAGGCAATCACAAATCATATGAAAATTGAAAAGCAAGTAAGTTAAATATAGTACTTGTAAATTGTAATTTAGATCAAAATAATATGAATCTACATTGCAATAATCTTAATCGAAATATTAAGAGTAAAGTGTTTATTAGATAAAAATATTTTTGTTCATTTAATGAGCTTATATGTTAATTTTTTTTAGGCATGTGATTTTTGGTGATGTTACATGTGGTATTAGAGCGAGTTTCCAAACACTAGGCCTGAAGATTAGCTCAACTCGCATACAAAACAAGAAAACAAAAATACTGATTATGTTTAAAATGATTTCTGTACATAAATATAAACTTTTATTTTGCAGGAAATGGAAGGAGTAGAAGCATCTGCTGAAGATGGATCCCATCATAATAATCTAGATAATATACATGTGGAATTAAATAATCAACCATCTGAATTGCTTCAAACTGTAAAAGATTTAAGAGCTGAATTACAAAATGTAAAGGAAGATAACAAAAGAATCTTAAGAGCAGAAGAAGAACAAAATCAAATATTACTAGATAAAATACACAACGGAGGCAAGGATAAAAGAAAATAACATGAAACTGAGTCTGGAACAGTATCATACAAACGTAAAGGTAAGAAGTTGAAATTTTCTGATAATCAAAGCAAATCTTCTTCAGGAATTAAAGTAACATCACACAAAGGAAAGTATAAATATTCTAGTGAAAGTAGTGATAGTGACAGTAGTCTTATAAAGAGGAAATATAAACCCTATCAAGAGACCTCAGGAGAATTAAAAATATAAAACCCCCTATGTTTAACAGAGAGGTGGAAAATGGTAAAGAATCCAACGCATGGTTGTCGGGTATGAAAAATTACTTTCAAATTTATAACTACTCAGATAGACTGAAAGATCGGATGGCTATTTATAACTTAACCAGAAATGATGACATATGGTGGCAAGATATAAAGAGAGTTTAAAACATTAAAGAAAAATATGTAACTTAGAGAACTTTCAAGAAATTCTTATCTGATTAGTATTATGAAGAAAGAGCTAAAAAGTTTTATGATCTTAGACTAGGTTCAATGTCTATGAATGAACTAAGTAGTAAATTTTTAAGTTTATTACAATATGTACCTTATATAATAGATGAAAATCCTAATATACATATATTTTTGAGTTGTTTACGTCTTAGTTTCAAGGACATAATTGAATTTGATAATCCAAAAACCCTTGAAGAGGCAATGAGGAAAGCTAACTTCTGTTATAAACAAAGAAAAAATAAGAAAGAAGGCATACCTAACTGGAAAAATAAAAGAACAAGTAATTTTGAGCAAAAAAGGAAAGGTTTTAAACCCAACAAAATTTTCAATAATAATTCCTGAAATTTTTCTAAGAATAATTATCAAGGAACATATTTTAAAGGTAAAACACAACAAAATTTTACAGCACCAAAAAGCAGAGACATGCTTAATAATTATGTTAAAAATAATGAACAAAGAGAACCTGTGAAATGCTGGGAATGTCAGTGACCTCATTATGCAAAGGACTATCCAAACAGAAAGAGGAATTCAACAATATTCATAAAATTCAGGAGGAAGAAACTGTTGGTTATGTACCAAATGAAATGCCCAAAATTAATGCATCCTTGGAGAATCGACATGTTGATCACCAAATATCCATGGTGGAAATAGAAGGTATGATAAAGAACAAGCCTATTTCTATTTTGATAGACCCAGGTGGTAGTCTAAGCTATGTGTCACCTAGTATAGCAGAAAAATGCAATTTACATTTGAAAAAGTTTGAAAAGTCTTAGTTGGTTTAGTTAGCTGCAAGAACCAAAAGAAAGGTAGTTATCTATGTTGAAAATTGTGAAATGTTTACGAGTCAATTCAAAACTCAAGTGAAATTAAATGTATTACCACTAGGGTGTTATCATGTTCTAATAGGTATGGACTAGATAGAAAAACACAAAGTGGTTTTAAATTGTTTTGGGAAAACATTTACATGCTTAGATGATAAAGGTGAAATAGTCACAATAAAAGGGATACCTAGAAAAGTTTATGTTAGACAAATTTTAGCTTTACAAATGAAAAAGTCTATATGGAAAGGTTGTAAAGTTTTTGTTGTACATGTAATGAATGGAGAACACATGAATAAATAAGATATGTTTAAATTTGATGATATTCCAATATTAAAAGAATTTTGAGATATTTCCCTGGAAGAGATTCCAGGATTACCTCCAAAAAGTGAATTGGATTTTACTATTGAATTAGTACTAGGAGTTGTACCCAATTCAAAGGCTCCTTGTCGGATGAACATACTAGAACTTAATGAATTAAAACTACAACTACAAGAGTTGATAGATAAGAATTACATAATACCAAGTGTATTCCCTTGGGGAGCACCTATCTTATTTGTTAAAAAGAAAGACAATACATTACGTTTATGTATAGATTAGCGTCAGTTAAACAAGATGACAATTAAAAACAGATATCCATTGCCTCGCATAGATGATCTATTAGATCAGATACGCAGAGCAATGATATTCTCAAAAATAGACTTGAGATATGGATATCATCAAGTCATAATTAAATATGAAGATATTTTTAAAACTGCATTCAGAATCTGATACGGGCATTATGAATTTGTAGTTATTCCACTTGGGCTAACGAATGCTCCAACAAATTTTATGGGTTTAATGAACAGTGTCTTAAGTAAGTACTTAGATAAATTCGTAGTCGTCTTCATAGATGACATATTAATTTATTCAAAAATAAAAGAAGAACATAATGAACATTTGCAGATAATATTGCAAGTTCTAAAAGAACCTAAACTGTATGCTAAATTCAGTAAATGTGAATTATTTAAAGATAAAATATAGTATCTAGGTCATGTGATATCCAAGGAAGGGATATCAATAGATCTTGATAAGATAAAAGCAATAATGGAATTGCATCTTCCTAAAGACGTATCGGATGTACGATCGTTCATGGGGATTATGGGTTATTACCGAAAATTCATAGAAGGATTCTGGAAGATCGTGAATCCCATAACATCCTTACAGAAAAACGGAAAAATATTTGTATGGGATCTAAAGTGTGAAAAAAGTTTTAATAAGTTAAAGGAATTGTTAACTATTGCACCTATATTAAAAATAACAGATCCAAACAATGACTTTGTTGTGTACACTGATGCATGCAATGAGGATTTGGGTGGAGTGCTAACACAAGAAGGTCACGTAATAGCATATGAGTCAAGAAAGTGAAAAACACATGAAAATTATTAAGTCACTTACGATTTAGAGTTGGCAGCTATAATACATGCTTTGAAAATGTGGCGCCATCATCTAATCGATAGAATATTTTTATTAATTCCTGATAACGTAAGCTTGAAATACTTATTTGATCAACAAAATCTGAACGCAAGGCAAACAAGATGGCTAGCTTTCCTTAATGGATACAATTTCGAGATCAAACATATAAAAGGAAAGGAAAATAAGGTGGTTGATGCCTTAAGCGGAAATGCAAGACTGAATTTTATAGTTGCCATTAGAAGCTACAAAACAGAATTTGATGATAAATTGGAAGATGGAGTTAAAATGGATAAAGAATAACAAAATCTAAGAGAAAATGTTATAGAAAATGAATCTGAATATGTAAAAAATAGATTTCAGCTTGAATGACAAAGGATTAATGTTGTATAAAAACAGAGTATATGTACCTAATATACCAGAAATTAAATTGATGATTTAAATGAAGTACATAAGATTCCAGACTCAAGACATCTGGGTTATCAAAAGATGATAATAATGCTAAGAAAATATTATTTTTGTCCTAATATGAAAAATGAAGTAGCTCAATATATAGCTAGGTGTATAGAATGCCAGCCAGTTAAAGCTGAGCATCGACACCCAGTGGGTCTGTTGCAACCATTGTCAATCTCATATTGGAAATGGGAAATTCTCAGCCTTGATTTCATAACATGACTGCCTAAAAATCAAAAGCAAAATGATTATGAAATGGTAGTGGTAGACAAACTTAGCAAGGAAACTCATTTTATACCTGTTAAAACTACTTATAAAGCTACTAATATTGATGATATTTTTATGAAGGAAATTTTTCGGTTGCATGGAATTTCTAAGGTAATCATTTCTGATAGGGATCTTAAGTTTACTGGTAATTTGGAAGTCACTGTTTAAAGGACTAGATACTAAATTAAATTTCAGTACTACTTATCACCCGCAAATGGATGGACAAACAGAAAGAGTAAATCAAGTTCTAGAGGATATGTTATGGATGTACGTTAAAGATCATCCAAAGAAATGGGAAGATTATTTGCACTTAGTCGAGTTTGCATATAATAATCACTATCAGGATTCAAATAAACTTAGTCCTTTTGAAATACTATATGGTAAGAAATGTAATACTCCCACTTCATGAAGTAATCCTATTCACATATTGATGTTAGGACTTGACTTATTAAAAGAACTGGAACTAACAATGAACAGGGTACAAAGCAATCTGAAAATTGCATAGGACAGAAAAAAGAGTCATGTAAACCTTAAAAGAACTCAGAAAGAATTCCAAGTAGGTGAGCATGTGTTTGTCAAGGTAAAACCCAGAAAAAGCTCCTTTAAGTTGGGTAGTTGTGCTAAATCAACACATAGGTATTGTGTACCGTTTGAGATATTAGCAAGAGTTGGGCTACGAGCTTGTCAATTAGCTTTGTCACCTAATCTTAGAATACATAACATATTTTCATATTTCCATATTGAAAAGTATGTGCACGACGCTACTCATGTGATCGATTGGAATGATATTCAGGTAGAACCCGAAGGATATTTTTAGGTGGAACCGGATTGTATCCTCAACAAGAGAGAATTTTTTCTTCGGAATCGCACCATTGGACAAGTAAAGGTGCAATGGAAGAAACTTAGTCCAGATGAAGCAACCTAGGAATTGGAGAGTCATATGCGGGAGGCACATCCAATTTTGTTCCAGGACGACTTGGAAGATACTTAAGCAACATCGAGGACGATGTTGAACTTAAGAGGGGGTGTTTGTAACCCACCAAGAACTGAAAAACTGTTTATTTTTTAGAAAACATTACTTTAAAATTTATTGTAAAGTTTTACATTGTTGACCAAGGATGGTCAAAGATGACTATAATTGAATATTTGATTTATTTAAATAATAAAAAGGAGAGACACTTATCCAAATAAGGCTTTTGAAGAGTGTTCATTGACCCACTAGAAGGAACGATCTTCTGTAGAATTCCAAATGACAAGTGGCAGCAATAGCATTCACTTTCTAGCTGTTGCAGGAGGAAACATCCCTTAAATTGTGGTCATGTTCCCTGGAAAGACGAACTGAGCAGGTGGCTCATTTAATTTCAAAATTGACCCAAAAACCTAAGAAAGCTTATATATACCATCAAATGAGTAGGAGGCTCACTACATTATATTCTAAGTGATTAGATCCTTGTGGTTTTGTTGGAAACTAGAAAGTTAGGCACACGAGAGAAATTCGATGAGGGGAAAGCTAAAGTGAAATTGATGCGAGTTAAGTCTGAAAGTGATATTGCTAAGTTATAGAGTATTGTGTAGGCTTCTACAAATCATCTTCGTCCTGGTAGTTCAGTGAATAGGCTCGGGGGTCCTAAGGCAAGTAATCTTGGCTTCCTTTAGGAGACAGTTGGGAGGAACGATCGTCTTTGGGTGTTTTCCCCATTCAATAGTTAATAGGTTCTATAATGTTCTGAAAATTAGTTATCTTACATTCTTTATCTATTATTTTTGAAGAAGTTAGAAATGGGGAAGTTTCCAAATTTTGTTTATATATAAAGTAGAAAAGCATATTTTAGACTTATGTAATTTATCAGTCATTATAGGTATTACTTACTCGGAATTTCATGGAAGAAAGGGTATATTGTCTGAAATATAAACATAATATATGTATAGCTTTTACTTAGTGTTAAAGTATAAGTATATACTTTTAATTAAGTGTTAGTATATTTCTTTTATTTTCTTGCATTTTGTACAAAATGTATCCTAGAAAGTTTTATTTTTAGTTCATCGACATAATTTTCCATTTTTCTGTACAGTTAGGGTTTTGTATTGTTAAACATAATAATAACACTAAAACTCTTTTAAAAATTGTTGATCTTGTAAATTAAATTTGAATCCCTATGGTCTCAGCTGAGTGTTCAAGGCCAAAAATAATAAATACATTCAATACCAAACTTACACAGCTAAAAGGCTTAAACAATCTGAACATTATTATTTTATGCAACCAATGGGCTTGTTTTCTAGAAATGATCTTAGAATAATTTCTTTCATTTTATTTATAAAACCACAGAACCAAGATAAGCAAATCCTAACTAGATTTTCTCTAAGGGCGCTCGCACGAAGTTGGTTCCACTTTTTAGTGCCACGTAAGAAATCAGAAACGCACTTCCGAAGTGCAACTCAAGAATGCATATGCGTTATTGATGGTACGTTCGGAATAACCCGAGCCCAAACACAAGGCTAAGTTTCGTAAGGAAGTATTGCATATTTGTTTTGTAAAAGTTAAATATCGCATATGCGATATATATCGCATATGTTGTTTTGTTTTTTTTTAGTTTTCAATATCGCATATGCGATATTGAAAACTAAAAAAAACAAAACAAAGGCCGCAGGCCTCAAATCTATATTGCAAGTGCGATATATCGCATATGCGATATTGAAAACTAAAAAAGAAACAAAATACAGGCTATAGGCCTCAAATATCATTTGCATAGTCAGGCATCGAGAGAGCGATGAAGCGCATGGGAGAAAAAACGCAGAGGCGATTTGTGTTTTAGCTTTTGGAGGTCGAGTTGGAGGTCTAATGGTAGGTAAATTCTCTTATCCATTTCAGTTAGTCTTCAATTCTTTATTGTTTTTCTTAATTTCATAGTTTTTTTAATTATTTACAACAAATTTAATAAAAAAAATTGAATGAAATCAAAGAATGATTAAGTAAAACAACTTGTATTTTTTTGTTTAAATATTAACAAATAATAGAAATGAACAAGATAATGTGGAAAACCCACCCTCTAATAACCCAAAACCTAACCCAAACATGAACCCAGACATGAACCCAAACCCAAACCTAGAGGGGGAACAAGATCGAAACTCATAGATTATTGCGCGTTTGGCGTCATTGAGGCGCCTTAGCTCATCTATTAGAGGGGGGGATCATTTGAGACAGTCTTTAGCCGATGCATTGGACACAATAACAAACACAATTGCCAATGCCTAAGGAGCTTTGTACAACAATAGCTTGTACAGACAATCCAGTAGGAAATACTACTCCAATGGATTGAGTTATAAAGACATCAAAAACCTTAAAATTACAAAAGACTAATTATTTTCATTATTTCGGGACCCTAGCACCGGATTGGTTCCACCCACCAGCCGAGCACACATTTCCATAGACTGGTGCGTTGAACCAAATATAAAGGCCAATTGGATGGATCGTTGGTATATGGTCTTCGATGAAGACCCTCATGGGAATAGGGACATCCCATTTTATTTCCTTAGGAATTTGTATGCAGAATTCATCCTAGGGTAACATGTTAACTACTTCAATATCTTAGGATTCTAGGGTGTTGGTCATGGGATGCCCCAAGATAGGGAAGGGGCTAGGACGGATCCTAACCATGTGCCATGCCCTTCACACACACCAAAACCCCCTCGGCTATATCCTCCTACGGGTACTGTGATTGAGGATACACAGGAGGCATTATTTGACTTGGCAGATACATTGCGTTAGCATGGGACTAATGTCCAAGGCAATGTAGACCAAGGGGTTGGCACTTCTAAGGCCGTCCCATCTACAGATCACACAGGAGATGCAGAGCGTTCAAAGCATCATGTTACTCCACACCCTTGCACATCGTGTGGAGGAATATGCTATGACCCTACTTCAGACTTCCAAAATGATGGATTACTTTGATTTGTAAGTAAAACTCATTATTTTCATATTATATTTTGTTTCATATCACAATTTTCAATTGTTTCGCAATTTATTTCTATTCAATTATCTAACAAATTATGTGAACAAATATACAACTGGTGTCCCATGGCACACCAAAATATCATATTCCATCGATCAATGTTGAGAACATTGATGCGGCTGTCAATATTGCATATGGGTTTGGTTCTTCACCAATAGGGGTAAGAACTATACTTGTTAATTTGTCAACTTTATTTACATATTTATAATAGAGATTGTAACATTCAATACATCATAATTTTGATACAACATGTTTTATGCAGGGTGATCAGGATGAGTACATTGAATCTCGTCCTATTCCCTCTCATGCAGAGGTAGATTCCCAAACACAGGTATTATTTTAAATATGCTTTTAATTATGTTTTGCTTTCTTTGGAAAAATCATTTTTCATCCATCATGTATATGTCTCGTTTTCTTTGTATTATCTAACATTGACATATGTTACATTATGTAGGGAACCATTGAGTCATTGGTGCTTGAAGAGCACCAACGCGAGGTTGTTGCTGACCCACCTCTTCCCCCCCGCCAGGTACATGTATGTTTTGCTTTCTTTGAAAACATTATTTTTCGTCCATGTAGTATATATGTCTAAGATTATTTTTATTATCTGAATTTGGAATATCTTATTTTATGCAGGATTCTATTGAGGCACCGGTGCTTGAAGAGCACCAGATTGATGACCCACCTATCACGAGCCAGCAGGTACGTTTATGTTTCGCTCTCTTTGAAAACATCATTTTTCGTCCATGTAGTATATATTTCTAAGATTATTTTTATTATTTGAATTTGACATATGTTATTTTATGCAAAATTCTATTGAGGTACCGATGCTTGAAGAGCACCAGATTGATGACCCACCTATCACGAACCAGCAGGTACGTTTTTGTTTCTCATTCTTTGAAAACATCATTTTTCGTCCATGTAGTATATATGTCTAAGATTCTTTTTATTATCTGAATTTGACATATGTTATTTTATGCAGGATTCTATTGAGGCACCAGTGCTTGAAGAGCACCAGATTGATGACCCACCTATCACGAGCCAGTAGGTACGTTTATGTATCGCTTTCTTTTAATTGTGATTTTAATGATTCAACATGTGCTTTTTTAATTTTTTTAAATTGTCTAATTGTATCTTTATCCTTTTGTACGTAGCAACGTGAGTTTGATGAATATGTCCAAAAAGCGAGCTTATTCGCTAGTACAAGTAGAAGTCCTTTTTTCTCATTCCTATTTAATCGATCCATTGGTTGCACAACTCCTCTGACAAGGCAGCAGGTAAGTTTATTTATCGCTTTCATTGTATGTTTATGTATGGATTTCCTTGATTTGGTGCTTTCTCTTTGTATGTTTTTGTAGATTTGTGTATCGCTTTGACATATGTTACTTTATGCACGAACCTATTGAGAAAGTGGTGCTTGAATATCACCAAAGCGAGGTTGTTGTCAACCCACCTCTTCCCCCCAAGCAAGGTACATGTATGTTTCACTTTCTTTGGTAACATCATTTTCCTTCCATGTATTATATATGTCTCTGATTCACTATTTTATCTGAAATTGACATATATGTTACTTTATGCAGGCCCCTAGTGAGGCACCGGTGCATGAAGAGCACCAAATCGATGACCCACCTTTGACGAGCCAGCAGGTATGTTTATGTATCGCTTTCTTTGTATGTTTGTGTATCACTTTCTTTGATTTGGTGCTTGAAGAGACCCAAATCGATGACCCATCTCTTCCCCTCCAAGGTACATGTATATTTGTTGAAATTGGCATATATATTTTTTTATGCAGCTTGATAGTGAGCAAGTGGTGCTTGAAGAGCACCCAATCAGGGTCATTGTTAGTGAGGCACCACGACCCCCCATTACTTACTCACGTACAGTAAGTAAAAATGTTATTTTGGTTTTGGAATTTGAACAAATGTACATAGAATTTTTAAAGGTTGGTCAATTAACTTACAAAATTTGGTTTTTCTGCAGTCTCCACTGATGCGACCTATCCCTCTTGTTCAACGATGGGGATCACCAGTGAGCAGTTGGAAAAGAAAGCTAGACTTCTCCGAAGACATTGGCAGTGGCAGCGAAAGGGGGGGCAACTAGAATAAATGTATAGGGGGGATACATAGATGCAACTTTTTGTTCATATACACACAGATGTACTTTTTGATCCACTATTTTGTATTATGGCCATATGGCATGACAATTTTTGTAACATTATATCTATACATATATAATATAAAGCAAGGTTCAAATTTATACATATATGGTTGACTTGATCTTGGAACATGATATGTGTGGTTCACCTATGTGATATAATGATATGTGTGGTTCACATGTGTGCTAACTTATGAATTCCCAATACTTAAAGGAAGAATTTACGACTAATCAAATTTTTAACATTATGGCTATCCTCAACTTTTTAACATCATAACCATACCATACACTAATTTAATTACATACACTAACAATCATAACACTATGTCATGCATGCATGTGTAATATATAACATATCATACCCTACAATACCCTATGATACTAACATCATACCATTCTAACATACAATAACATACCCTACAATACCCTATGATACTAACATCATACCATACTAACATACCATACCATTGTAATATACCATACACTAACATCATAACACTAAGTCATGCATGCATGTGTAATATACCATATCATACCCTATAATACCCTATGATACTAACATCGTACCATACTAACATACAATAACATACCCTACATTACCCTATGACACTAACATCATACCATACTAACATACAATAACATACCATAACATAACATACTAACATCATACCATACTAACATACCATACCATTGTAATATACCATACATTAACATCATAACACTAAGGCATGCATGCATGTGTAATATATACCATATCATACCCTACAATACCCTATGATACTAACATCATACAATACTAACATACATCATACCCTACAATACTAACATCATACCCTACAAACCCTAGTTGGTTTTCAATATATGTACATACATCCATGTGTTTCTAGTTCCATCCCATAACTTGTAAAGGGGTCACTAAACCATAGTTGCATGTCATAACATGTCAACCCTAGTGATAGCATGCAAATTGGTGTTCATGAAACCCTAGTTGGTTTCCATTTTGTACATGTCCATGTGTTTCTAGTTCCCTCTCTTAAATTGTAAATTGCTCACTAAAACCTAGTTCCATCTCATTATTTGTCAACCATAGTTGGTTTCCAATTTCTAGTTCCCTCTCTTAACTTGTAAATTGCTCACTAAAACCTAGTTCCATCTCATTATTTGTCAACCCTAGTGATAGCATGCAAATTGGTGTTCATGAAAGCCTAGTTGGTTTTCGATTTGTACATGGCCATGTGTTTCTAGTTCCCTCTCTTAACTTGTAAATTGCTTGAAGCAAACCCTAGTCCCATCTCATTATTTGTCAACCCTAGTGATAGCATGCAAAATGGTGTTCATGAAAGCCTAGTTGGTTTCCAATTTGTACATGTCCATGTGTTTCTAGTTCCCTCTCTTAACTTGGAAATTGCTCACTAAACCCTAATCCATCTCATTATTTGCCAACCCTAGTGATAGCATGCAAATTGGTGTTCATGAAACCCTAGTTGGTTTCCATTTTGTACATGTCTGTGTGTTTCTAGTTCCCTCTCTTAAATTGTAAATTGCTTAATAAACCCTAGTTCCATCTCATTATTTGTCAACCCTAGTTGGTTTCCAATTTCTAGTTCCCTCTCTTAACTTGTAAATTGCTCACTAAACCCTAGTTCCATCTCATTATTTGTCAACCCTAGTGATAGCATGCAAATTGGTGTTCATGAAAGCCTAGTTGGTTTCCGATTTGTACATGGCCATGTGTTTCTAGTTCCCTCTCTTAACTTGTAAATTGCTTGAAGTAAACCCTAGTTCCGTCTCATTATTTGTCAACCCTAGTGATAGCATGCAAATTGGTGTTCATGAAAGCCTAGTTGGTTTTTGATTTGTACAGGTTCATGTGTTTCTAGTTCCCTCTCTTAACTTGTAAATTGCTCACTAAACCCTAATACATCTCATTATTTGTCAACCCTAGTGATAGCATGCAAATTGGTGTTCATGAAAGCCTAGTTGGTGCATGCAAGCATTGGTGATCATGTGTTTCTAGTTCCCTCTCTTAACTTGTAAATTGCTCACTAAACCCTAGTTCCATCTCATACCTTGTCAACCCTAGTTGGTGCATGCAAGTATTGGTGTTCATGAAAGCCTAGTTGGTGCATGCAAGTATTGGTGATCATGTGTTTCTAGTTCCCTCTCCTAACTTGTAAATTGCTCACTAAACCCTAGTTCCATCTCATACCTTGTCACCCCTAGTTGGTGCATGCAAGCATCGGTGATCATGTGTTTCTAGTTCCCTCTCTTAACTTATAAATTGCTCACTAAACCCTCGTTCCATCTCATCCCTTGTCAACCCTAGTTGGTGCATGCAAGCATCGGTGATCATGTGTTTCTAGTTCCCTCTCTTAACTTGTAAATTGCTTGAAGTAAACCCTAGTTCCATCTCATTATTTGTCAACCCTAGTGATAGCATGCAAATTGGTGTTCATGAAAGTCTAGTTGGTTTCTGATTTGTACATGTCCATGTGTTTCTAGTTCCCTCTCTTAACTTGTAAATTGCTCAATAAACCCTAATCCATCTCATTATTTGTCAACCCTAGTTGGTGCATGCAAATTGGTGTTCATGAAATTCTAGTTGGTGCATGGAAGTATTGGTGACCATGTGTTTCTAGTTCCCTCTCTTAACTTGTAAATTGCTCACTAAACCCTAATCCATCTCATTATTTGTCAACCCTAGTGATAGCATGCAAAGTGGTGTTCATGAAAGCCTAGTTGGTTTTCGATTTGTACATGGCCATGTGTTTCCAGTTCCCTCTCTTAACTTGTAAATTGCTTGAAGTAAACCCTGGTTCCATCTCATTATTCGTCAACCCTAGTGATAGCATGAAAATTGTTGTTCATGAAAGCCCAGTTGGTTTCCGATTTGTACATGTCCATGTGTTTCTAGCTCCCTCTCTTAACTTGTAAATTGCTCACTAAACCCTAGTTCCATCTCATACCTTGTCAACCCTAGTTGGTGCATGCAAATTGGTGTTCATGAAAGCCTAGTTGGTGCATGCAAATTGGTGTTCATGAAAGCCTAGTTGGTGCATGCAAATTGGTGTTCATGAAAGCCTAGTTGGTGCATGAAAAGTATTGGTGATCATGTGTTTCTAGTTCCCTCTCCTAACTTGTAAATTGCTCACTAAACCCTAGTTCCATCTCATACCTTGTCAACCCTAGTTGGTGCATGCAAATTGGTGTTCATGAAAGCCTAGTTGGTGCATGCAAGTATTGGTGATCATGTAAGCCTAATTGGCTTCCGATTTGTACATGGAAATGTAATTAAATGTATATTAAACTAAAAACATCAAGAAATGTAAATTTCAACAACTCGAGAGCTTGTTATTTTCCGAACTCTATTTGTTGGTGTCTAAAGACACCATTCTTGGTGCCTCCAATGTGCCGTAGATGGTGTTTGTATCCTAGGAACACGAAAGGCTATACATTAGTAACATCATAAGAAAGAAAAGAGAACCCAATGAAAATGTGCAAACATGATTTATAGATAACTCACCCGAGGTTGTACAATCGTGTTTATAGTGTCCAATATCCTCTAAATAATATTATGTCTGTGAATGGTATCTGTTAATCACAGGTTTATTACATTGGGAATAAAGTAAGGCTAAATAATTGAAATTGTGCTTAAGAATTCACTTTAAAGGTTAAATAACGTACTTGACAATGCACTCATACAAGTAGGCCATCCTGATCATCTCTGGTGCCGATGGTGTCCATCAATCTTTCGTGCTCTATAGGAGGTAGCAAGTATCGTACATGTGACCTATTTTTGTGACCAAGTGTATGCAGCTTGATGTTTATACCAACTACTAGGTTGGTGAAGTGGTATACAATAGCTCCTGGTCTATAATCTTGATAAACATACCCACCCTTCCTTTTCTGTTGTGCTGCAAGTGTCAAGTACTCCCCTTTTATAACCATCGAGCCGGTTGGGAATTCAATATTTTCATCATCTGTAACAGGTTCAAGAATGGTTTGTTTCCCCTCTAGGAAACGTGCCAACCAATAGTCAGAACCCCATTCATTATTTTTTGGGGAAACCACTACATATATCTGAACTGTGAAAGGAAATACGTCGAGTTAACAATACATTTTGTAAATAAGGTCTTGCATTTCTAATATCTACATAAATTAAATTCTACATAGGTCGAGTAAACAATACATAAATGCATTTTATTATTTAGGTACTACTCATGTACCTACTTGTATGAGATCTGATATGTGATCATAGTCTATAGAAATATGTGTCTGATCATCTTCCAAATGGTCTATTTCATTAACCCCATTGAAATTGGTGCCAAGTGTCACTCGATCCCATGTATCAACGGTATCTGTATCCTCACAATCATCCCATTCACCGATGCTATAGGAACTACAAAAGCAAGCCTTCAATCTTTTCCAAATTTGTAGGGCCAAGTTGTTTGAGCTTCTAATTGAATGAAACTGTCGAGTTCCATGCACTGTGTTCACCCGATGTGTTTGTGATCGGTCCACATTTTTCACCTCCCAGAATATTCATCGCACTAAGTGTTTCCTTGTTGCTTGTTCTCCCATGACAGATGCACACCATTCGACTATAGATGCAGCGTCTCGAAAGCAAACACCTGTAAAATTCATCTCTTCCCTTCGAAGGGTAGTTTTAATGCATGCACCAGCACCATCGTGCTCTCCTTTTCCATGACCAGTTTCAAAGTAGTTCCATACATGTGGTACCTTGTATTTTATGTACAACAAACACAACCATTCAAATACATGTGCATTCTTGAACTGTCCAACACAACCATCTAACCAAATGAAATGACGATAAAATGGTATATCCATAGCTATCACATGATCATAGAATAATTTAAAGCAATGTTGCAAGTAATGGATGTCATGGGTTTGGTCGTCACTTATGTAGAAGTGACTTTCTTTCAGTTCACACGTTTCTCTTCATTGCTATCTTGCCCATGTCGATACGTGATATGCACCATTATGCTCACCTGCTCTGAGTGATAGTATTGACTTTGAATTTCATTTTGTGGTTGTAGGGTGTAATTTTCCGCAAAATCAACCACTGATAGTATTGTTCCGAGAGGGAAGGTGTCCCGACATATTCTGAATTGCTCATCTTACCACCGTGCCATATCGACATGTTGAGTGTACTGTTGGATCTTTCCATGAAACTCTGGAATAAAATCACATACTTGCACCTGGTACATGAATATTAATATGTCAATAAACCACATATATGATGACCATGTACATGAATATTAATATGTCAATATTCAACAATTTACTTGTGAAGTCACCAATTTAATCTTCCTGCTTTCTTTCCCATCATGTGGCTGATATGTCTCATATTGATAGTTCTACTTCTCGACAATTGCATTCCTAAATGCTTGATCTTCACTTTCATGGATGCAATCAGACCATAATGATAGCCCACCACAATTGTTGCAAGAACCGTCTACATATTGTTTTAAGTAATGTGTCTACCCATCTTGCCTCGGACACATTATGCTATGGATGAAATCTCTGGATGACATTAGCAGTACTGTACTTGAGCATTCCTGCACATGGTTAGGAGGGAAAAAATGATGTATATGTGCAAATGTATGGTAATGTAGGTCAAACTCTATGTGGTGTCTACAACAACAAGTGTTCCGGATGGTATTGATTCTAACATACCAAGGCTTGCATTTTTCGAAAGATCTTTGCCCGAGCCTTAGCTTTATGTGGGCAACTTTAAAAATCTCGAATAGTTAAGTTTGTGTCATGTCAAGATAATGTTTAACATGAGGTTCATTGTTTCTAGAACCCCTACAATGTTTTAGCACATCCTTCGTGTTAGAAGAAGGCCTATTTCCACTAACTTCATGTCTTTTCGGGGCAACCATCGCTAAATGCCCATAATGTCTCCATTTGTCCCTCTACATCAAGGTTGTCTCTTCTTACTGAATGTTTTTTAAGTGTCTTTGGATGTAAAGGCACAATTTGTGATGTGCATTTAATTAAACGACGTTGTCTTGTGGATCTACATACAATTGATTCAGCCAATACATGACGAGCCACATTACAGTCTTGTGAATGATTTTTTTTACCAATTGATGTGAATGCAGCAGCAAGAGATTTAGCAATGTGATTACTTGATTCGATATTCTTCATTGTTGTTATGCCTAAATTTCTTCTAACAGTTGCCATATTTCTAGATTTAAGCAAAGCTAAAAACAATTGGCATTCACCGGCTTCGGATTTGTTATCAAAATATTGTTTCATTATTTGAGAACAATGACGAAGGATAGTGCATTTAGCCACCTTACCTTGCATGGAAGTCAATCCGCTCTCATCCACTTGTATTCGTTTAGGAGTTCTCTTTCGTTTTGATGCAAAATTTGTTGCCGTTTGAAATGATGGAGTGACATTTACATCCACTACAAGCTGACAACTTCAATTAGGAGATTGAACCACCGACCATGGTTGTTGTTGAGTCACATTTGCATCGGGAGTAACATAATTATTGAACTATTCACAAGATTGTCCATTTACTAATGGATCAATAATATCAACTTCCGTATAACTAGCTTCCTTTAATGTTGCATTATATTCCTCAGCCTCTACGTTAGGTATCTGTTGAGGGGGAATTGGAACTATTTGCTCATGTAATCAACGTCGACAATTTCTTGAATCTTCCCTCTTTTTTTCTTTTTTATTTTCTGTTTCTTCCGGTGTAAGCACCTTCCTTGCTGACTTTCGACCTCTATTACGTACAGTCCCCATTGAAATCCACCCAAACCTGTACAAAACTATGGAATTATGTAAGTAATGATTAAAAATTGCACGTTGAACAATTCTCTGTGCACGGGTTCAGACGAATTATGTCTTTTGATACAGTAAACCTGGCCCACATCACGCAACCCAACATTTTGTATACAACACATATCGCCGATATGCGATATAACGCACCTCCGATATATCACATATGCGATATTGATACAATGCTTTTTAATGAACGGGCAGGTTTTTTACATGTTCTCCAAAACGCATATGCGATATATCGCATATGCGATTTAGTGCATATGGGATATATCGCATATGCGATTTAGTGCATATGGGATATATCGCATATGCGATTTAGTGCTCACTGAATATATGCAATTCACATTTATCTATGCTTATGAAGATGATAATGAACAATGATGGTGATGATGAGGAGGATGATGACTATGATGATGATGATGATGAGGATGAGGGTGATGATGATGATGATGATGATGCTGACCATGATGATGATGATGAGGATGAGGGTGATGATGATGATGATGATGAGGATGATGAGGATGGTGATGATGATGGGGATGAGGGTGAAGGTGAAGAGGATGATGAATAATGATGGTGATGATGAGGAGGATGATGATTGTGATGAGGATGAGGGTGATGATGATGATGATGATGATGACGACCATGATGATGAGGAGGAGGATGAGGGTGATGATGATGATGATGATGATGATTATGATGAGGATGGTGATAATGATGATGATGATGAGGATGGTGATGATGATGAGGATGAGGGTGACGATGAAGATGATGATGAACAATGATGGTGATGATGAGGAGGATGAGGGTGACGATGAAGATGATGATGAACAATGATGGTGATGATGAGGAGGATGATGACTATGATGATGAGGAGGAGGATGAGGGTGACGATGAAGATGATGATGAACAATGATGGGGATGATGAGGAGGATGATGACTATGATGATGATGATGAGGATGAGGGTGATGATGATGATGATGATGATGATGACCATGATGAAGATGATGAGGATGAGGGTGATGATGATGAGGATGATGATGAGGATGAGGATGAGGATGAGGATGAGGATGAGGGTGATGATGATGATGATGATGATGATGATGACCATGATGATGATGATGAGGATGAGGGTGATGATGATGAGGATGAGGATGAGAGTGATGATGATGAACAATGAGGGTGATGATGATGAGGATGATGACTATGATGATGAGGATGAGGATGAGGGTGATGATGACCATGATGATGATGATGAGGATCAAGGTGATGATGATGATGATGAGGATGAGAGTGATAATGATGAACAATGAGGATGATGATGAGCACGATGATGACTATGATGATGATGATGAGGATGAGGGTGATGATGATGATGATGACCATGATGAAGATGATGATGACCATGATGAAGATTATGATGATGATGATGATGATGGGGATGAGGGTGACGATGAAGAGGATGATGAATAATGATGGTGTTAACACTCCATTTTTAACATTTTATTTAAGGGCCTGATAGGAGTTCGATGAGGATCCCATTCCCTCAAAATTCATGTGAATTCCCCTTCAGGTTATCATAACTGCAAGGCAAAGAAGAAAATGGAAGGTGTGTTAAAGGCGTTGAGCGAGGCTTGAAATCAAAGGCTAAGATTGATCGGAGGTGGATCAATGGCTCCAAACCATTTCACACAAGCATACATGCTCGACCAAAGCTGCGTTTCCAGATTGCGAAATGGGTTAAAAGTTAGAAACATTCTACGGTCGAGATGAGATATGAGTCAGATCTACAGCCTCAATCAATTTCGCAAGCCATACATGCACGGGTAAAAGCCGTGATTTCAAATCGCAAAGGAGGGGTAGCATTCGCGAAGATCAATGGCCGCAATAAGAAAGGACAGAAATCTGTGGCCACAGTTTATTTCGCAGTGCGGACTAGCATGGATGAATACCAAAGATTCTCATTGCGAAAGATAGTGGGGCCCACTCAGATCTACGGCTGTGTGAAGGATCAGTCGCGATCGATGGTCGAGAACACGTCACGATCCAAAACTGCCCGCAGCATTCAAAGGAGAAAAGTTGGTGGCAAAAGGTTAGGAACGTGGACAGTCGACATGAAAGATTCCTCAGATCAAATGGCTAAGATGGTTCCCAGGGTACATGATTTCACATCCAGTGCAGAGATGACAAAGGAGGAGACGTTCACATCTTTAATCTGCATCTTTGCGGATTGGCCGATTTCTTCGACACCATTTGTAGCAGCCTAAGGTGGAAGTCTTCTCCAGCGATGTTAATTTCATCGATTCACAAGTGTGGCACATGGTTCACCATTTGTAGCAGCCTAAGGTGGAAGTCTTCTCCAGCGACGTTAATTTCATCGATTCACAAGTGTGGCACATGGTTCACCATGAAAGGAGCAGTGAGAAAGATAGAGGTTTGATTCGTTGAGGCAACAGACCTGGAATTTACATGCGGCTGAGGGAGGCAACGAACTAAAACATCCTGATGCCACCATCATGGTGATTGAAAGGAAATGAAAGGTCAAATCCACAACCCTTGAAACCAGCTTGGCAGCCACGCAGGAATTTTTTGGAACCTTGACCATATAAAATAATATGATTGTGCGTCAAAAGGACTGATCTCCATCTTGGCATCGCTCTTGCCAACCATCACAACGACCGATATTATAAGGGTATAGCTCTTTATGGGCCATTTTGAATCACCCTATATAATACCATCTTTCGGAGAGTTTCTGAGATGCGAAAATGTGTAGATGATAGGGTTGAATGCCGAGGAGTGTCGAGTTCCTCCACAGACAACCATGGCTGTGTGGTTCGAGAAGTTAGTTTGACAAGGGGTACTCTTGGTAGGCAAACATAGATTTGTGTTTTGGTTATCCATACTAGAAAATCACCAACCACTGGGGCACAGATCTTAAACACCAAGGGAGGTTCACCCACTTCTACACAACCTGGTCTCTCGATGTGCAGTGCATGGGTTTTGACATGCCTCCAACACTCCCAGTTGCAATCACGACCTCCGATGTCCCAGCTCATAGTGGTGGCAGAACTGTTGGAGCGAATGCTCGTACTGGGACCAGGTGGGTCCGAAGTCTTCAGCATCACCCCTAGGATCTCCACTTGGCTACTTGGTCGTGGGCGAGGAGAGGGTCAAACGCACACCCGACAACATGGCTCGCATGAGAACCTTCCTCATAGGAGGAATAAAATAGTACAAGGATGATAAGCTTCTTAAGTCGCTTATCATCACCAAATCAATGACCACCTTTTTTTCGGCCTCCTCCTATAACAGTGTTACCATATGAAGGATGGGTTGGAAAAAATGATTAGGTAGTGGATTCAGGTCTTCTTGACAACCTTTGAATGACGTGGTCTGCAAGAAGCTGGCTGGTCGAAGAAGCAGAAAGATATACCCAAAGCAGTCTAAAGTAAACAATTGTCCATCAGCATACTGCATGCGAATCGCTTTCGCAAGGAAGAATGGAAGAAAGTTCTGCGCTGGTAATTCGCATTATCACACACCGCGTCTCCATAATTTTCATTGTTTATATTTGTAAAACATGGCGATAGTCCCACGCACTATGTTGTTAACACATGATAGTGACCTGTAACAATTTTCAAATTGGTAGTCTCAGCATTAGAATTGTATAAATACACTCCCGATAGAGGGAGAACATGAGTTGATTGGATTGGGAAACATTCTAGGGCCAAGGCTCTCCATTGTAAATAAGATTTGATGCCTATGTTATGAATAAAATTGCAGAGGAGGAGTTGTTTATCATAGCAGAGCTTCATGTGTTGTTGCTTTTCCCAATATGTATCTTCTTTTACGTGTAATTTATTTCATGTTTTCACTCCAGTCTATTGATTGCTTTCATGTTTGCAACTTAGGGTATAGCAGTTAGGAATTCATACTCGTTATGCTCCGGCTGTTGTTCCAGACAATTATCAATTGTTCTTCTAAATTTTTGTGGAATTCATCTTGTTGTTGCTCCACGCGATGGGTTGTTCTCTCTCTCGTCCTCCAACCGCCCGCTAAATATCTCCTGATTGGGAGATCAGCGGCTACCTTGCCTTTGTTTGCAATCCTGCGCCTTCCTTTCCTCTTGCAAGTGTTCACCACACAGGTTCTCAACTCCATTGCCAATGGTTCCTGCCCTGATAATCCCACCTTTCATCTCACCTTTATACACTTTGTCCCATTCAGGATCCTGGCCCCCCTGATTATCCTTGACTAAAAATCTTACGTGGAGTAAACCCCAAATATGAACGAGAGATCCCTCTTTGATTGTGTAGGGCTGAAGGCGTAGTCTAAAGTGGTTCTTCTGTTTCCTGGGAGCGAGGCCCCTCCCCCCTTTGTGCTCGACCTTGGGGGCCCAAAAATATCGATGCCAACAAACTGGCGCCATTGCCGAGGACGAAATTGATGATCCTCCCTGGGAAGAACGACAAAGATTCAGATCTAGTTGTTGATCGTGAACAATTGACCAGACATCAAGAAGGTTGAGCAATTTTCACCTGGTGACTCCACTCTTGAAGGATTCAGACTACAGCGAATCCGCTGATGGTGTGACCCAGAAATCAAATGGCTGAGGAGAGCGGGAAAATTTTGTCTGGACAAGGGACCCCTTATAAAGCTTAGAAATGCATGACGGAAGGTCCAGATTCTCAGGTCTGCGTTTCTCCCAGGATGACTTATCCTATCTTGTAATTTTGCTCTTATATTTTCCCAGATTTATCAAAACAACCTTCTATCGTTCAGCTCATTCTGAACAGAGCTATGAATATATTCCTGTTTATCCTTCTTTACGAGCTGAAAGCATTGCATCTTCTTGTACCTCTGATTATGGCCTAGATTTTTATCCAGGGGCTCACGATGTCAAAGGACACCCCTGTGAAATCCATGAGACCTCGAATGATAGCTTGGCTATTATGCCTAACCTTGTCTCTTCTATTTCTCCAAGCCGATACAAACCACTACAACTGCCTCCCATCCTCCATGATTTTCCCGTGAGATATTACAAGTACCTCCCCAAGTTTGATGGAGAATCCCAAGACTTGACTGCTGAGAAACATTTACAAGCCTTTGAGCATTTCTCTGACCTTTTTGAGATAGATCATGATGATGTATGCATGCGGGATTTTTCCCTATCCTTGCAAGGGGATGCCAAAGTATGGTTTAAACATTTGCAACCTAAGTCCATCAACACTTGGGAAGAGTTTTCTTGCACCTTCTTAAAGTTTTGGGGTAGGAGAAGGCCATTGGAGCAAATAATTTCAGAGTTGTATTCCTTGAGGAGGCATGAGGACGAGGCCATATCTAGTTTTAACAGAATATTTGCAATCTTTTATTATAACATGCCTAAGGAATTCCAACCTCTTGAGAACGGTGCTAAGATCTATTATGCAGCCGCCTTTCCTCCTGACCTGTCCTTGCTTCTTTTGGAGAGAAAATAAACCACCCTGCAGTAGATGTTCGCTGATTGTTTGGAGGTTGAGGAAAACCTTAAGATGTCCAAGAAATTGTCAGATCAGGACAGTGGTGGTGAAATAAAAGACACATGCAAATTGGTTGGGCCCTGCAAGCATAATGGGAAAGTCTATGGCATGTCAAAGCTCTCTCTTGGTATGCAGAAAGATGACCTGCCTGAGGCAGGAGCATGCAGTCCTGCAGGATTGTTCTCTGAAGATGGCGAACTGCACCACTCCTGGTCCGCAATGGACAATTTTAAGGAGTTTGGTACGCCTATGTATGATGAATATGAGGAAGAGTACTTACAGAATACGCCTGACGAGCCATCTATTGAAATAAATCCTACCGATGAAAGGAATCAAGATGCAATGCCAAGTCAGAAGGTTGAAGCCGGGAAGGACGATAAGGGCACTGGAGGTGATAGCCTACCCTTGTGTTATGCCTCTTTTGAACTAATATGACACATTATTAATGCCTCCAAGAAAAAGCAGAAAGAAACGGAGATGGTGCATACCAGAAGCCTATACAAGAAAGAAGACGATAAGAAGAACCAACCAGGCGATTCCCTTCATGCTACTAATACATTGGGAATCTGTAGTGAAGGAACAAGCTATGAAGACGGATGCAGTAGCCTCCAAATAAACACGTTTTGTGATATTCCACCTTTAGTAGCGCCACCTCACATAGGAGGAATATGCCTACTTAGTTCCACCAAAGAAGCAGGGGACCTCCCTCTTGAAGCGCATCAAGCTCCTGTTACAAAAATTTCGAGCAGAAAGCGGAATGTTCCATTGAAGAAAGATTTTGTGGGTCCTTTTTTTAAATCTTCCAAGTGTCAGCCTGATGAATCTCTAGAAGAAGGAAGCTCCGAATGGCTTTCCCATGAGCAAGTGGAAGAGCATACTGGAGGTTGCCGTAATTTCTATGACTCCGTGGCCGAATACATGGAGGGTATGGGCGAAGGCAGTGATTGGTTGCATCCCTACTTTGAAGATCAGTTTGTTTTTCATTTCCTTCTCCCATCATCTATTTCATTTTTGTCCGTCAAGCACAATGAAAGAACAAAAATATTAGGCAAGTTGCTTGATTGGCTTCATTGGAAGTCTGATTTCACTTAATCAGATTTGTGCACAAAGTTAGGTAGAATAGGTAGGAAAAAATAAGCTCGACTGTTATCGAGCATTTCCTTAATTACTGTTTTAGTTTGTTTTCATTTTTCAGTTACCAGCATAGGTTTACAGTCACCAGCATGATTTGCAAGAGTGGCACGAATTCGCTGAAGCAGTAACTCAAAGAAGAATGGAGATGTCAAAGGAAGATTGAATGCATCCCAATGGTTTGGAACTTGGGTTACGGGGGTTCTTTGCTACCTCAATGGGAGGATAGCATCCCTCGTGGAGCCAGTTGTTAACACTTCGATTTTAACAGTTGATTTAAGGTCCTGGTAGGAGTTCAATGAGGGTCCCATTCCCTCGAACTTCATGTGAATTCCCCTTTAGGTTATCATAAGTGCAAGGCAAAGAAGAAAACAGAAGGTGTGCTGAAGGCGTTCAGCGAGGCTCGAAATCAAAGGCTGAGATTGATCAGAGGTGGATTAATGGCTCCAAACCATTTCGCGCAAGTGGACATGCTCGACCAAAGCTGCATTTCCAGATTGTGAAATGGGTTAAAAGTCAGAAACATTCTACGGTCGAGATGAGATCTAAGTCAGATCTACGACCTCAAACAATTTCACAAGCCATACATGCATGGGTAAGGAGGGGTAGCATTCGCGAAGATCAACGACCACAATAAGAAAGGAGAGAAATATACGGCCACATTTTATTTTGCAGTACAGACTAGCACGGATGAATTCCAAATATTCTCATTGCGAAAAAAAGTGGGGCCCACTCAGATCTATGGCTACGTGAAGGATCGGTCGCGATCGACAGTCGAGAACATGTCACGATCTAGAACTGCCCACGACATTCAAAGGAGAAAAGTTGGCAGCAGAAGGTATGGAACGTGGACGGTGGACATGAAAGATTCCTCGGATCGGATGGTTGAGATGGCTCCCAGGGTACGTGATTTCACATCCAGTGCGGAGATGATAGTGGAGGAGACGTTCACACGTGTAATCTGCATCTTTGCAGATTGGTCGATTTCTCTGACGCCATTTGTAGCAACGTAAGGTGGAAGTCTTGTCTAGCGATGCTAATTTCCTCGGTTCACAAGTGTGGCATGTGGTTCACCGTGAAAGGAGTAGTGAGAAAGATAGAGGTTTGATTTGTTGAGGTGACAGACCTGGCATTTACACGTGGCCAAGGGAGGTGAGGAACTAAAACATCCCGACGCCACCGTCATGGTGATTGAAAGGGCATGAAAAGTCAAATCCACAGCCCTTCAAACCAGCTTGGCATCCACGCGGGAATTGTTTGGAACCTTGCCCATATCAAATAATATGATTGCACGTCAGAAGGACTGATCTCCATCTTGGCATCGCTCTTGCCAACCATCACAGTGACCGATATTCTAAGGGTATAGCTCTTTCTGGGCCATGTCGGATCGCCCTGTATAACGCCATATTCCAGAGAGTTTCTGAGACGCGAAAATGTGTAGATGATAGGGTTGAATGCTGAGGAGTGTTGAGTTCCTCCACAGACAACCATGGCTGTGTGGTTCGAGAAGTTAGTTCGACAAGGGGTACTCTTGGTAGGCAAACATAGATCTGTGTTTTGGTTATCCATACCAGAAAATCACTAACCACCAGGGCACAAATGTTAAACACCAAGGGAGGTTCACCCGCTTCTACACAATCCGGTCTCTGGATGTGCAGTGCATGGGTTTTGACATCCCAGCGACATCCCTCCAACACTCCTAGTTGCAGTCACGGCCTCTGAATTCCCAGCTCATAGTGGTGGAAAAACTGTTGGAGCGAATGCTCGTACTAGGACCAGGTGGATCCAGAGCCTTCAGCATCACCCCTAGGATCTCCACTTGGCTGCTTGGTCGTGGGTGAGGAGAGGGTCAAACGCACACCTGGCAACATGGCTTGCAGGAGAACCTTCCTCGTAGGAGGAAGAAAATAGTATAAGGATGATACGCTTCTTAAGTCGCTTATCATCACCAAATGCATGACCACCTTTTTCTCGGCCTCCTCCTATAATAGTGTTACCATACGAAGGATGGGTTGGAAAAAATGATCGAGCGGTGGATTCAGGTCTTCTTGACAGCCTTTGAACGACATAGTCTGGAAGAAGCGGGCTGGTTGAAGAAGCAGAAAGATATACCCGAATCAGTCTAAAGTAAACAATTGGCCGTCAGCATACCGCATGGGAATCGCTTTCACAAGGCAGAATGGAAGAAAGCTCTGTGCTGGTAGTCCACGTTATCACGCACCGCATCTCCATAATATTCATTGTTTATATTTGTAAAATGTGGTGATAGTCCTGTTATCCCTAAAGTTGAACCTAGACTACGGGATTCAAGCTTAAGGAACTCTTTGTTTGAAAATGTAAAAATCAAATGAAATCAAATTAAAAACACAAGCTGGTATCAAACTAGGGCTAATGGAAACTCACAGTACTAGAAGGCACTAGGCTAGTATTACTTGTTTGTACAGCTTACACAGTTCTGGTATAACATCAAAACATCACACAATTTACAATAAACATAGCTGCTATATGTCACAGATTGGTAAATACAGGCATTTATACAAAAAATCAAAGCATTTAAATGAAGGATGGTATGAATTAGAGCTGCAAGAAAATCAAACAGATGTTGTATAACATGAAATCAATCACAAAGTTCAACATCCAAGTACTATGATCCTAAATCATGAAGTGAAACTGTCAATGTTTATAAAAATAAAAAGATAACTGTCATCTCACGATAAGAATTATTGTAATGGAATATGAATGACCATATACATAACAGAATTATCAGAGAGACAATTTATATAACACAAGGACAAATCATCATCAAGTTTATTCAAAACTAGAACCTGTCATTGAAGCTGCAAAATGCTCATGCTACACAAGTGTGCTTACAAATGATCAAGCATTACTCCCAAAACAGCCAACCCCCAGTTCTCTAGTCGAGACTTGCTTTTGTACAAAAATATTCTATGTAGAAACTAACCATAGATCCTAAATTTTGGATCGAACTTCCTTCAAAAGTGGGGAGTTAATCCCTTACAAAGTGTTTTACACTACAAGTGTCATACAAATGTCAAACATAATAACATGAGTTCAAAATCAAATAACTTTTAAACACCTAAAGGCTTCTAGAAGCCTCAGCTAAGGTGGCTAAGTCACTGAGCACCTACGAGCGTTTTTGGAGTCTAGCAAATTCCACATCCTTGTCACTTTCCTTTTTCTGGGCTTTGAGCTGCTCGAGATGTCTTTGCATAGTTCGCTTCTCCTTGAGGATATTCTTGGAAATCATCAGTAGTTTCTGGAATTCTGCTTCCTTATCTTCCATGTCTTCTCGTAATATTTTGTTTGCAACCATTAACTTCTCATTTATATCCTGCAGGTATCTTGTCTGTTCTTTATATGTTTGAAGAGATCTTTTACACTGACCAAGTTCTGGGGAGATATCCAAATCTTCCTCTCTTATGCAATCTCTTTCTTCAGGCAGATTCCTCAATACTGAACCTTCATCAAGCTTGTTTTGTTCATCTGTACAAAACATTTCTGGTATGGAACCTGCTATACCCTGCATGTCAATAAACTCTTCCATACTCTCACAGTATTTGTCCTCTGCTGTGTGTACTGTCCCTTCACTTGCAGCATCTTCTATAACTACAACCTCCTTATCACCTTCCTGTACTGTTCTTTCTTCCATCTGCATTTTCTCCCTCAATCTGGTTCTTGGCTTGCCTTCCTTGAATAACTGTTTGCAAATTTTCTTTTTTGAAGCAGTACTTTTAAACATGTCACTGAGTTTTTCTGGATTTTCTTGTATGCAGGGCATTTCAGGGTCTAAACTGCCTTGTACAGGATTACAAACAACATCCTTCACTTTAATCTTACCCTCCTTAACTGTCTCTGTAGGGTTTGCTACCTGTTGGTTAACATCATCAATCATCTTCTTACCTTTTTCTTTAGGGTTATCACTAAACCCTAATTCTGTCAACAAAGAACCCCATGTTCTTTCTTCTCTTTGCAGCTGAGTTAGAATCAACAACTTAATTAGCCCCTGGTGATAAACCGATCGGGCTGTATGTGCTGGATGGTTTTGAACTTTAATAATCATTTTTTTAAGGCTTTTAAACAAGTAAAAGGGAATATTTAAGTGTGTACTGCCATGAATATGCATTAGAAGTTTCAAATGGCACTTTCAGACCCTATCATACCTTCCATCACAAGTGATATAGTTCTGGATCACCTCCAACGGCACTCTCCATGCTGGCTTCATTCTACTGACATGAACTCCATTTTTCCAATCGAGTTTTTCACTTCCAGGGATCAAGAATTCGCTGAAATATTCCTTGAAGTCTTTTTGTTTAAACCACCTTTCACCTTCTGCAGGAACATTGATGGCTTCAGCGATAGAATCCTCATTGACTCTCACGGTTAAGCTTTGTAACTGAACTCTGTCATCATTATAATTTTCAATGAAAGCCATTGTCAATTGGGAATGGTATCCCTGCAATTTATCACCAAAGTTGAACCATCCTGACCTCTGTATCAGCTTAGTAGACCTTGGAAACTGCTTAATCCAATCTGTGTTACTAGGTTCTAATCTACAGATGAAACCTCCAGGCCTTCTCTTCACGACCACCTCTGGCTCCTCCTCTTCTATTACCTTTGAAATTTGAAGCTCTACAGGTATTTCACTTGGCTGTGTGGACCAATAATGCCTCAGGTAAAAACATATACCTTCTGCTGCATCTGGCTCTGTGGTAATCCTTTTGTTTATGCTAGCATCTGGAATGTAAATAACCTCTATTCTTGTGCTGGAAGTAACAATCTACAAACCAACGGAGTGATAATGCTAATGAAATTTGACTTAAAACTAGTGGTAGCTTTTACCTCTGGAACCTCTGACAAACACTCAAATTACCAAGGTCTTCACGCAACATTGTTCTGAATAGGGCATTTTACACTGCGGCTGTGTACTCAGGAAAAACGGTGCTGAAACTGCTTGTTTTGAAATGCAAGTAGGCATATGTACAGTGTATTCCAATCCTGAACTTACAAGCCCTAGGGTTCGAAAATAAACCCTAATTTCCTGAACTTTTACATCACGCTACTCGTGATCAGATGGAAATAAACAATAAACCAAACCAGCGTGTGAATCCCCTTCTCCAACAGAGTAATGAAAAACAGTTTAAGGAAAATGTGCATTAAACTAATTTTGCCACGATGACCACAACTATTCATTACATGAACGGTTTTAATTTTGAATTGACAACACCTGTGTTCTTCCATAATTGCCACCGTATGACTCATTATTTCATGGTCAGGAATATAAAAACATGTAAAATGTCGAATGCCTATGATAAAAGCTTATATTCATGACTATGATAAAGGCTTATATTCATTATATATTTCATGAAATAAATCATAAACCTTTCAATAGAATACCATATGGACATTCTACCACCAGAAATCAATATGTTGCACGCTCACCATATGCTGCCAGTTTGGAAGGACGCTGCCAGTTTGTAAGAATTTCACTTTGTAACACATACTCTTTTGCACATCATAGGTTCACAATCAATGAATGGAAACTTTGATGATTTTAGGTAACCAAGGAACCCTAATGGTGAATAACCAAATGTAAGATATGAAACAAAGTAAAATAAAAAACAATAAAAACCAATCATAATAAAAAAAAATTTAAAAATAAACAAGAGGAACAACCCTAGAGATAACAAGTCCCACTCACTATGTTGTTAATGCATGATAGTGACTTGTAACAATTTTCAAATTGGTAGTCTCAGCTTTAGAAGTGTATAAATACACTCCCGATAGAGAGAGAAGAGGAGTTGATTGGATTGGGAAACATTCTAGGGCTGAGGCTCTCCATTGTAAATAAGATTTGATGCTTGTGTTATGAATAAAATTGCAGAGGAGGAGTTGTTTATCATAGCAGAGATTCATGTGTCGTTGCTTTACCCAATATATATTTTCTTTTATGTGTAATGTATTTCCTATTTTCATTCCAGTATGTTGATTGCTTTCATGTCTGCAACTTAGGCTATAGCAGTTAGGAATTCATACTCTTTATGCTCTGGCTGTTGTTCCAGACATTTATCAATTGTTCTTCTAAATTTGCGTGGAATTCATCTTGCTGGTGCTCCACACGATGGGCTATTATCTCTCTCGTCCTCGAACCACCCGCTAAATATCTCTTGATTGGGAGATCAACGGCTACCTTGCCTTTGTTTGCAACCCTATGCCTTCCTTTTCTCTTGCAAGTGTTCACCACGCAAGTTCTCGACTCCATTGCCAATAGTTCCCGCCCCGATAATCCCACCTTGCATCTAACCTTTATACACTTTGTCCCATTCAGGATCCTAGTCCCCCTGATTATCCTTGACTAAAAATCTTACGCAGAGTAAACCCCAAAGATGAACGAGAGATCCCTCTCTGACTGCGCAGGGATGGAGGTGCAGTCTAAAGCGGTTTTGTTGTTGCCCAGGAGCGAGGCCCCTGCCCCCTTTGTGCTCGACCTTTGGGGCCCAAAAATCCCGGTGCCAACAGATGGTGATGATGAGGAGGATGATGACTATGATGATTATGATGAGGATGAGGGTGATGATGATGATGATGATGACCATGATGACCATGATGATGATGATGATGACCATGATGACCATGATGATGATGATGAGGATGAGGGTGATGATGATGATGATGAGGATGAGGATGAGGATGATGAGGATGAGGATGGTGATGATGATGAGGATGAGGGTGATGATGAACATAATGATGAACAATGATGGTGATGATGAGGAGGATGATGACTATGATGATGATGATGAGGATGAGGGTGACGATGAAGATGATGATGAACAATGATGGTGATG
>LPNX011039309.1:264468-311361 GCA_001517045.1 Pseudotsuga menziesii
GGATGATGATGATGATGATGATGATGATGATTATGATGATGATGAGGAGGATGGTGATGATGATGAGGATGAGGGTGGCGATGAAGATGATGATGAACAATGATGGTGATGATGACTATGATGATGAGGAGGAGGAGGAGGGTGATGATGATGAGGATGAGGAGGATGATGATGATGATGAGGATGATGATGAGGATGAGGATGAGGGTGACGGTGATGATGGTGATGATGATGATGATGAGGATGAGGATGAGGGTGACGGTGATGATGGTGATGATGATGATGATGAGGATGAGGTTGATGATGATGATTATGAGGATGAGGGTGATGATGATGATGATGATGATGGTGATGGTGATGATGATGAGGATGAGGGTGACGGTGAAGATGATGATGATGATGAGGATGATGACTATGATGATGATGATGAGGATGAGGGTGATGATGAGGATGAGGATGATGATGATGATGATGCTGATGATGAGGATGAGGGTGATGATGAGGAGGATGAGGAGGAGGATGGTGATGATGATGAGGATGAGGGTGACGATGAAGATGATGATGAACAATGATGGTGATGATGAGGAGGATGATGACTATGATGATGAGGAGGAGGAGGAGGAGGGTGATGATGATGATGATGATGATGATGATGATGATGATGAGGGTGAGGGTGATGATGATGATGATGATGATGATTATGACCATCATGATGATGATGAGGATGAGGGTGATGATGATGAGGATGAGGATGAGGGTGATGATGATGATGATGATGATGATGATGAGGATGGTGATGATGATGAGGATGAGGGTGACAATGAATATGATGATGAACAATGATTGTGATGATGAGGAGGATGATGACTATGATGAGGAGGAGGAGGAGGAGGAGGAGGAGGATGATGATGATGATGATTGGGATGGTGATGATGATGACGATGAGGATTATGATGGTGATGATGAGGAGGAGGAGGAGGAGGATGAGGGTGACGATGAAGATGATGATGAACAACGATGGTGATGAGGAGGAGGAGGATGACTATGGTGACGATGATGAGGATGAGGGTGATGAGGAGGAGGAGGAGGAGGAGGATGAGAATGATGATGATGACGACGATGATGATGAGGGTGATGATGATGATGATGATGATGATGATGACCATGATGATGATGATGATGAGGAGGGTGATGAGGAGGAGGAGGAGGAAGAGGATGGTGATGATGATGAGGATGAGGGTGACGATGAAGATGATGATGAACAATGATGGTGATGATGAGGAGGATGATGACTATGATGATGATGAGGAGGATGAGGGTGATGAGGAGGAGGAGGAGGAGGAGGACGGGGATGATGAGGAGGAGGAGGAGGAGGAGGGTGATGATGATGATGATGAGGATGAGGGTGATGATGAGGAGGATGATGACTATGATGATGAATATGATGATGAACAATGATGGTGATGAGGAGGAGGAGGATGACTATGATGAGGAGGAGGAGGATGAGGGTGATGATGATGATGATGGCCATGATGATGATGATGAGGATGAGGGTAATGATGATGATGATGATGATGAGGATGAGGATGAGGATGAGGATGAGGATGATGAGGAGGAGGAGGAGGAGGATGGTGATGATGATGATGATGATGATGATGAGGATGATGATGGTGATGATGATGAACAATGATGAGGAGGAGGAGGAGGAGGAGGAGGAGGATGACTATGATGATAATGATGAGGATGAGGATGATTATGATGATGATGATGACAATGATGATGATGATGAGGATGAGGGTGGTGGTGGTGGTGATGATGATGATGATGATGATGATGGTGATGATGATGGTGATGATGATGAGGATGAGGGTGGTGAGGTTGACGATGATGATGAGGAGGATGAGGATGAGAATGAGGATGGTGGTGATGATGATGATGAGGAGGAGGAGGATGGTGATGATGATGAGGAGGAGGAGGATGGTGACGATGAGGATGATGATGGTGATGATGATGATGATGACGATGATGACGATGATGATGACAATGACAATGACGATGAACAATGATGATGATGATGATGGAGGATGATGGTGATGATGATGATGAGGAGGAGGAGGAGGAGGAGGATGACAATGATGATGAATAATGATGGTGATGATGATGAGGATGAGGATGATGACTATGATGATGATGATGAGGATGATGACTATGATGATGATGAGGATGACGATTAAAAGAACATGATAACTATAACAATTTGATTAAAGTCACCTATCACCTATCGACGAATCATCACTAACGGTTTGCAGTGAGAGCGTACGTCGATCGGTACTCATTCTGGTTTGTTTACATCCAAAAGAGCTACCAAACAAGCATTCTCATGACTTTATCACGTCCTTTGAGCACTGACATTGATCAATCTTCAATCTCTCTGTTAATGTTGCAAATTTTCCCTTGAAGCTGAATAGATCAAACGACAGGAGGAATTTTTGTTTTCTTGGATGCACAGCCCATGGCTTCGTCCATCACCCTATTTTCTTGGATGCACAATGCATGGCTTCATTCACCGCCCTATTTTCTTGGATGCACGGCTCATGCCTTCGTTCACCGTTAAAAAGAGGAATTATTTGTGTCCATCATAGTGTTGTCTAATGGTATTATAATGGGATAAGGATGCCATTACTCTTTTTTACTCTCGTACCAAATTAGTTAAGAAAAAATGCATATGCGCTATAACACATATGCGTTATAGCTTTATCATATCGCATATGCGTTATATTGCATATGCGATATGAATAAAGTATAACGAATATGCGTTATAACGCATATGCGTTATTTTAAAATTAAAATAATCGACGGGAATAAGGTTTGGGATTATGTTCGGAAATAGCTTCAGACTACTGAACCTATTGGCTAGGACAAATAAACCAGGGCTATTTCTTGTCTTTTAGAACTCTATCAATATGCTTAGTTTAGATGGCGTGTTTTGCTGTGACATACATAATATTTTTTTATGAAAATCTAGGATATTGCAAAGTACGATCTTACGATTCTGAATATGTAATTTTTTCCTTCAAAACTATGTGTTATTTAATTACAATTATTTTTCTAAATGGAACACGTCAGTTTTTGAAAATAGATACATCAATTGTTTGTTATATAACTTTTGATTTCCACCACCATTTCCCAGTAAAACTATACGGTGCACTAGACGAGATCAAGCTCTACGATCTTATATTTAGAAATCAAGGATTTCATTCATTTTTGCCCCTAAAGTGTTGCACCCGCACATAAGGTTTTAATTTCAATCTTTTGTGACTTCAATAATTCATAATAATAAAAATAATTCATGAAAAATTATGAATAAATAGTGTTGCACAAGGACCATATGTCCTTTATATGTCTGCAAGATTTTATCCCAAATTAACATCATTTACCCAATATATTGCTGCACCCGCACAAACATATATGTTAAGATGTGCTGAAAATTTGAAAACCCACTTTCATGGAAACTAATTTTATAATCATTTACACACATTTTCTCTGCATAAATGCTATATATTATGAAAGCTGATTCAATTTCCTATCTTTTCTCTTTTTACTTCATCTTCAAATAAGTTAGGGAAGTACCCCTAATTGTCACCTAAAGTTAGATTTTTCCATTTATTCCAATAGTATGTGGCATCTAAAGTGTCTTTAAAAGAGTCCATGATTGTGCATCAGCCCCAGCTAAGCTATCCCAGAAGTCGAGTATGTCTAGCATTTTCTTAATTAAAAAATATATATAGGATCATAACTTGATTTTATACAAAACCTCTTATGTGTTAGCATTCAAGAAATTTACTATATGTTACAGGTCGAAACCTTTAAAGACTATTTTTCTCCTTTCAAGAAAGTTTGATAACCGAAAACAACCTACAGAAGCAACCAAATTCAGACGAGGTAGGTCGTAACTGTAATTTAAAAACCAATTTAAAAGATTATCGTTTATTTCTAACAACGATTTAGTAAATACACATAACCAGAGCCTTATCAAATGTATAAATAGTTTAAACATTATTCTTTTAAAAGGGTAGAACCCGGGTAGCAACAAATAACCCAGAATTTCAGTATTGATTTCTAAACAATGCTTATAATGAGATTACCCTAGTTTTCCCAGCCTAAAATAAAAACACCATTAACCTTTCTAAATACCAGAATGATGAAAGGTATAGTCGTTGCTTTTAAAAGACTCAAACAATTTGTATTATTTTCGATGTAATATAAATGCAAAGAAATTAACCGATGAAAATAAATGAATTGCAGCAAATAAATACACAAAGCATCAAATAAACATAATTCTTTATTACTCTGAAAGAGAGTTACTATGTCCCTTAAATTATCTGGTAACTGTAATTACAACTCAGACCTCACGATCTGTAACCCAAAAGGAGAATGATAGCAGTTTAAACCCTAGCTTACCCTAGTTATTTTTAAAATAAATAACTCATTACATCTCTGACTCCTATCAATAAAACGATTACCAGTTACAGTAAGAACCAAAATAAAAGTTAAAAGACCCTAGCAAAATCCCAGTAAGGGTTCATGCAATTTTCCCACATACTCCATGATTTGACTAGATTTACATTTTAAAACGGTAACTCTGCTAAGAGGAAAGATAAAACAAAATCACAGCCCAAGGGAAAACTAAAACCATGACGATGTCGATTAGGTGTATGCCATCGACCAAAGATGAGAATGGGATGCACTTTCCAGAGAAGACATTTTCCCATTTAGAGTTTTGTGTTCCAGCCTTATCCACACTGCCAAGACCATTAAGGTTCAGGCCTCAAGGTCTTAGCAGGACCCTCAAGCGCCTCTTTCGAACCCAGCTCATACAAACTGCACAATGTTTGTTGGAAAACTCTCTGCGAGATAATCATAGTGAGGGTTAAATCAAGATATTTTTACAGTGTAAAAAACAAAAACAAAAACAAAATGCATTTTGCATCTTACCTCAACGCGGGAGGTAAAGCTTCAGAACTAGTAAACACTTGTCACAACAAAGACGACAATCGTGGCTAAACCTCCAAAGCATTCTTAAGTACCAAGTTGAGGTTTGAACAGAAGCTTGGAGGTCGTGGTAGCAAAGAATTGAGAGCCTTTGGATCCCCTCCCAGTGAACCATATCGAAAAGACCAAAAACCCTTGACCTTTCGAACGGTTTTAAAACCCTTGTCCTTTTTACAGCTAGAAAGCACCATTGCACATGGACGCGTGTACGACGATCTTTCCATGTGGATATTTTGCAGCCTTACCCACTTCTCTATAGTTGTTTATAGTTCCCTTTAGTTATCGATCCATAGGATAAGCTATGGAAAAGTTTAGGGTTGGGTATTATAACTATATGTTTTAATAAGAATTGTAAAATTTAGATCTAGAACATGGAAGAAAAAAAAGGAACTTTGTTTAGTTCGATGTTTTGTTTATCAAACCCTTAGACTAGTTAGGGTACCTTAGTTTCCATACCTAGGGGTCTTGGATATCAAGGCACGAGTCAAGCTCTCCACCAAAAACCTGCATAAAAACTTTAAAGGATATGCATTAGTCGATAGGTGAAGTAAGACCTTTTCACCTCTTAACCAGGTCTTCCAACTTTTTTTTTCCAAGGAAAAAATTCGTAAATATTTTATTCACATTCAGCAGATGGCACAAAATTCCATTATACCCAAACAAACCCAACCATAAAGCTGAAGTTACAATCAATTTATTGCCCCATGATGAGCACAATAAACCAAAACAAGATCCAAAGGCTTACAGCCATCAAAATTTGAAGTTTCAAGGAACTTTCATATACATATCTCATAGAAATTGACCCAAAGAAAAACATAAATTGTTCAGAAACAGTTATAAGCTTCCACAACAAACCGATTTGTATCCAAAAAGATTCTATATGTTCCATACCATCCAAGGTAGCACAGCATCAATGTATCAACAGACATAAATCCAAAGGCAAAAAACCTTAAAAACAGTTATGCTCAAAATTCATCTGATAGTCCCAAAATAAAAAATCTCCATCATCTAGGTAGCTCATGAATAAGTTGTACAGTCTATTCCATAGCTTCAGAATTTAGAAAACTTGAAAGGTTTCCACAATGTCTTCTCCTCGCTGTTCTTTATTATCCCAGGATCCTTCCAAAATTCTTCCACCTGCTTTAGCCAATGCATCTGCAATATAGTTTCTTTCCCTATAAATGTGTTTAAAAGACACATATTCGAAACTATCAGTAAACCTATGAACATCTCGAAGAATCATGGCTAATTCGATATTTAGTAATTGATACTTACCAGATGCCCAGTTTATAACTAACTGAGAATCCCCAAAAATTTGAATTTTATCCACATTGTTCCTTCGAGCCAGCAAAAGAAGAAGCTTGAAGACACATAATTCTGCAAAATTGTTAGTTCCCAAACCTAATCCCGCTTTGAAAGAAAAAAATTGATTCTCAGATATGTACATCATACCTCCAGCCCCACAAATCTTTGGGTCCCCAGCTACAAATCCATAAAAGAAACCCCAAGAATAGGTTTTGTCAATATTTTCCACAAATATTGTTATGATCGAAACCACAGAGTTAGACTGTGGAATATTCTTCATCATACCCAAACTGTAACTAGAAACCTATGCAGGAGTTAAGGAGAGATCCTCAAAACAAGACACATTTCTGGCCTTCCAAATAAACCATAATACTATGATAGGTAATGGTTTGATTGATACCACTTCTTAATTAAAAGACCAATTTTTAAAACACCCAGACATAGTTTCTCCATTCCAAAGATTGTTTAGTTTCAAATTGTCCTCAATGTTTTACCAAACAGACTAAGTGAAAGGGCATTCCACTCCAATATGAAAATTGGATTCACAACTCAATTTGCATAAATAACACCTTCCAGGGCCTTCTAGACCTTTCAAACAAAGAACGTCCCAAGTCAAGGCTTTACCTGAAAGAAGAAACCAACAAAATATTTTTTGTTTTAAGAGGACATTTCAACTTCCAGATAACCTTCCATCACTAGATCTATTCCAGTTCTCTGTTCATAATCTCTGCATAACCTTCTTTTGGAGTATACTTTCCAGTTTTAGATAAATTCCAGACTAGACTATCATCTGCATCAGAAATTCTAACATGGCTAGATTTGAGAATGGCACCATATCCATTCCACACTTCAATCTATTGAGGATCAGAAAATCCAATGGTATCTGCAGATAACCATTGTTGAGACATCATACCAGTCAAACAATGAAGTCCAATATCAGAAATGAAATAAAAACCAACCAAGTGCAATTTATCTATCATAGAAGAAGGTAATACATGTCTCCATTGACAACCAATCCACGGATCTAATCCAATATAAACAGCTTTACCAATTCCAATCTTCCAAACCAGGAAATTCCCAATAATGTTGAAAGCCCAAAGAACAACTTTCCAACAGATTGAAATGTTCTTTTTCTTTTTATCAGGAGGTCTAATCCATTCCAGAATATTCAGTGGGTGAATATATTTATGAACAACAATATTTACCCATAAACCCAAGCCATGAATGATATTCCAAACATTTTTTTTTGCAAGATCCTTCGCAAAAAAAACAGGAACTTTAAGTCCCCATCCACCCATTGATTTTGGATTAGCCAGTATCTTCCAGGATATCCAAGGTAAACCAAAAGAATTATGTTTACCAGACCAAAGAAATTTGAAACAGAGCTTTCTGATTTTATCTATCACCCCCATTGGTATCCAAAAGTGCATCCAGTAGACCGGAATGGCCTCTAAAGCAGCTTTAATCAGAATCAGCTTGCCTCCCTTGGACAACCAACAAAAGCTCTAATTGTTAATCCTGTTTTCAACTTTAATGATCAACCAATCCGAGTCCCTAATAAGGTATCTACAAGGTTTAAGATGAAACCCAAGGTACTTCATACCATTTTCAATTCTGTCAATAGGAAATGTGAAAATATTATGTAAATTAATAACCTCAGTATCTTCCATACAAGAAAAATATAAAGAATATTTATCATCATTAATTTTCATCCCAGATGCCTTGCAGAAACTCAATAAAATCTCATATAAAGTAGAGAGAGATTGTTCAGAACCATCATTGACCATGACAATATCATCCACAAAGAGGACATGAGTTAAAACAATATCATTATGAAAAGATAAACCATGATATGTCTCACATGCTTTGGCATAAAGAATAGCTCTCCCTAGACCTTCAGCCAAAATAAGAAATAGAAGAGGTGCCAAAGGGCAACCCTGTCTAAGACCCCTGCCAGATTTAAAGAAAGTGGTAGCAACTCCATTAATGAGCAGAGAGTAAGATACAGATGATAGGCTACTCATTACCCATGAAATGAAATTTCCTGCAAAACCCAATTTTGCAAGTATAACCCAGAGATAGATCCAGCTGACATGACCTTAAGCTTTAGATAAATCAATCTTTATCATGATAGATTTTAAGGATTTAACATGCATAGTATGCATACCTTTGTGAATGACTCCTACTGAATCATGTATCTACCTACCCGACAAAAACCCAAACTGTTCACTTGAAATACACCTACCCAGTACCTTTCTGATCCTGATAGAAATAATCTTGCCAATAATTATGTAAACAAAATTACACAAAGATATAGGCCGAAAATCCTCAAAAGATAAGGGATGATCAATATTAGGAATAAAAGCAAGAAAGGTAGAGTTAAAAATAGCTGGGGTTTTACCACTTATCCGAGACAATTCAATAACTCTCAAGAGATCCTCACCCAATACATCAAAAAGAAATCTATAAACCTCAACAGGAATTCCATCAGGTCCTGGACTCTTGTCATTTTTGCTAATGGTTAGGATATGCTTCTTATCATGCAGATTGATAGCCTGCATTAGATCAACAATATCTGCCTCAGAAATAGATGAAGGAAAATAACCAGCACTTTCTACAATCTCAGGAAGGTGTAGATCAACTTCTTCTTTGAACAGACTCTCAAAATGTTGAATCCCAGCCTCAGCAATAGCCTTAGATCCTTCCACAAGACTGTTAGAATCATCATGAAGTTTCCAAATAGTATTAAGACACTTCCTATGGGCTACAAATTTATGAAAGAAAGGGGTATTGTCATTGCGACAAATCAACCATAAAGCCCTACTTTTTTTACGAGCCTCCTTTTCCGAATAAACTTAGAATAGTTCTCTTGCGAGATTCAATCTCAATCAAGAACATTTTATCCTCCTCCAAAATAAAACCAATAATAGCCCTGTCATAATACCTTTTCAACTCACATTCAATATAAACCAGATCCTTAATATCCTATGCAATTTTCTTCAGAGACCACTTAATGGAAATATCTTTAATTCTTTTAAGGTTCTCAACGAATTGAGAAGCAGAAGATAACTCAGACTGGGCATCAAAAAGAACCCATAAGTCTTTTAATGCTTCAACCAACTCATTATGTTCCAGCCAACAAGCATTGAACTTAAAAGGGCAATAAGCCTTAGGAGATCTAGAAGAAATTTGCAGATAAACAGGTTGATGATCAGATACTCCTCCACACCCAATCCATTATTTGAGAAGAAAATCACTATCCAGGAAATCTGCAGATACTAAGAGTCAATCCAACCTTTAACAGATACTCTTAGAACCCACTCTTTGGTTACTCCAAGTTGGAATGGACACCAAAGGATTGATATCGACAAGCCCCAAACTATCCAGAAGATTATTAAAAAAATTGGTTAAAACATCCACACGAGCTTTAACCCCCCATATTTCAAAAAGTCCCAGGGAGAAATTAAGGTCTCCCCCGAAAACCAAATATGGAGACAAGAAGCAGTTCATCCTCACCAGATTATTCCAGAATACTTCCTTGTCCAGGTAAGGCCCATAAAGGTTGACAAAGGATATCTCCTTCTGCAATTCAAAAGAATGCAAGACAGCACATAGACCAGAGGTCATGGCCCAGGCATTCCGAAAAAGAAATTTACGAGACTTCCATCCCAGAAGGAGTCCCCCAGATCTACCCTTAGCATCCACAGAAATAAACTACCAATCTTGAATCATTAGTTCCATTTCCTTTACCAGAACACATCCATCAATCATAGTTTCTTGCAAAAAAATTACATCAACAGACTGTTCATCAATCAGTCCTTTTACCGCTAGTTTTTTAGGTTGACTAGCCAAACCCCTACAATTTAAAGTCAAAAGGATCATAAGGGAAACTTGATAGGGGCATTGGCTCTAAGCGCCCAGCTCCATTCATCATAGAATGGAAATCTTTTAAAACAGCTCCAGTCCGACCCCTAACGGGATGATAATTCCCAAACGTATCCTTAACAAGTCCAAACCCTCCATTAAAAGATTTTGAACATGAACGAAGAAAATAACCCTTGCTAACAATAGGAGAAACCTTATGGGGAGATACAAACCCAAGATCTCGAAATGCTAAATTCTGAAAAGGGACAAAAGAAGAAGAATCTAAAAAGGATTCTTAAGGCTAGGATTAACACCTAGGTCATTAGACAGATTAGTTACGCTCAAAGGTTTAAGGGCTGATAATAACGTTTGAGATCCAACCTCAGGGTTTAAATCCGCCTTAACAGGATTCAAATCCACTTCCCTCTCATCAAGAGACAATCCTTCCTTAGCTACCAACTGTGTCCCACAATTTTTAACCCTCCATAATTTACGAGAACCAGAAGAAAAGTGTTTATTGAAAGGAAGTGAACACTCATTCAGCAAATGACCGAACCCATGACATCTATAACACCTAAAAGGTACTCCAAGATAATCCAAAGGCTGATAGAATTCACTACTACCTTGTTTAATTACCAATTCAGCAGGTAACCCATTTTGAAAATCGAACAATACAAGAACCCGGCCCATATAACAAACCCCAGTTTGCATATAAGAAAAATCGGTTTCCAGATGGGATCCCAATGTATTTCTGACAAGTCTAAAAAAATCAGCTGACTAGAATTCAAAAGGTAAGTTTGGGAGTTTAACCCATATAGGAACTTGATCATATCTTTCCTTACAGAAATCAATAAAAGGCGTTCATCTTTTGATAAGAAGACCAGCTTTGTCCCATCTCCAAACTCCAGCCAGGAACCGGTCTACATCATCCACAGAAGAGAATTTAAATGCTATCCAGCCTCTTGGAAGAAGAAAAATTGCTGGTGGAGCACTGATAACATCTTTCAACACCAATGCATCCCACCCATGCAAACTATTAGCGTTGAAATTACGGCCTCCAAACCTCCCAACTAAAGTCAAAGCATTGGTGAGAACAATGTCATTTTAATTCACATCTTCACCCACTGTCATCAAAACCGGTTTAACTTTCTTAATGGACTTGTGCGAATGCTTCATAGGCATCTCAGACGCCAAACTCACCAGTTTTTTCAGAATCATGTAGAAGCTCATTACCCGAATCAGAATTCCTTAAAGAAACAGGAATCTCAGAAAATACAATGGGAACAAATACCAACTCTTCTGTCATACCACTGCATAACCCATGTTCTAGCACAAGTTCCTCATGAATATCCGAGATGCCCTTCCTTGAAACCTTATCACCATTATAACCCGAACCAAGACGATAATAATCATCAAAATCCCTAATACCATGTTCCAGGAAACCACCCGAATCCGGAAGAAAACCCAAACTGGCAGATTGTGCCTCAATCCCAGCCAAAGATCTATATCCAAGACCCACATTGCATGGCCCTAACTTTGAACATCTGAAATTAGGCTCCGAATTCGAATTCCTCAAGCCAGAACCATAAAATGCATTCGAAGCCATCGCATGCAATATAGGATCACTACCAGCATCAATTACCAGTCGATCTTCCAGCGAATGTAAACCATCAGTCGATGATTTAAACACAGTTCGCACCGGCACAGAATCAACCATATCCTCTATCGAATGTTTCGCACCAGGCAAACACTCATCAGTCAAGTTTAAATCTAAACTATGGTTCTGGCCAACCAATATTCCACCATCCAAACAAGCAGATGCAGGATTAATCCCAACCAAACCATAATAAGCAAGATTACAGTCATCTTCCACCGGGCCCAACAATGGCGTACCCATATCTCCCAGACAAACCTGCGTCGGTGAATAGATCGCGAAAACTTTCTTTTCCTCTCCTATACCCTTCTTAAAACACTTCAAGCTCCTCGGCGGCACAGAACCAACCATACCATCTACCGAAGGTTCCACACCAGGCAAACACTCAGCAGTCATGTCGAAATCTAAACAATGGTTTCGACCAACCAAAAATCCACCATCCATACAAGCAGATACAAAATTAATCCCAACCAAACTAGAATGACCAAGATTACAGTCATCTTGCACCGGACCGAACAATGGCACTCCCATATCTCCCAGACAAATCTGCGCAGGTGAATAGATCGCAGAAACCCGCTTCTCCTCTCCTATACCCTTCTTAAAACACTTCAAGATCCATGGCGGCGTACGAGCCAAGCTTTTCGTCACCCAAAGCGACATACATGTCACTGCAATTGAATGTGCACAAGGATAAACCTGTTGGCGAGGAGGGACGTGTCTACACTTTGCTTCAGGATTTGAAGACGTAATAAAAACTAAGGATACACCACAGCATTTCAATCAACAATCGAATAAATGCCGACCGGACACCTTCAAGAGTGACACAAATCCCATAGATTCCAACCATGCGCCTACACAGCGAGACTCCAAGCAAACGCCAAATCCACCGTCTGATGTCAGGAGTGGTACTATCAATACCTTAGCAATCAAGAAAACAATAAATGCAATCTTGATTATTCCTGAACATTCTCGCCAGTCCAAAAATACTATCTGATCCTTCCAAGATTATGTTCTGTCACATGCCATCTCCTCCGAAACTAGCTTTGTCAAAAAAAATATCAAAAACATTCTCCTGAGGAGGATAGGTCTTCCAACTAGAACACTAAGCAAAGTTTAGAGACTTTAAGTTTGACGATAACCTTTTCTTATGCAAAACAAATAGGTACATGAAACATAATACACGTCAAGGCAATCACGTCATAAAAAAACTGAAAAGCAAGTAAGTTAAATAAAGTACTTGTAAAGTGTAATTTAGATCAAAACAATATTAATCTACATTGCAATAATCTTAATCCAAATGTTAAGATTAAAGTGTTTATTAGATAAAAATATTTTTGGCCTTTTAACGACCTTATATATTAATTTTTGTTTAGCATAGAATTTTTGGTGATGTTACATTAATCACCATTATCAAAAAGTATTTTTAAAAATAAATATTTATTTTGTTTTAAAAATGATAAAAAATAAAATAAATAATGACTATTAACTCTCATCCAAATTTGAAATAATCTATGTCAACCATTTAACATTCCATCATAGAGCTTGAATGGATTAATGACATAAATAAACTAATCAATACTAAATGTTTCTGGTTACTCATTTTTATATGAACATTCATTTCAACTTATTTCTTCAAATGATTAATGGTAATTGAATTACCTATCATTAACTCTTACACCCAGTGTTCAAAATTGAACCTTTCATAGCCCTTCCAAAGGGTTCAATCCCTTCCGAGACGTGTAAACTTTAAAATTGTCCTTCAAAAAAAATTTAAAATTTGAATTTTACCCTTACAATAAAGAAGGTCATAATTTATATCAACATTTAAAAGGAAGTGCAACTTTTGAAATTATCTATCCATATAAATTTTTCAAGATGTTGAAATTCCTATGCTATAAAGTTCAACTCATCATTCAAAATATTGGAAATATGATAAATTATAATCACTTACTCACTCATGCCATGTACTCACTGCTTAGTTGTGCAACATGGCCAGTAATCATTGATGACTACGAGGAACTAGCCATCGAGATGTGACTCTGACTCCCGATTCACTTCGGGTTGCAATCTAAAGTGTGACAATGTTTCAACAACTACGACTATAACAAAAAATAACAACTACTAGTCTACTACTAGGCCCAAAACGAGCTCAAAAATTTGTGCCTACTATCTATGTGAACCTCGCTACCAATGTCTAGTCTTTTTTTCGTCAAAATAAAATTCAAAAGGCTGGTTTGATAAGTCCTCCTCTACAAGACTTCATTTCTTGCATGAATATCATGGACTCACGACAATTATAAAGAACACTTGATGTCATGCAAATACAAATAATGACATGTACAATGGTTATTAATAAAATTAAAAAAACAAATTGTTGGCTCAAGAATAGTCTTCAATTTGATGGGTGCCATGATCGTGATGTAATCCAAACATTTGTGGTTTCTCACATCATTTGTCCTCAACACTACCAAAATACATATAAAAATTACTTGTCTTTACATCCTCTTCTCTTTAAATCCCCATCTCATAGTCATAACTAAGGATTATTATGCCTGCACATCCTCACCTTATAATATGAATTGGGTCAAGGCCCAAAGACAACCATAAAATATTAAATGTTTCTTGAGAGGCAAAGAGTAAGATACAACTATAAGTCTTATATTTACCTTATAAGTCTTTAATTAACAGTATCAACTAAGTAAGATTTGACAAGTTCGATGGTTCTCATCTTCTTATCACTCCATACCAATGTGATTGCAAGGCATTCTTTGAAGGTGAAGTCCATCATTTTAGGTCTTCTTCTTTATTATCATGCCTTTTAGTAAGACAATAAAGAGGGTAGTGGCCTGCATCAACATGGAAAATGTTTTAGGCATAGAGGTTGTTATACACATTAATTGGTTTCATTAAATAATTTAAATTCTTACGGATAACTATCAATTAAATTTTAGAGCCCCAAGCACTTAATTACACACATATAACTTTCTCAAATCTAGCGATTAATAAACTTCTTTTGGTATTCTCGTTCAATTTAAAAGAGTGAGTTGCAAGGATTCAATTGACTTAGGCCTCTCCATCACATACATGTATTGCTTTCACAATAAACTTTGAAAAACAATATTTATTTTTTGCAGGTTTTTTAGTGAAAAAGTTTGGTTAATTTATACTTGTCAATTCTTTTATATTTCCGTGGATGAAAGGCTGAGAGAATAAATGTCCTTCCAATTGAAATTGAAATTAAGACCCACCCTTCAAATTTGCTCAGTGCTTACACCGATTTTACAAACAAAGGCCCTCCGATATTAACCTACCAACTTCACACACTAAGGCCATGCGATATTAACATATCATTTAACGTTTACGGAGTTTGCCTGCTACTTAAAAGCTGCAAGTACGTCGCCAAGTCGTGAATGTAAGATGGATGATGATCTCTATGGTCGAAAAACTGCGTATATAGCTTGTGATCCAGCGCGAGCTCAACGCCCACGTGAGCATAAATCCATGGATTAATTCTGTCCATGATTACTTTTTCCCAGACCTGAAAATTCTCGTTAAATATTACGCCGGGTATCTTCGTCACGACGTCGTGAACGTTCACGACACGCAGGATTCCGAGGCCCAGCTCCTCGCACCGATCTCTGAAAGGGGCGTTTCCCACGCGAGGCCCAGCAAACGAATAAACCACGATGGGTATCCTTGAATGCGAACGCGAATTATAATGACTGTTTAGTTCCAGCTCTGCAATATCATAAGCACATAAAGTAGCCAATGCGCTGCCTAAGCTGTGTCCGGTGAAGGTTATGCTCAGCTCCTCTCCCTTGTATTTCTGTACGAGTCTCGCAATCTCACACAGAAGCTGCTCTCTGGCGCTTCCATGGTGGAACCTGCACGCCGAATCCTTTGAATTAGTGTAGAGGCCCAATAAACCCATCGTTACCTTCACATCGGAATTAGAAGGATTTAAAGGGTTTAAACGGGCTGCAGGAGTTAAGATATACGTGAGATTAGCCAACCATTCGGCGTACGTAGCAGTTCCTCTAAATGCCACCATAATGTCCCTGCGTCCCAGTCGTTTAATCTCTTTCTCATCCTCTGTAATTGCGACGTAACCAATCCAATTAGATTCATCTCCTCCCAACTTATTCTTTATGAAAACGGGAATGTTAATTTCTGGCGTGGCGTAAATGTATTTTGTAATTTGATAGCCGCAGTTCTCCATCCCTACTTCACGGAGCAGGCTCTTACGACCATATTTGCAGAGCCCATGAAACTTTGAACCGGGCTCCAGATCAAAGGCTTCATAACAAGCTCTCACGAATTCCCCATATCTGATGATTTCTGAGAGCAGCAGTGAATGCTTTGGACTATTCCACATTCCAGTCCACTTGTGGGATCCTTGAAATTTTTTCCACATGTCTTCTAACTGTAAATCATCATCATCACTTTTATTCGTGTTCTGCTCATGAACATTGATGCCCAATTCAGTCCGCTCATGATCTGGGTAAAATGGATGATCCATTAACTCTGGCCTCGAACTTTGCAAAACGGATTTGTGTCTAGTTGTGCATCGATTCTGCCTGGGAGGTGCTGCAACAGCGAATATTTTTAGGGGTAGATTCGTATCAGAAAATGAATTGCAGTAGAAGATATTCTGAGCCCTGGGGAGAAATGGAGAGGGAGGAGGCCGGTGGATCAAGAGGGATGTAACACCACGGCAAAATTTGAGGATCATAATAGGATACCTTGAAAAGCAGAAGCAACTCAGTAAACTAGTAAATGTTCGAAACTCCTGGGCGTGTTGTGTTTGGTATACATAAAGAGGATAAGAGGGCAGACGGAGAGAAAAAAACAGTACTCTTATTGCACGGTACCTTGAGTGCAGTTCGCTGTGGAGAGAAATGGGAGAACGCAGAGCTCAGAGACCAGCGTGTTGCTCGTGAGAGACCAGACAAAAGTTTTGCAATGTGAGGGAACCAATGTATTGGTTGTGAAAGCCTTCAGGAGGGAAGAGTGGAATACTGTTGCAGCTAGCCTGAGGGAGGGAGAAGAGCCCTATTAAGTTTTAGAAAATTGAATTGAAAAATAATCCCTTTGCAAATATGAAAATATAACTAGCACATTTAAAAGTAAAATAAAGTAGTTAGCTATTTAATTAATTATTTAATTTTATGGAGAAAATTGGTTTAATTTTATGAAGATGATTATTTGTTAAACAAAAGTTAAAATATATAATTTTATTTTTATTATTCATATTTAATAAACAAAAAACAAAAATTAATATTGGTGTCACTTTTATGAAATGAATTCTTGCTATACACTTATAACACTTAGGTTAATTTTGTTGATCCACATATATGTAAATGTCTATCTATATAATTAGATAAACAAAATATAGAGAGAAAAGTTCCATTAACTATAAAAAATCTATTTGAAAAATAAGCTCACAATTATTGTAAAGAAATACAAGATATAATTAAATAAACATTCAATATGTACACGATGATAAAGTGATTATACACTTGATTTTGTATTACATATAATCGGTATTGCAATAAAGATTATGAAGTGATATTCATTTTCAATGTTCATATTCTCACTCAAATGGCAAATCCTTTCCACCTATAGTATTTTAGGAACTGCATTAATAATGAAATATTTAATCAATGTTATATTTTTAATTATTTTATGTGTTTTCTAAATATATAAGCAATATTAAATTTTTAATTATTTTATGTCTTTTTAAAATCTTTAATTATTTTATGTGTTTTCTAATTATGTGTGACAATTTTTATTATTTTACATTTTTTTTTTTCAAAAATCAGTTTTTTTTAAATAAAATATTAAATCAAAATATTTTATGTGTTGTTTTAAATAAAATATTAAACCATAATACTTTGTGTTTTTTAATTATGTATAGCAATTTTTATTGTTGCTTTTTTTTAATTTGATTTTTTTAGATTATATGTGATAATTTTAATTATTAATATTTTAAAATATATATATAACTTTTATTAATACATTTTAAATTATAAAAAATATAGAAATAAATTAAAAATTAAATATGTAATCTTTATTTAACTTGTACTTTGTAACACTAATAAATAAATAACAGGTTTTGACAAATAAATGTTTCAAACATTTCAATTTAAAATTTAAAATTGTCGAGCGTAAAGATAATTAATTTATTTAGATTGATGTTGGGAGTTGATAAAAATCTTATAAGGAAAAGGCTAAATTTGACCTCTCTATAGTATCTTTTATATCATTAAGAATTTCTCATATTATTAAGTTTTTAATTTTATTAAACATATAAGTTGATTAATTATATAAATGATTTTTATATTATAACAAACTCATTATTATTTAAAAAAAATACTTAGTTCACATATTTTAATAAGCTCATTACTTTTAAAATGTGGTTTACCATTTGCTAGAGGGCTACTCCACGGACAGCTCATCATTCACAACATTTATTACAAAGGGCTCCACAAGAGCATCATGTCACTTACAAGAGTAGAACCTGGGTGAGGAGGGTAACATTCATTCCTCCCAACCACCCAAGCTACATCCATTTGACATTAAGCTCATTACTTTATAAAGCCCTTTATTAAATTTTTTTAAACAGCTCTATGTCTTGTGAACAAACACATGCATTTTCTGATATCCACACCAAGCACCCATATTGCAAATGGTTGGGATTAATGTAGTAGTTTTATGTCATCATTGAGTATAATAATAAGTTCATTACTTTTTAAAAAAACCTCTCAAAATATTTCTTTTTAATGTACATAAAAACTTTTAAATTAAAATAAACTTCCACTAAATTTTTACAATAATGGTAAATTTGTCCGGAAAGCATCCTAGGAAAACAAAGCATTAAAAATACCAACAACGAGGAGACACAGGCCATTATATGGCTATCAATAACTACTCATCCAACGGCCTATTGTCTAGCTGCCTGAGCAATAGGTTGGTTAATTTTGGTCCTTTAAAGTGTATAGATTGTGATCACTAAATAACTATAAAAAAATCTGAAAAAATAATCATTTTAATTAAAATGAAGTTAATTTTTTTAATTAAAAAAATTAAATTTTATAATATTTAAATTCTAATTTTAAATTCATAAATAGATTTACTACTTTCAAAAATCTAGCACCTATATTCCCATATTCTGGAAATTTAAACACAATCACAATTATTTAGAATTTTGAGATTCGTTGACAATTTTCTTATATCCCGAATAAAACGTGAAAACTATTAAAACTACCTTCCAAGAAAAATGGCTAGAGTTATTTTTGGGAGCATTTAATCCTGTTGGAGAAGGTTTAATGACCATTGGATCGGGAGCATTTAATCCTGTTGCAGAAGGCTTAATGACCATTGGATCATGAGCAGTTCAAGAGCCCCATTAAAATGCTATGCAGCTCAATGAATAGCTCTTGCAACAAAAAATTCTCGAGAGAATTGTAAGTACAAATTGAATATCTCACCCATCCTCGTGTAGGATCAAACAAAAAAAAATCGTCTATCGTACCCTATAACTTCATAATAGTGGGCGCGGAGTGTTGAAGACCTTAGAAGTCAAGATGTTAAGGATTTCGAATCCTTGAGGATACTTTGTTTCAGTTGAACAATCAGAAATTCAAGTAGGTAATGAGTCTGTTTGAAATTGAATGATAAGAAAGTGGTATTATAGGATAAGAGACAAAATAACATAATCCACAAAATTCTGCGTCACGTCCATCCGGACGGAATACGATATTCGCTCAAAGGCAGTGAAGTAAGCATTATGCATCGCAGCAGTAGTGTATAGGACAGTGAAGTAAGCAATATGAACGCTCAGCAGCGTATCAGCACTGAGCAGCCTTGGATTTAATGTTACTGAATAAATTCTCTAAGATTTAACTATAAAATATTAAATCGAAAGTTTAATTCAACTACTACTAAGATCATCGTGTCGTTAACATAAGGTAAAACATGTCTTAAAATACTGGACAAATGAATGAAAACTAAAGTAATGTAATGTCATAAAGTTAATTGGACCAAAAAAAAATTGATGTTTTAATCTTTCTGTACCCCGTCCTAAACCGTTTTACTTTTGTCAAAATATGAACCCTTCCATTATTAAAATGTTCATGAGTAAAAAGAAACAAATATTTCTTTCTATAATAGTAAACGAAAGATATATCAAACAAACATATATCTCTCGGCCGTGATGAATGAAGTATTAAGAAAAAGAATTGTAAGTTAAAGGAAGGACAACAAATATTTCTTCGCAATCATGGAGTATCTCAACCAAAAACGAAATATATCTTTCGATCATGAAAGTTATTATTGAGAAAGGAAAAACAAAAGTGTCTGTCTCTGCAATCATGATGTAAGGGAAACACATTTTTCTAAGTATTTCTTTGCAATCCTGAGTTCTCTCAATCAAATTAACACTTCATCCTGAGTTCTCTCAATCAAATTAACACTTCAATATGTATAAGGATTTGAGGAATCTTTCTTATCATATTAAGAAACGAGAACCCTTCCAAAAACTTAGTTTGCTAGTTTTCTTTGTCATTTCCGAATCAAGCACGATAATATGAAATTTACAAAATCTACTTCCATTCTCACAATAAGAAATATTTATACAACAGATTGATCTTTATACAATCAGTTTTGTTTTAATAACTATATAACTACTCCATATTAAAATTTACACAATCTGCTTTCCTTTTACAGCTAAATAACCATATTAGAGACTGAAAGTTGAACAATCTGCTTTCCAATATATAACCAAAAGGTTCACTGAACAGTTATGTTAAAATTTATTTTAAAAGGATGAAATGTTTTTCCTATCAAAGTACTTGAAACTTGTTTGTACTCAAGCACATAAAGCACAAAGCTAGGAGCAAAGCCTTAAACAGTGAATAAAAACAAGATCTAGCAACTTGGGCCAGAATCCAAACGACTCATGGGGAGTATTAATGCATCAGCCTTGTCCTCCATCAACTTTCATGTAAGATCTCCATGAAAGATAAACTTTTTTTCTTGTGAAAAAAAAATGTAAGATCATCAGCCTTGTATGTAAACTTAAATTTCTGTTATGCAATACGGTTTCTCTCTCTTACCCCTTTCTTATTCGTTCTTTCAGACTTACAAGATGGGTATTCTGAAGGTTCTTTTATGGGTGGAGAGAGGACCAGTTTCCCAAGACGGTTATACTCCACTTGCCCATCATAGAAGGAGTTTTCGTTAGCATTCGAGAATCGTAACTGCCTACCACATGCGACTCTTCATGTGGGCCATTAAACTAATAAGAAATTAGTCTTACATTCTCCCACTTGACATATATGATAACTTAATGTTAGAGTTTAACAAGGTGGACATTAGGTGCGTGATAAATCATATCCATCTTGACTTTCAGTTGGTCATCGTAATACTATAATTAAACAACTCAGTAATGCGAGTCATGGCAGTTCTATGTCAATAAGGCAACATAGTCCCTTCCATGTACCACAACATCAGTAACATGTTTAATATAGTCTATAAACGAGAAGTGTATTCATAAGGTCCAACAATAATGTCCCTCGTCAGAGACTATTCCTGTCATCATACATTTATTCTCATACATGTACGTACATATTTAAAACTGGATTTATCAAACAGAAACACCTTTATTAAGATCTCAAAATGTCAAATAAAATAAATAACATAATGCAATCTATTACATAAAAGTAGCAACTGTATTATGTGCTACGTTCAATACCCATTCTATTGGCATGTTCCTTAAATGTCTTTGGCGGTAATCCTTTTGTCAATGGATTTGCAATCATAAGCAGTGTGCTTATGTGTTCAATTGACACTCGTTGTTTCTGAACTTCTTCCTTGATGGAAAAGTATTTCAATTCCATGTGTTTAGCACCATTAGAATACTTGTCGTTCTTAGAGAAGAATACAGCTGCAGAGTTATCACAATAAATTCTCAGTGGCTTGGCAATAGAGTCGACAACCTCAAGTCATGCGATAAAATTCCGCAACCACAATCCATGAAATGTGGCCTCAAAGCATGCCACAAATTCAGCTTCCAAAGTGGATGTAGCAGTGATAGTTTGCTTTGCACTTTTCCATGATATTGCTCCTCCAACTAATAGGAACAAATAACCAAAAGTGGACTTTCTACTGTCAACGCATCCAGCAAAATCCGAATCTGAGTAGCCAATCACCTCTAAATTATCAGACCTCCTAAATGTCAGCATGTAATCCTTTGTTCCCTGCAAGTATCTCATCACTTCCTTTGCAGCTTTCCAGTGATCCAATCCAGGATTAATTTGGTATCTTCCCAACATACCAACTGCAAAACTGATGTTTGGTCTGGTGCAAGTTTGTGCATACATCAGGCTTCCTATTGTAGAAGCATAAGGAATTCCTTCCATCTATTTTGTTCCCATTTATTTTGCGGACATTGCATAAGGTTGAATTTATCCCCTTTCTGAATAGGGGCATCACCAGCTAAACATTTCTTCATTCCAAATCTCTCTAGAACTCTTTCGATATAAGCCTTCAGAGACAATCCTAACAATCCACGTGATAGATCCCTGAATATTTCAATTCCTATCACGTAAGATGCCTCACCCATATCTTTCATTTCAAAATTCATAGAGAGAAACTTTTTGGTTTCGTGTAATAAACCAAGATCATTGGTGGCAAGCAATATGTCATCAACATATGAAATCAAAAATATAAATTTACTCCCACTAACCTTCAGATATATGCATCGATCAACAATGTTTTCCTTAAATCCAAAAGAAGTAATGGTATTATGAAACTTAAGATACCATTGTCGGGAAGCTTGTTTAAGTCCATATATTGATTTCTTAAGTTTGCAAGCAAGGTGTTCTTTTCCTTTAATAGAGAAACCTTCAGGTTGATCCATATAGACTTATTCCTCTAAGCTCCCATTCAAAAAAGCAGTTTTCACATCCATTTGGTGCAATTCCAAATCATAATGAGCTACCAATGCCAGAATGATTCTAAGCGAGTCCTTCTTGGACACAAGAGAGATGCCTCCTTTCTGAGTGAAACCTTTGGCCACAAGTTTAGCTTTATGTCGTTCGATATTACCCTTAGAGTCGCATTTGGTCTTAAAGATCCATTTGCAACCACTTTCTTGTATCCTTCGTGAAATTCAACAAGATCCCAAACTTCATTCTGGTCCATTGATTTCAATTCATCACTCATGGCATCAATCCATTTAGGCGAATCATTACTTTCTATGGCTTGTGAAAATGAAACCGGATCCTTACACGTCCCTACATAAAAATCAGATTCTTGTAGATAAACCCCATAATCATCCAAAATAGTAGACCTCCTTTCCCTTTGAGATCTCCTTAATGCTACTTCTTGTGGTTCTTCTACCATTGGTTCATTAGTGACAGTCTCATTATGGAGTGGTGGTTCATTAATTTGTTGTTCAATGTGGTCAGGTTGTTCAGCAACGATAGGAACAACAATTTCCTTTGAAGCCATAGGTACAGGGACATGTACCCTAACTTCTTGGATAACCACACTTTGTGATTTATTACTCCCATTGACTTCACCATTTTCAATGAGTCTAGCATTACCAGTCTCTATGATTCTCGTACTGTGATTAGGACAATAAAACCTATACCCTTTGGATTTTTCAGGATAACCAATAAAATAACCATTGATCGTTCTAAAATCCAATTTCTTTTCATGTGGATTATACAATCTAACCTCTGTTGGACAACCCCAAACATGCAAGGTGTCTTAAACTCGGTTTCCTTCCTGTCCACAGTTCAAAAGGGGTCTTTGGAGCTGACTTACTAGGAACCCAATTTAATAAGTATACAATGGTCTTAAGATCATACATCCACAATGACTTGGGTAAATTGGAATTACTTAACATACTCCTAACCATATCCATTAAAGTACGATTACGCCTTTCAGCTACACCATTATGCTGTGGCGTTCCAGGCATAGTATATTGTGCACATATGCCACACTTTTCAAGGAGTTTAGCAAATGGGCCAGGGCACTGCCCTGATTCATCATACTTTCCATAATATTCACCACCTCTATCAGATCTGATGATTTTCACCTTTCTGTCTAATTGTCTTTCAATTTCAATAATATACACTTTAAGGGCATCCACTGATTGATATTTTTCATGCAGTAAATAGACATAACCATAACGTGAGAAATCATCAATAAAGGTGATAAAATGCTTTTCTCCGCCAAAAGATGGATTGTCAAAAGGCCCATAAATGTCTGTATGGATAATTTCAAGAAGCTCGGTACTTCTTGCGGCACTTTTTCTGGTATGTTTGATTTGTTTTCCCTTAATACAATCTACACATACCCCAAGATCAGAAAAATCTAGGTTTAAGAGAATCCCATCTTTTACTAATCTCAGTAACCTTTCTATGGAAATATGTCCCAGTCTTTTATGCCACAACTATGAGGAATTTTCATTCGTGAGGCTACGTTTAGTACCAACATTATGATGCAGGGTAAGAATAGTTTCAGCAATTTGATCATCAAGTTTTAATTTGTACAAACCATCACAAAGAATACTTGAACCAACAAAAGAGGTACTCTTATACAAACTGAAACTTTGATTTCCAGAATTAAAAAAGTAACCATCAAGATCAAGTCTAGGCAAGGAAATTAAATTTCTAGAAATAGAAGGAACATAAAGAGTCTGAAACAAATCCAAATGATGACCAGAATCTAGAAATAAACGATAAGTTCCAATGGCTTCAACTGGAGCTTTAACCCGATTTCCCGTGAACAGAAAGTTTTCATTTGGATTTTTTATCTGGGTTGTAAGGAATCCCTGCATTGTATTTGAAACATGAGTAGTAGCCCTAGAGTCAATCCACCAAGTATTAGAAAGAACTTCAATTAGGTTTGATTCGAAACAAACAGTAATTAAATACATACCTTTCTTTTCAAACCATTCTCTACGTTTCGGATAGTCTTTCTAATAGTGTCCCGACTTTTTACAGAAGTGACACTTATCATTGTTCTTTTCCTTCTTATAAGCATGAGGACCATGATTAGGCTCATATACCTTGGGTGGTATTCGCTTCATGCCCTTTCTAGGCTTTTCCCCTTTCCTTTCGGCTCCTTGAGTTGTGAAATGAACTGAATGTTGTCCATGTTGCTTAAGTCTTGCCTCTTCTTGATTGAGCATACTGGCCAACTCATTCACATTCCACTTATCCTTAATAGTGTTATAGTGAATCTGAAACGGTCCATACTGAGGAGGCAAGGAGTTCAAAATAAATTGCACAAGAAATAACTCATCCACTTTCATCTCAAGAGTCTTTAATTGAGCAACCAAATTTGTCATTTCAAGGACATGTTCATGCATCCCACGCATACCATCAAACTTCATGGTGGTAAGCTTAGCCATTAGTGTCCCAGCAAGGGACTTGTCTGCAGTTCAGAAACGCTCTCCCACAGATTTCAGAAATTCCTTAGCATTGTCAGTTACAGGAAGAGTTGACTTGATGTTGTTTGCTACAGTCATTCGCATAAACTTAAATCTCAGTCTATTCGATTTTTCCCATGCTTTGAATATAGATTTTTCTTTCACACTGCTGTCACTAGTAATAGCAGCCGATTTCTCAGATTCAAGTGCTAAATCTAGATCCAAAACACCGAGGTGAAACTGAACTTGTTCTTTCCAATCTGAGAAATTCATTCCATTCAAGATCAGAACAGAAGAGGCATGTGGATGTAGCGAAATAGGATTTGACACCGCAATCATAAATTCATGCTCACAACATTAATGCTAAGAGTTATAAGTAATTTTACAATAAAGCAAAATTAAAAACACATGGTTAAACAATAATAAATAGTATTGCCGTGACCTACCTTTGGGCTAATCTTATGGTAAACTATTAACAATTATCATTGATTTCCTTTCACCTAATAGGACTAATTGATAAAATATTCACAACTAAGAATCCCTTTACCTTTGAGTATCTATGCCACCCTCAATTGTGAATACCCACCAACCATCCTACTCCAATTAATTAATCTCTAAAAAAATGGTGCACCTTTGGGCCAACCTAATATTTTTGTGATTAAATAATTGCGATTTGCAGAGTCATTATTTTAACACCAGGGAAATGAGTATTAAATTTCGATAATTTGACTTGATATCTACGTGTCATTTCAGTTGGACCACTTTGGTGGCTACCAAACTGTATCTTAATATAGACCTTAAATCAATATAATGACTTTCCATATTAAATCAACAGTAATATGTTCAATACCTTCCCATTTAAATGAAAGCACCACTATCTTCAAAAAAATAAAAATAAACACGACATATTCAACTCAATTTATATCTTTTCTGTATTGGTTGCTCTTTGCATCTTTCCTGTCTTTAAATAAAATTCATCTAAAGTTCCATGCATCCGAACTTTAAAAAATAAAAATAAACATGCTAAAGATGCCGATAATCATACTAAAGATGCTGCAAACTATGCATCTAATACAGAGTATTTTTTATTATTGTTATATATAAAATTCTAATTATCTCACGGCCCAACGAGGAAATGAATCAAATTTCGTGCAAGTCAATGAACCCATGAACCAAGATAATGTTTTACATGTTTTATACAATTCAAGATAAAATAATACTCAAGCAAATGAAAAGTGATACAAAATCTATACATAAATAAATAAAGAATACAACTTCAATTAACATTTAAAAGAAAAACACAGAAGATAAATTAGGATGAATGGTTGCCTTGCTTCAATCCATCATTAACATTTTGAAAGTGGGTAAAGGAACTACATGGGACTATGAGATTTAAAAAATACGAAACCAAAGAGAAACTGAATCTACTGGAAATGACCTTCAAACTTCATACCAGATGGCCAAATACCAGCATATTAGTGTGTAAAAAATAAATAAATAAATAAATAAAATATATATGTCATTATGGAAAAACATGAAAGTTCTCAACGCATGCTCTGATACCACATGTAAACTTAAATTTTTGTTATGCAGTCAATATCTAGAGGATCTAGAACTATCATGATCTTCACAAGTATTATTTAAAGTAGAAATTAAACAATCATCATTTACTTACCCGGTTCCATTAGCACAGAAATCTGGACACGATCAAAATCTTGATTTATCACTGCTTCAGCTTCCAGAGCAGAAAACGGTTTCTCTCTCTTACCCCTTTCTTATACGTTCTTCCATACTTACAAGATGGGTATTCTGAAGGTTCTTTTTGGGTGGAGAGAGGACCGGTTTCCCAAGACGGTTATACTCCACTTGCTCATCATAGAAGGAGTTTTTGTTAGCATTCGAGAATCATAACTGCCTACCACATGTGTCTCTTCATGTGGGCCATCAAACTAATAAGAAATTAGTCTTACATTGTACTCCACCAACTTTCTTGGAGTGGCCATGAAGAAGTGCAAATGTGGCCAAAACGATTTACCTGGAGTGGTCATGGAATCCAAGTTGTTCATTGAGATCTCGGCATGATAGGTGATAAAGGTCTATGAATGTGCAGGTTACAATGGTCATGAGGAGTTGTGCTTTGAGGTGAATGGTGATAATTGAATATGATTGAGGGGTGGCTAAGTGCAACATGAAGTATAGGGACAACCAATATACATGTGACATGCAGAAACAAGAGCTGTTAGATCATATTTTTATAAAAACAAGAGCTACTCAGTGGCTATGTTCTGTTGGATACGACAATGGGGGTATAACTACAAATTATACAAGTAAGACGGTAAATAAATAAGTTGCCAAAGGCTGGAAATTCAATGAAAGAAATTAGAGAAACAAAAAATGTTTACGGTAGAGAATAAAGATCGCGCATCTTATATATCTTAAAAACAATACACCTTATTCTATTCTCTCCATAAAAGTGGTTAGTATTTCCTTCATCCAGAGCATTGCTATGACTAGGTAACTGATGTACAAGCATAAGATAAACAACATGGGAAACTAGAGACTTCTTAAAATTGCTTTAAAATCAAGTCAAAACCAACTAGACCTCAAGTTGTGTTGGTGTAAAGATACCATGGCTTGGTTAAACCATTGGAGCATTAATGAAAACAACATTTTACAGAACCTTGACAATGTCAAAAATATTATTACTTCCAAGTGAGAAATTCTGGTGTGAGGATCAGAAGTATCTCTCGGTACTAACTAGCTCACCCAAGAAGTATCTCTCTTGGCAAGCTTTTTGAGCACAGGAACAAGATTTTAAAGTAAACTGTCTTAAGGTCAAATAGACTAAAGTTGGCCTCCTCCTCCTCCTCCTCCAAAAATGCAATGAACAGATTTTTTGTATCTTCAACTGCAACTTTGACATTTAATGAAACTTATTACAAATAAAATATAAGAAATTTTAGAAAATGAAATAAAAAGGGACGAAATGTTACTAGAAGAGATTTTATATACAAGCTAACTAGGTTGCAGAAGTTGACAAATGCATCTATTATTTAAGGCAACAATAAATTTTGCAGTTTCTCTTAGTGCGACTACATGCAATTTGATAAAAATACATAATCAACTTGGATAAAATGGGTTAGAATTATGTTTATAATAATTTGTTTTATTAATAATTTTACTAAAACATAGAAAAAAACAAAGCTCAATATCAAAGTATAATTTTAAATGTAGGAAACAACTTAAGGATGGATTAGATGCATATGGCTTTACCCCTCTACCTTACTACCCCACACATAGCCGAGTAGAACCATCACTTAGTATCCCTTCTTATCCACATAGTAGAACCATCACTTAGTATCCCTTCTTATCCACATAGTATTGTTGTTAGCTTCTATACACATCAAATTATATTATATTATTATAGTGACTTATAGGCTGGGTCAAATGGGTCCTCGTCAGCACTTTCCTTCCTGCCCAGATTTAACTGTCATTTAGGACTTGAATCTATTAAATCCCTTCTATCCCCAAAGGGACACTCCCCGGAAGGGCTTCTATCATACCCCGAAGGGTAGAGTTTTGATCAATAGGTATCGTACGCGTACAAAAGTAAAAGGGGAAGCAGGGCGGGTCAAGCTAAGAGCCGAGAAAAGGATAGATTAGGTAGAGCCACTGGTAATTATAAATTTTAACTTTACAACAATATTTCAACCATGGATAAAAACATATACCAATATGAACCTATATTTTAATGTAGGAAACAACTAAATTTGAGGAAAGTTGTGTGGAGTCAATATATTTTTCATATTGGTTGACCCTACCGTATCTTTCTCTTTGAGTGCAATTCCTCTCTTAGCCTTGTGAAATGTGGTTGTGGGATATGCTAGTTGCATTGGTATACATAAAAGATCATATAAGAGAATTAAATCTTGAGATAAGATCATAAGTTGTTGATTTAGGAACGAGATCTGTATTTATATTTATGAGAAATTTCATTATTGTTTTATATAGAGTGGTTTTGTTTGATGTATGTTTTGTTTGGTGTATGTAATAATCCAATTTTATTTGTCGAATCAAATTATACATAGTATAGATTGTAAATGGGTGGTTATTAGGGTACAGATGTCAAACCATGTGAGCATAAAATGAATATATGTCAATTACGAAATGATTTGACAAATGATCAAATGTAAACCTAGGAATAAAAGTAAACCTTATGCTTATTAGTGCACATAGAATATGAAAGATCTATATTTATCACATTTCCAAACAAGCAAATGTTCAAATAAAACTAAAACTAAGAAATAGGTTTTTGAGAGGATGGAAGAAAATAAAAGTTAGATTAGTTCCTAAGAAGGTCTTCACATGATTGGTAATTAAGTTGGAGAGTAAGAAAAGGACTTGATAACTATGATGATTTCTAAAAACATCTTTCACATAAACTATTAAAGAAAACTTTTTTTTAAGTTATATGAGCCCTAACCTCTACTCTTTTTAAAAAGAGAGACTAAAATCTATAAAAAAATTCAGTAAAATGAAAATATCATGGATCACATTAGAATATATTTGGTTGGGAAAGCACGGGAAGGAAGATATAACTTTAATAATCAAATATTATAAGACAAATTCTTATCGTTTGTGCATGTTCAATTCGTTTCCAATTTCCAAATCTATGTTTATTTCTTTTAAATGGAGATTTTAAAAAAACTTGATTGACTTCAAAATATCAATAAAATATGGACACTTACTAGAAAAGTTAACAAAATATGGACACTTACTAGAAAAGTTACCACTATAACCTTAAAACTCAATCCAAATATGTTAGTCCCATGTGAAGGAGGCATTTTGATCCTTCAATTGTACTTAAAGGAGGATTTTTGTCCCTCATAGGGTTGCATATAATAATGATTTGGTATTTAATGAATCCCAAAATATTTGTAATTTCTTTAATCTCTCATGGTCAAAATCAGTCTTATTAACCATGACTATGTCAAACATGACCACTATGGAAATGAGCTTAATAAGAGTGATACTTGTTCAGGATGAGGAATGGATTGTTTGGGATAAATAGAGGGGGATACCTATGGAAACAACACAAATTCACATCAGAAAGAGGGCACACAATAAATATATATTGAATTGTTCTTTTGTGTCCTTAGAAACTTTCTATGGGGTAAACTACATAGCAATCTTATCGTCGGTCTCCATTGGCTAAACTGCATTAGTTCATTGATGCTTGTTTTGAATTTTATAGGAGATACAGTAGAGATGGATCGATACGAGGCATTCACTCATTCTTCGAGTCAAAGATGTACTCGGGCATCTACTGAGACAAGGAAGTCTAATACCACACATACGTCTATTGAAGCACCTTCAAATGTTCTCTCTCAAAGATGGGCTGAAACATCTAGAGATTCTAGTGTGTTATATCGAGACACTGGTACATGTTTAAAAATTATGCACGTGCAAAATTTTGAGTATGCATGCAAATTTATATTTATTTTAAATCTTGTTCATTCATTTTACTAAGATTTGTTAGCACTTTTCTTTGTAGAGAGACGACATAATAGACTGTCTCGTCAAAGTGGGAAAGCATCCGTGTCTAGTCGACGATTTGATTCGTCTCGTGACCGTTTGCCCTCTTTTGGTAGTCATTTAAGAGAACGACCAACAGACCAACCACATTTTATTGGTAATATGTTATATATATGTGTGTGTGTGTGTGTGTGTAAATAAATTACTAATTTGCACACACACACACACACACATATACGTTTTTCTTTATATTCTAAATTATACATGATCAGATGTGTAAATGTAGAGGATCGTGGTTCTGCTAAAGGTTACGGTGATGCATTCAGAGAGGATGAGGATGATGATGCATTTGCAGAAAATGAGGGCGATGCATTTGGAGAAAATGAGGGTGATGATGCAAGGGGTAGAGATGTAGAGGATGTTGCAAGGGACCAAGAGCAAGGTCATGCAAATGCTCGACGGAAGTGTCAAGGTCGACGAAGGGCTACTTTCAAACAAGCACATTGTTGTAAGCCCATTACCATTTATCTGTCAAATATACCCGATGCTCTTCCTTGGGAAAATGATATTGTTTCAGTCACCCTTGAAAAATGCACATCCCACCACAACAAATTGAGGGATGATCTTGCTAGCTTGGAACTCCCAATTGAGAGTTGAAAAAGTTTGCAAATACTTTTGGAATCTTTAGGCAAGTTTATTAGTGCCTATAGAAGTATTGGGCCTAAAACAAATTGTTTTATTCATTTGATGCGAATGCAGAAGGCTCAAGTGATGGGTCCTTACAAGTGGGTTGATGTATAGAAGAGGGTATCAAAATCAGATGCCATTTCAATTTTAATTTTAAAGGACCGAAATGGAAGATGTTAAAGGTGAAATATTTCAAGCACCCTGAGATTGGACACCATTTATATGATAGATTCTTGGAAGCCTATGGTAGAATTCCATGGAATGATGAAGTGCCAAATTATTTTGCGAGATTTTTTTACGCATTTGTTTTTAAACATGAAGCCAAATTACACATATGCCCCGTAAAAATTTTACGGGGTTGGAAAAGGTAGGACGTATGAACGAGGAGCCTTTCGCGATCCATTGTTTCCTAAGGCTATACCTCGTTTGGAACCTCATCCATAGAGACTTGTTACATTACGATCATAGATGGAGGCAACCTATCGGATTGGTCTAGAGGCAAGAACCGTCATAGGACACAACTTACCATCTGCTCTAGTGGGGGTTGATGTGGGAATGAATCGACATAGAGCACGCACTTGTTCTCCTGCACATTTTTATTATAAAACAGATATTGAGGTAGATTCAATGAGCCTTAAATATGCCAAGGACTATGCAAAACATTGTTGAGATGGGTTGTTTGAGTTACTCCATCACGAGGGAGAAGGGAGGGGGGAGGTATGTGATAACTTTTATTTTTACCTCATAATTGTTAAATCATGTTTTGTTAGTTTATATATATATATAACAATGGGTATTTAAAATGAACTCATTTGAATTGCAGTTCACCCAAATGTTGGATGAACGTGATTTTATGGTCGACTCTAGTGTTAACTTAGGGTCACTGAAAGAGATACATTTGCATAAATATCTATAAATTTATGTTCTCATTATTGTCATTACATCTTTTTATAAGATTAAAATTTTGGTTGTGTTCACATATTCCGATCCCTTCTCCTAGGACCATGGGTATTGGGCCCTCTCATCATCAATTTTGGGAGACATCCCCAATGTCTCCCAAGATTTTGAGGTAAATTGTACATTTCAAATGTTTTAATAATGATTAAAAACAACTGACATTTTGTTTAAATTTATTTTATGTTGTTTAAATTGCATGTTTCAAATGTTTAAGTTTAATGATTGACATAATAAATTTTAATTTATTTTATACATATGTATGAAAAGTTTAAGTAATGAAATTTAAATTGTAGGTCAGGAAACGGATTGTACATCCTTCCACAACTTTGGATGTGGTGACCTCTTTGGGTGTTGGGCTCACCAAGGTATATTTATTCATATTTATTATTTTAAATTCCAATTATATTTTTATTAAAGTTTATTTACAGTATAAAATTTATATATTAAAGCTTAATTAGATGTTGCATGTGTTATAGGTCAATCACTAGGAGAATGTGGATAGTGATATCCATATAATGGATATTACATAGTCATATATGTTTTTATACTTGTGAACTTGTTAATGAAATTGCATGTTAAAACTTTAAACTTATCATTTTAACTTATATATATATATATATATATATATATATAGTTTTTGGATCAAGTTCAAATATAATTTAATTAAATATTTAAAGGATTTAATTTGGTCAATTTTGTTTAAATTATTTAATTTGGTTATGTGATACATAGATTAATGTCTTTAGAATTAATTGATGTTTATATACAATATGTTGCACTTGTGTTTAAATGGTTTTCCTAAAGATATTATATTTGGTCATGATGTATAGATTTAATTAATGTTTTAAATTGTTTAAATGATTTTTCTAAAGATATTATTTTTGGTCATGATGTATAGATTTAATTAACGTTTTAGGATTTATGTGTATAAATGTGGATTTGATTGGATATGTTTTTTTTTTTACAAAAACGGTTAAAATTATTATTAAAGACTGGCAAATGGGCTGCCAGGACCTTTACAAAGCAAATTCAGATTCATTGTACTGGTCTTCCTTTCTAGCTTAGTTCCTTTACTAATTCTGATCTTGATGATCTCCCGATTGTTTGCTTTATGGGATCGCACAAAGAGAGTTTCCTTCATTGACTATTAGCTGACTTTTATTCATAAGAGCACCTCAGTTGGCTTCAGCGTCCGTAAGGCTATTTAGATTCCTTAGCACATGCTGAATCTTATAAGTTCTGAAATGAGAGAGGAGGAGGAGGACTTTCCTGAAGAATTGGGCAAGATACATATTCGAGGGCATCTTCTTGGTGTGAACAACTTTAATTATCAGCCTGGAATCACCGAAAATATTAATCTTTTGGATGTTCAGATTTCTTGCCTGGATTAGGCCCTGCCATAATGCCAGGATTTCAGCTTGGTTGTTGGAAGCTTGTCCTAGGCCCCAAGCATAGGACAAATGGATTTTTCCAGAAGGTTCAAAAATAATACCGCCTCCTCCAGCTTGCCCGGGGCTCCCTTTCAAGGCCCCGTCGAAGAAGAGACACCATTCATTTAGCACTGATCTCCACTTGATGAAATCCATTTCAGCCAATCTAATTTCCCAGCTGGCCTTGTGTGGCGAGTTCATGGCTTCATTTCTGTTTTGAGCTGGTTGGAACTCCTTAAACCATTGCTCTTCTTCGCTGGAGAGAGGGGCCGTGTTACTTTTGGGAGCCTTGATTTTTAATGCTTCAGACAACATGACCCGGGCTTTGATGGCAATTTGAGCTGGGAATCTACTTTCATCCTTGAATATTCTGTTATTTCGCTCCAACCAAATTTTCCAATATAAAAACTTGGGGATCCACATCCACGTGATTTTAATTGATTTTTTAATGCTCAGGCTGTGAGGATAAAGGTGAAGCCAGCTTGCCATCTCCACGACTGAGCTGGGAAGAGTGATATCGATGGGGCCAAGCATAATTCTCCATACCTCTTAAGAGAAATCGCAGCCTATAAACAGATGATCAGCGTTTTCTTCAACAATTTTACACAGTGGGCAGCGAGAAGGCCCAGCCCAGCCTTTCTTCTTAAGATTGTCAGAGGTAAGAATATTGTTATGATATAACTGCCAGGTGAAGAGATCAATTTTTGGAATGGAAGGATATTTCCAAAGAGCTTCCCACAGGCCTGGATTGGGTGGAGCCCAGGGACGTTCCAGAATAGCATTATAACCAGCAGAAGCAGTGTATTTACCTGTACCAGAGCCCTAGCCCCGTTTGTCAATCGATCTTGCAGTGGAAGGCGACTTCCCTTGCAGAATGTCCAATAGCAGCAGCGCTTCCTCATTCAGCTCGTCTGGGTAATCTCCAAGCTGCCATCTTACCCAAGATTTGTTATCATCATTTCCCCATGATGAGATATCCCACAGCGTGCTGTAATTCTTATCAATGAGCCAGGCTCGAATATTCCTCAGCTCGTTCAAGAAATTGAGGGGCTGATCTCCTAGTATAGAATCATCCCAGATTTTTATGTTTGCTCCATTCCCAGGGATCCAAGTGAGCTTGGCAGTGAAGAAGGGAAGAGCTTTTTTGCAAAGCAGGAATATTGGAGAGCCAGTCTGCCTTTTAGGAGGATTTTCTAGGCACCTTTTCATGTTTCCAGTGAAATATTTTTTCCGGAGGATCTGCTTGCTCCAAGTAATCTTGCCGGAAACCATTTTCCAGAGGATTTTTCCACCCATGGCTAGATTTTGGGTGGCTACATCTCTGATTTGAAGGCCCCCCTCTAGCTTTGGCTTTTTTATTTTGTCCCAGCTAACAAGATGCAGTTTCTTTTCGTTATTACATCCCCCCTCCCAGAGGAAACGCCGGAGCAGCTCTTCCATCTTGTTCGTAATGGTTTTAGGAGCTAACAGAACTGAGCACTGGTAAATAGGTAGGCTGGTAAGGACAGAATTAATCAATATAATTTTTCCTGCCTTGTTGAGCCAGGAGGCTCCCCAAGCCTGGATTTTATTTTTGAGCTTGTCCAACAGGGGCAGCCAGTGAACAACTTTGGGAGAGGCTTTGAAGATAGGGATGCCCAGATAGGTGAAGGTGTCCCAAGATGAGATGCCTTCCATGTCAAGGATTCGGGAGATGTTCAGCATTTCAAGAGGGGAGCAGTTCCAGCCATATATCTTGCTCTTGTGGAGGTTAATTTCACTGCCAAAGCTGTTCATGTAGCAATCAAGTTCTGACTTGAATTTCCTGGCTGTTCTGGTATTGGCCATTCCCAATAGCAGAGTGTCATCAGCGAACTGGGAGTGGTTTACATCCTTGACCTTGGGAGCTATTCTTATGCCTGAGAGAGCTCTGTCTTGGAGACTTTTATTCAGCTGGAAACTTAGGACAGAAGCCTGAATGACAAAGAGAATAGGAGAGAGAGGGCAGCCTTGCCTTAAGCCTCTTGAGGCTTGGAAGAACTTGGTAGGCTGGCCATTGATCAGCGGAGCTATCCAGGGAGCTGAAATGCAGGCTTTAACCCACTGAATAAAATTTTGATTGAACCCAAAATTTCTCATGGCAGCAAAGAGGAAGTCATGCTTGACACAATCGAAAGCACTGGCTAAGTCCAGCTTGACTACCATTCCTTTCTCTTTATTCCTGTAACTTGAATGAATGGCTTCCTGGACTAAGATTATACTGTCCAGAATCTGCCTGCCTCTAACAAACCCTCCTTGGTTTTCCGGAATCAACTTTGGCAGAATTTTTTTGAGTCTATTGGCCATTATTTTAGTGGTGATTTTGTAACCAGTGTTGCAGAGGGAGATTGGTCGGAACCTATTGATGTTCCTGGCCCCTTTTTCTTTTGGGATGAGAGCCAGGAAAGAAGAATTTGTGCTGCCTCCCAATTTGGAGCAGCTCTGCGTCTTCTTGATCATTCTGTACAAGTCCCTTTTAATGATGTCCCAACATGAGACATAGAACCGGGCGGTGAATCCATCCGGCCCGGGAGCTTTGTCCGGGTCCATGTTGAAGAGGTATTTTTTTATTTCTCGAATACTCACAGGATAGTTCAGCAGCTGGTTGTCCTCTTCACTTATCAGCTTTGGGATCACTGATAGGGGGAAGGAGTTCGGATCCACCGGGGCCAGGTCCGGGGCAGAGTACAATTTATGGAAAAAGGAGTGGGCAGCTTCCTTAATGCCATTGGTGTCCTTTATTATTTGGTCTTGAATCTGAATTGCATTTATGGAGTTGAAGATTTTCCGAGCTTGGGCCTGCTTGTGAAAAAAAGTGGTATGTTTATCTCCAGCTTTGAGCCAGAGCGTTCTTGATTTGACTCTCTAGTAAGTTTCCTCCTCTCTGCACGCTTTTTGGTACTTCCTTTGGAGATCAGCTTCCTTGTTGAGCAAGGCAGGGGTAATAGCGGACTCTTCCATGTCCAGTTGGTGCCTTTCCAGGGCCTTCTCCATTCTTTTCCTTTCATCTGTAGGCGATCTTAGTCTTCTAGCCCAAGATTTCAGATCAGCCTTGAGCCTTCTTAATTTGCCTTCCCATACAAAGAAGGGAGATCCATGAATCGGTTCATTCCAGGAATTGTACACTATGTCAAGGAAGCCTTCCTGATCAACCCATAAAGGGCTGAACCGGAAGGGGATGGGGCCTAACTGAGCTTCAGCGGAGAGGGTGAGCGAGATTGGTTTGTGATCGGAGGTGTAGTGCGCATGGATCTTGGATGAAGCCATGAGGCCAAGGGTGAGGAAGGAGGAGTGAATAAGGAACCGGTCTAGACGGGCTGCAATGTGGCCAGGCCCGAATCTTTTATTGGACCAGGTGAATTTTCCTCTAACAGGGGTAATGTCTACTAGATCCCAATCCAGCATCAAGTCTTCCACCCACTCTCTCGCAGGGTCCCGGACTATTGATCCCCCTTTTTTTCTGCTAGGGCAAGGGTTACATTTAAGTCTCCAGCAATAACTAGATTCTCAGGGTTATACTGGTTCAGAAAGATAGCCAACGAGTCCCAGCACTCTTTTTTTTCCACCAAAGAGACAGGAACATACAGGTTAAAGATACTTACAAAGTGACCAGAGTCTTTGTGGTGCAACTTGGTGAAAAGCCAATGTGTGGTGCCTTCTTCTTCGACAAGATCAAGCTTTGCGGAGTCCCAGAAAGTTGCCAAGCCTCCTGAAGCCCCTCTAGCGCTCACAGCCCTACCTGGGCCTTTTTTCCAAAACGAATTCCTAGCTCGGAGGAGAGCTTCTTCCTCCATTTTTGTCTCCTGGATAAGGAGGACTTCCGGCCTCAAAACTCTAACTAAATCCCTTATAGCTTCTTCTTTTAGAGGGGTGCCTAGTCCTCTGCAGTTCCAGGAGACGTACTGCATTATTTACCTGTTTGAGAGGGATAACCCCCTTTCGGGGTTTTCCCAATCTTCAACCCTAATCTGGTATTCATCATTTCTGGGATAGTGTGTTGTGAGCCTTGAACTACATCCTTGTAGGACTGCTCTTCTCTTCTTTTCTTCTCAGGCTTTCGTCCCTGCTTTGGCTGATTTGGAGAGACTGACGGGCTGCTTACTTCAGTGTCCCCTTCCTCAGAGGAGTCAGCTCCTGTTTCCGAACTCAGGCTGGTGTGTTCCTTTGGCAGACTAGAGGCAGATCAGTGAAGGGCAGAAGCGCTTGGGCTTTGAGATCCCTGAGCTTCGCCAGCTTTTGAACCATGTGCAGGGTTTAGGGCCTCACCAGGGATTTCCTGAGGGATTGGCGCTGGATTGCCTTCCTTTGGTGGATCTTGATTCATTTTCTCCTTGTTTTTGTTGTCGCTGAATGTTTTCCCTTTCTTTGCTTTCTGCCATCCTTCTGCATCTTCTTTTTCAGCAGCCAGCTTGGGGCAGTATCTTTGGAAATGGCCGTGTTCTTGACAATTCCTGCATTTGAAGGGCAAGTGTTCGTAGTCCAATTTCTGGTAGTGAGTCCAGGATCCTACTGTTAGTTTTACTGCCTCAAGTAGACCGGCTTCGAGATCCACTTCAACACAGATTCTGGCGCAGGAGTATTGACCTTTGTTATCTGCTTTGTCAATGAATTGGCCGATTCCATTCCGTATTCTCTTCAGGGTGTCAAAGTCCCAGCAGTGCATTGGGAGATTGGGGAGTCTGACCCACACTGGCACCTCTTTGGGGAGGTCGATCACGGGATCGAAGTCTGGTGTCCATTTATTCAGGTAAAGGCCCTGCGTTCCCATGAAATAGGGGTCGTTCCTGAAAACTAGATCCCGGTCTTCTTCTAAGATGAATTCAAACACAAAAAAACCTCGGCCAACGGGGTAGCAGGTAACGCCTTATTTCATATTGGGTTTCCAATTCCGCTGAATCCAGTCATCTGTGGTCTTGGCAGACGGCCATAGTCCCATGAACTGGCCCACTAGGCCTCTCTTAGCCAGAGCCAAGGTTGTTTTCATTGGTTTTTCTTCAGGGAGAGCTATTTCCGGGATTTCTTCTAGCTTCTTGATGAACTTTGGAATGGCCGGGGGAGAGATCTTTTTCCTCTCCTCTGGAGGAGCCTTCTGAAGGCATCCTCATCCGAGATCGAGGGGGGGGGGGCGTCCTCCCCTCCCCCAAGTGCCGCCATGCAGAAATCGGCTCGCTACCACGCAACCCTAGCGCGCTGCTCCTCCTCTCGCTCTCCAGCGCGCGCTATTGTATCTGCCGATTTGATTGGATATGTTAGTTAGGAATGTTTTCAATCATTTAGGTAGAATAATATATTATATCTGTAGAATATTCAATAAAATGCACTTTATAAAAATTTTATAATAGAATAATTAGTTTAACTTATAATGTACCAAAAATCCTGTCTTTTCTTTATGGATACATTGAAAAATTGTTTCCTTATAAGATAAACTCTCTAGGTGTATGCCTATATAAATTTTTCTAGGACACTATGGCCATGATTCATTTATCATTTTCAAATTATGAATTTTATCATTGATATCATGATTATATTTGGTTAACAATCTTCGTGTATATAATGCAATTTATAGAGTGCTTCAATTTGAATATATTGACTTTTTATGGTAATCTACCACTTGCTTAAATTCTATTATCATTTTTATGTTATGATTTATCATTGATATCATGACTATATTTGGTTAATAGTCTTAGTGTATATAATGCAATTCATAGACTACTCCAATTTGAATATTGACTTTTTATGGTAATCGACCACTTGTTTAAAATATGTTATCATTTTCATATTATGATTTATCATTGATATCATGATTATATTCAGTTAATAATCTTAGTGTATATAATGCAATTCATAGAGTGATTCAATTTGAATATTGACTTTTTATGGTAATCTACCACTTGTTTAAATTTTGTTAATAAAACAATATTGTTAATAACAATAAGAAGAATAAAAATCCATGTAAGACACAATAAGAATAATGTACACAAGTATTTTAAAACTCTTATAATTTAATTTGTTGTTATAGAAAATTTAATTGAACAAAAGTAAGAATTATGGCTATTTACTTGAAACATATCATAGTGTTAAAAAGTTACGGCCGCTTAATCCAATTCATCAATCAATTTAATGTACATATGTTCAACAATCTAAGAACAATATATCATATAAGTTTCATCAATTTGATATACATAAGCTCAACAATCTAAGAACAATATAATGTAAGCTTCATCAATTTGATGTACATAGACTCAACAATGTAAGAGCAATATCATATAAGTTTCCTCAATTTGAGGTACATAAGCTCAACAATGTAAAAACTTGATATCATATTTAATTAAAAATTATCAATTTGACATGTACAACAATCTAATCTAACAATATATCATATTTCAGTTTCAAAGAGATACAGATCTCATGATTTGACAATTTCCTAACACGTACTCGAGTGCATAACATTATAGTTTTGAACAATACATTTTTAAGGAATGTGCTTAAAAAATCATCAAAATAATAACTCTATTTGAGTGTCACAATTATAAAACCAAGCAAGATGTCCTTGATGTAAAAAGTATGTATCATCTTCAACATGTTTCAAATTATAAATAAGATCGTGAAGGAATGTCATCTTCAATTATTCTTTCATGATCAACTTTTGACATCTTCCGTATTCTAGCTTTAAATTTTTTATTTGATTTAACTTCTATCAACTGTATGCGAGCTGTGTATAACAAATGACTATATTAGCAGCATATGTCATCAGGTTGATAGTCTTTAAAGTGGACGTCACTTTCATCTTGATGTGTTTCTTAAAAAAAATAACATTTTAATAGAATTGACCCTCTTTCATATATAAAACCTTTGTCATCATAGTCCTCCAATAATTTCATCTTTCTATGTGTACATCACATAAAATCATATATGACATTTTCATTGTTGTCTATGGTTGCAACCACAACAAATACATCTCCTGCACATAAATAAGAACATTCAGTTTGTCAAATTCATCTTCATTAAATCAAACAACTTTCATATATATATTTGACATTCAAGTAAAAAAATTTAAAATAAAAAATGACAAATTTATTAAAGTGTACATAAAGTTATTTTCTCAAACAAGATCGGAAATTCTATCACCTTCAGTTGATATTGCAATGTACTCTAATTCCAACTCCTCAAAGATTGCGAGTGGCATTTTTCCTTTTAGATTAATTTCGTTATGTTTCCAAGGTTTAACATAATTTTCATTGATGTTTTCACAAATGTTTATTTATTCTATGTCCTCCATGCAAATAGGAGAAAAACATGTTAGCTTCCTACTATCAAATGAAAACACATTTTGGAAGCTTTTTGTTTTAATTGAGTGTAAATTTCGAGTTCCATGAATGGTGCTAGATATGGGATTGATCTGTCAATATCTTGGATTCCAATATGCCAAAAAAAATCGTCCAACATAAACAATTTACATGTACATGTGAGTAAAATGTTACTAGATGTACATATTAAAATCATTCCAAGTTGAATAAATTTGTTTTGAAAAAAAAAAATCATACCTGCGCACATCCTTTGATTGTTGATTACAATCGTGGCTAATATTTACACGACACCATTGAACAACTTGATTAACACACACAAAATGATCGGCATAATGGTTCATTTGATGCCTTCTAAGTGCTCATTTTACACACGCGCCTGCACCATCGTGCTCTCATTTTCCATGACCAATTTCAAAAAAAATCTAAGAACGTTTAATATTTGTTTTTTTATGAAGGAGACATAGCCAGAAGAATGATCGTGAAGATTTAAATTTCCCTGCAAATACATCTGATCATATCCAATGTCCATTCATATCAATTCCACGTGTTTTCAATGATCCATAAATAATATCAAAACAATGTTTTACATAATGAGTATCATGTGTGCGGTCATCGCTAATATAGAAATGATATTCCTTGATCATATGTCGATTTCCATTAGTGCTTTCTATATCATCAACATTGTGTTGAGCATGTCTATATATAACATGGACAAATATAGAAACTTGGTCAGAATGATAATATTCACTTTGTATTTTTTTTTGTGCTTCAAATGTGTAATTCTCTGCAAAATCAACTACAGAAAAAATAGTCCTTACTGGAAAAACATCACGTGATTGTTTTAATTGTATGTCTTGTTGTCATTATCTATGTGAATGTTTGATGTATTTATAAATTTCTTTTTCAAACTTCTTCAAAAACTCTATAACATTGATTTTATCTTCTTGTAAATCTATCCTTTTCGAAAGAGCGTTTGTAGAACTTGTAGAATTGTGGGAATACGTGACATATTCATATCTCTTACAATCAACTATTATATTTGACAATGACTAATCATTAATATCAATAGGATATTTATGGTGGAATAAAGCTAGATTTCCATAATGATCACATTTCTTTCGATCGACACATTTTTTGTTGTAAAATATATCGTGACTATCTCTTTCACATAGAATTTCATATATAAAAGAACGAATTGTGGAAGGAGGTGAATTCGACCAAAATGTTTTACCAAACTGAAGGAATGTGCCACAATATAATTCAAACTCAACATGATATCAACAGCAACATGTGTCACAAATAGTGATAGGTCTAGCATACAATGGCTTCTGTTGTATAAATGTAATGATTGACAAATTCACTTCTATGTGATCATCTTTGAATTTATTGAACAATTGTATTTGATGTATCTCCAATATATGTTTTGGATGGATTTCATACTGATTTCGAGATATTCTTCGTTGTATCACATCCCTTGCATTTGGTGAAACGCGATATTTTTCCATCCAATATTCATGCGTCATAGCTTTAACACTTTCACCGACCTTATCTTTATAGGGTTGTCTACAAATAATTGCCCAACAAGCAAGCTCATCATTTGCATCTATTTGTAATCAAAATTTGTTATATTTGTATAATTTTTTCTGCGAAGTTCCAATAACTTTTGTGATATGCGTTGTCAAACGTTTTTGTCTAGTACTAGATGAAATAATCATTATTTGTATTATTCTATGTGCAGCACTAGTATCTTTCTTTCTGGATTTTCCAATAGTTTTTATTGCATCGGATATATTTTTGAACACATTTTGCTTCACCTTTGAATCTTTGTTCTTCTTTTGGATACCTAATAATGACCAAGTTTCCCTCAACTTCTTGGATACTAACAAACACCTCAAAATTTGAGCTTGTGTTGCCACTGATTCTTTTTCTTGAAATTGTTCATGTATCTTTTCAGCACGATATCGTACAATATGGTAAGGTTTTGTGTTTCCGAATTTTACTCTATCAACATTCAATAAAATGTCATCTTCAATGATGAAGCCACCTATATATATTGCAATTTCAATTTTAATTTAGCATATTTTAAATATACTTAACTTGAAACATAAAAATATGACTCATAATTAAAAAAAAAATGCATGGTTTAAAATTTTTTAATAACCAATATATATATATATACCTCTATTGGATTGAATATTTGCATTGTTTTCTTATTCTTCAATGTCTTCAACATCTTGATCAACATTAGGACATAAATCTGTATCTGCATTTGGAAATTATTTTCAAAAGTACAATCATTTACAAAAACCAGTTGTTGCATTTTAAACAAATTTACAATAGTTGTACATATATGGTTCAATTTCTTCTTGAGTCCGAATTTGAACATTCATATAATTAATATTTTGATCCAAATATCTAATTACATCATCATTAGTGATGTCCTCAATATTTGTACTATTTTCTTTCTTTTTTTCATGATATTTGAGTCTTTGCTTTTCATTATGTAAGGCATCATCTCGAATGCGATCAAATTTCCTCTTTAGCGCTCTTTTCTTGCCCATGATTATTCAATGTATACCTTCACCTTAGAATAAATTTCCCTCGAGAGAATCTTAATCATCAAAGAAAAAAACTCATCTTAAAAGACTTCTCCATAAAATATTGCTCAAAATAATTTTTAAAAAAATCACCATAGAATAAATTGATGAAAAATCTTTAAGAAAATTTGTACCATAAAATATTTCCCAAAAACATCTTCACTAAAGAAAAAAAAATCCATCTTAGAAGATAATTTCTAAGAACACATAAACAATTTCCCAAAAAATTCTTCATTATCAACGAAAAATAGTCTCCATCTAGAAGATAATTTATAAGAACATTTTACCATTAAAAAGAACATTTTACCATAAAAAATATCCTAAAAATAATATTTACTATCAAAGAAAAAGAGGCTCCATCTCATAAGATAGTTACTAAGAACATTTTACCACAAGAATCTTTACTATTAAAGAAAAAGAGCCTCCATCTCAAAAAATAGTTTCTAGGAACATTTTAGCATAACAAATTTTCCAAAAGAATCTTTACTATCAAATAAAAAGAGCCTCCATCTTAGAAGACAAGTTTTAAGGACACTTACCAGAAAAATTGCCCCTCGTCTAAACTATGGAAAATGGTGATATTTTAAAAATGTGAAAATGTGTGTAAACATGACTCTTATAAATATGAATCTAAATGGTTTTTCAAAAAGGTGTGTGAAGTTTTTTTCGGCCGACGAAAAAAAAATCGGCCGAACGTTTTTTTGTCTGTTAAAACTAACTTTCGGCCGAAAGAGTTGTTCAACCGAAAACTTGTAAATATTCAGAAATAGAATTCCATCCCATTTCTTAGTCTTCTTCCAATTTCAGAGAGATCGGATCATATGAAATATTTATAATTTCTCTTCATAGCTAATACCATTAGTTGCATAATTCAATTTACTTTCTATAGATGCGAATTTCGTTGAATTTGGTGTGATCCACTAATTTTATTTATTATTTTTCTTAGAAGGTGTCTGGATCGCTTCAAACTTTAATAGAATTCAATTAAATGAAAATTCAATAACTTCTTAAAGGCACGATGACATTTTTTGGAAAAATCATGGTATAAAACCTTGATGTGTTGTCTTCAAAAGGGTACTTTCATATTTTTTGTTTTGAATTGGAAATTAGGGAAGATATTGTGTCTAAATAAACATGTCAGTTTTATGTTAGTTTTACAGATTAGTCCACTTCAAAAAATTCTAATAATTATTGTATATAGTTGTTGGATTGTGGTTCTGCTGAGGGTTACGGTGATGCATTCAGAGAAGATGAGGATGATGATGCATTTGCAGAAAATGAGGGCGATGCATTTGGAGAAAATGAGGGTGATGATGCAAGGGGTAGAGATGTAGAGGATGTTGCAAGGGACCAAGAGCAAGGTCATGCAAATGCTCGACGGAAGTGTCAAGGTCGACGAAGGGCTACTTTCAAACAAGCACATTGCTGTAAGCCCATTACCATTTATCTGTCAGATATACCCGATGCTCTTCCTTGGGAAAATGATATTGTTTCGGTCACCCTTGAAAAATGCACATCCCACCACAACAAATTGAGGGATGATCTTGCTAGCTTGGAACTCCCAATTGAGAGTCGAAAAATTTTGCAAATACTTTTGGAATCTTTAGGCAAGTTTATTAGTCCCTATAGAAGTATTGGGCCAAAAACAGATTGTTATATTCATTTGATGCGAATGCAGAAGGCTCAAGTGATGGGTCCTTACAAGTGGGTTGATGTAGAGAAGAGGGTATCAAAATCAGATGCCATTTCAATGTTTAATTTTAAAGGACCGAAATGGAAGATCTTAAAGGTGAAATATTTCAAGCACCCTGAGATTGGACACCATTTATATGATAGATTCTTGGAATCCTATGGTAGAATTCCATGGAATGATGAAGTGCCAAATTATTTTGCGAGATTTTTTTATGCATTTGTTTTTAAACATGAAGCCAGATTACACATATGCCCCGTAAAAATTTTACGGGATTGGAAAAGGTAGGACGTATGAACGAGGAGCCTTTCGCGATCCATTGTTTCCTAAGGCTATACCTCGTTTGGCGCCTCATCCATAGAGACTTGTTACATTACGATCAGAGATGGAGGTGACCTATCGGATTGGTCTAGAGGCGAGAACCGTCATAGGAGACAACTTACCATCTGCTCTAGTGGGGGTTGATGTGGGAATGAATCGACATAGATCACACACTTGTTCTCATGCACATTTTTATTATAAAACAGATATTGAGGTAGATTCAATGAGCCTTAAATATGCCAAGGACTATGCAAAACATTGTTGAGATGGGTTGTTTGAGTTACTCCATCACGAGGGAGAAGGGAGGGGGGAGGTATGTGAGAACTTTTATTTTTACCTCATAATTGTTTAATCATGTTTTGTTAGTTTATATATATATATATATATATAACAATGGGTATTTAAAATGAACTCATTTGAATTGCAGTTCACCCAAATGTTGGATGAACGTGATTTTATGGTCGACTCTAGTGTTAACTTAGGGTCACTGAAAGAGATACATTTGCATAAATATCTATAAATTTATGTTCTCATTATTGTCATTACATCTTTTTATAAGATTAAAATTTTGGTTGTGTTCACATATTCTGATCCCTTCTCCTAGGACCATGGGTATTGGGCCCTCTCATCATCAATTTTGGGAGACATTCCCAATGTCTCCCAAGATTTTGAGGTAAATTGCACATTTCAAATGTTTTAATAATGATTAAAAACAACTGACATTTTGTTTAAATTTATTTTATGTTGTTTAAATTGCATGTTTCAAATGTTTAAGTTTAATGATTGACATAATAAATTTTAATTTATTTTATACATATGTATGAAAAGTTTAAGTAATGAAATTCAAATTGTAGGTCAGGAAACGGATTGTACATCCTTCCACAACTTTGGATGTGGTGACCTCTTTGGGTGTTGGGCTCACCGAGGTATATTTATTCATATTTATTATTTTAAATTCCAATTATATTTTTATTAAAGTTTATTTACAGTATAAAATTTATATATTAAAGCTTAATTAGATGTTGCATGTGT
>LPNX011039324.1:9009-230428 GCA_001517045.1 Pseudotsuga menziesii
GTTGATCCAGATCGAGAGATGATCTAGATCCAGTGATGATGTTCTATGTTGATCCAGATCGAGAGATGATCCAGATCCAATGATGATGTTTTATGTTGATCCAGATCGAGAGATGATCCAGATCCAGTGATGATGTTCTATGTTGATCCAGATCGAGAGATGATCCAGATTCAGTGAAGATGACTTGAAGACGAGATGATCTAGCTGATATAGAGAAGAAGACCAGTGCTGAAAATTGCGTCGAAAGAATACCTTCCTAGTTAAGAGGGAGTGTTGATGTATATGTAACTTCGGAATGTATTCTTCTATGTATCTTATGTATTGTAACCCGATGTTTATTCCGGGATGTTCCTATTATGTATTTGAGTCATGTGATCATACCCCAATGTTCCGATCGGGAAGATTAATAATGTAAACAAGTCATATCAAGTCATTAGGTAAGTCCCCACAGTTTCGGGGCACTTGAGTTATTATACACTAATTAAGGTGTAGGCTCAAATAGTAATTGTTAGGTTGAGCCTATGTGTGAAAATGCAATTCAAGTGAACGGAAGAATATAAATAGAGAGTGAGAGTCTCTCTATTTATCACTTGTATATCATATCATTTTCCCTCTCAAGTGTGGCGCACTAGTGAAGGAGGAAATTACTAGGAAAAGAAGTCTACTGCTGTTGGGGAGATCTCTTACTGTTTTGGTGCTGATTCTTTCTCTAAGGAAGTTGCGGGGTTTTCTCCTTTATGGTTTCCCCGAGGAAAACTCTTTGTGTCTCTTGTCTCTTGTGATGTGCTTATGTTTTATTGCTGTGCTTGTTATTCTCTCAGTGAAAAGATCCTAAGATCATAATGCTAGCTTAAATGTTGAAAAACTAACAGTCTTGCATAAGAACTCCTCCAAGCCCTTGTCCGCATGCATCGGTACATACCACAAAATATTTCTCTAGATCTACAACTTTCAATACTGGTGCACTATTGAGAATATTTTTCAACTGCTGGAAGCTTTCTTCACACCTCGATGTCCATTCAAACTTTATCCCCTTCTTTTGCAAAGAAGTGATGGCATGTGCAACTTTGGAGAATCCTTCAATGAACCTCCTATAGTATCCTGCAAGTCCCATAAAAGATCTTACATCTGTCACATTTCTTGGAGTAGGCCAATTCATAATGGCTTCAATATTTTCAGGGTCCACAGATATACCCTCTTCTGAGATAATGTGGCCCAAGTACTGAATTCTATCTCTATAGAAGTCACACTTGCTCAACTTTGCATACAGCTGATGTTCCCAGAGCAACTGCAATGTCAATCTCAAATGCTCTTCATGCTCCTCTTTATTCTTAGAATAAATAAGAATGTCATCAAGGAAAACAAGAACAAACTTCTCCAAATACCTGCTGAAGACACTGTTCATAAGGAACATGAATGTAGCTACTGCATTTGTGAGACCAAATGGTACCACTATAAACTCATAATGTCCATACCTTGTTCTGAAGGCTGTCTTATGAATTTTTTCATCCTTGATTCTCACCTGATGATAACTAGACCTCAAGTCAATCTTGGAAAATACCTTTGCTCGTCTCATTTGATCAAAGAGGTCATCAATCCTAGGAAAAGGGTATTTATTATTCACAATAAACTTGTTCAATTGTCTGTAATAAATACACAACCTGAGTGTACCATATTTCTTCTTTACAAACAAAACTGGTACCCCCCACAGAGACAAACTTGGCCTAATATACTTCTTTTCCAACAACTCCTACAGTTTCATTTTAAACTCTAGCATCTCTGGTGTACTCATCCTGTAGGGTGTCTTGGACACTGGTGCTGCTCCTGGCACAAGTTTAATTGTGAAATCAATCTCCCTCTTTGGAGGAAGTCCCAGGAATCTCATCAGGAAACACATCCTTGAATTCTTGTAACACCTGATAGTCCTCAAACCGAGGGGCTTCATCTCCTGTTGCCTCCAAAATATGAGCTGCATACAACTTGCAACCCTTCCTATAGAACTTATTCAACTACATTGTTGAAACCTACCTTACTAAAATCACCTTTGGAATACCTTTCACAACTACTGGGTTCCCTTCTTCATCCATGCATTCAAAAGTCTTATTATAATAGTCAAGCTTCACCTTGTGAGCTTCTAGCCAATCCATTCCAATGAGAACATCATAGGACCCAAGTGGTAGAACATTCAGATTTACACAAGTGACCAATCCATTCATGACCAATGGACATTTCTCTACCACTTCACTAACCTTTCTCTTAGTTCCAATGGTTAGATGAACTAATCAAGGTGTTCTATGCTTTGCTTTTTTAAAAGCACAAATCTCCACTACTCTAGGAGTAACGTAACTGTGAGTAGAACCAGGGTCAATCAAAGTAGAAACAGATTGCTGAACAATATTACCTGCAACTTCAACCACAGTTGATTGGTGACCCTCCTGGCAGTCCTCCAGTGCTGCATAAATCCTAGGGACTGCCCTTGCTACTTGACCCACTGTTTCTACTTCTTGAATGTGGTAAGTTGGTCTTGCATTCTCATTCTTGAGTGGACAATCTATGTGCATGTGGGGTCCTTTACATCTCCAACATTGAAGTTGTCCTCTATTCTATTGTGGATCTTTAGGATTTTCTCTAGTCACTCCAACTGGCTTACTCGCAGCTTGGGATGGCTGCTTCTATTGATTCTTGAAGTTAGAAGGTTTGAAACCTTTCTTCCTCTGGTCAAACTTCTCATTTTTCTTGTCCTTCCATGCCTTATGGTAATCTGGTTTACCTTTTCTTTACTCATAGCAATACTTAGCCTTCCTGATTACTTCTTCAAGAGTTCTAGGCTCATAAAATTCAATCTCGTCTTTGTAAGACTGAGGTAATCCACTCAGAAAATGATGGACCTTCACTTTTTCATCTCTGATTTACTGGACATACCTCAACAGCTCCAAAAAATTATTTGCATACTCTTCCATGGTCTGCTGTCCCAATTTAAGCTCATGGAACTCCTTAATCTTGTCATCATAGTACCTGTCAGAGAGGTATTTCTGCTTGAAATACTTCTTGAACTATTTCCACTTAATTCTCCTTTCACCGATCCTCTTTAATTTCTTGAATTGCTCCCACCAAATGGATTCTCTTCCATTCAGATTGAATATGGCAACTCTTGCCTTCATGTTTCCTGAATAATCCTGAACTTGGAAGTACTTCTTTATCCCAAGAAGCCAAGCTTTAGCCTCTTGTCTAGTCTTTACCTCACCATCAAATGTAGGAGGTTTAGCCTTCTTAAATTCATCCCGAGAGTGATCCATGTGGTGTCTCATTCTCTTTCTTTTACGAGAAGATGAGCTTGAATCCCCACTGGATTCTTTGGAGTCGGATGATCCACTAGAAGTCCTTCTCCTTCTCCTAGTACTGCTCTTACTGCCTTCTGGTCTTGCTGTACCTCATCTAGAGTCTATCTTTCTTTGCAAGTCTGTCAAACTCTACAACATAGCAGCATTCAACCGATGCTGCTCTTCCTGGGATTTAATCAAGCTTCTCATGGTGGCTGCAACATCTGACGGTGTCTCTTGGAATCTCCTTCCATTAGACTCAATGTCATCATGTCCATTATAGACATTTTCTCCCATGGCATCTCATGCACGCTTGTAAGAATCCCGAGCATCATATCTATCATGGGTTCTCATAACTAAACCACCACTTATTTACCAAAATGTACTACCTGGAATACTGCCCTTGAAGGTGACTATGATTCTGCAAACGTGTTAGTAACACCATTATAGCTGATTTTACCACACCTGGTGAATCACACTTATATGCCCTTCCCCTGTCCCTTTGTAGACTCTTTGGACCCCAGGGACCTTTTTTATACCTTTGATGTTTCCAAGATCATCCCTAAAAACATGCTTAAATTGCTATACGCAACTTTTAAACCCTTTCTTGCATATGTACGCAGGTTTGACCCTTAAAACCACGTACATCGGGATGTGTGCAAAAGGCCAAATTCTTTTGGATTTTTCCTTGACATGGATTCAACTCACTTGTCTCCTAGCCTTCCATATGCCTTGAGATCACTCGGATTCAATCCTTCATTTCCCCATTGAAGAGCTATATAAGGAATCCTTAAGACACATTGAAAATATATGTGAGGAATTGAGAGCAAGATAGCTATAGTCCATTGTTGCCGGAACTTGTCCTTGAGTCTGCATTCCCTTTGTCCCTTCGAGCACTTTTGTGTTCTTCCCAAGCTTATCTTTTGCTTATGAGATTGCTATTGAGAGATGGAGGATTGAAGTGGTGGAGGCCCAAGTGGGGGACTCGGTTTCTCCGATTCGCAAACGTGCCGAAAGAGGTTGTATTCATTGTAATCTCTGATTTTATATTAATAGAAATATCTTTTCCTGTCAAATAATGTATGTTTGAATGAATATTTTATCCATGGATGATTCCAAATGCTTATACGTTGGTGATTATATATGCTATAGTAGATCTAACACCAATATATATAGCATGCTTGTCTTGTTTACTGATTGTTGAGGAAGTAATTTATCAATTCAAGTTGGAGTTGGAAAGCTCAACGAGGATCTACTTCAACCGTCCGGAATAAGGTATGAGTTTTGATCCTTTAGTGTTAGATATTTGATTTCTCTTGCATATTGGAAAGGATTGATTTCTGTATTCAAGCTGTCTATTGTGGTACCCCAAGCCATAGGAATTTCTCTTTGTAACAGAATTGGCGACTCTGCTAGGGACGTTCCTTTTTTTTATTTGGGGTTTGGGGGCACAATGTGATTGATATTATTGAATTGCTCTTTGTTTCTCCTTGTTTCTGGGTTTCATTTTATAGTATGTTCATCCATTGACACTCCCCTTTATTGGTTTGACCCTTGGCCTGCTTTTTACCACTGTCTTCTCTGTATACACGGGTTTTTGGCCAAAAGTCACGTATATACGCAGCTGTTCTTTAAACAATTGCGTACATCCTCCCTTTTGGTGAGTTTGGTGTTGTGGGAAGTTGTTGGGTGGGTTGTGAGTGTGGTTGGGTCTTCCTTGGGTCTGATGTTGTCTGTTGGATGCTTCTTTTGTGACCAAAGACCACCTTTTCATTGATTTTTCTTTGAAATTAGTTTTAGTCATTTATCCTTTTTGTTTTTCCATTAGTGCATTACTCTTTTTGGTCTCGGTGTCTTGCTGGGCTTGTGTTTTATACTTGCTGCGGAGACTAAGAGTTTTAGATGACTTTTATTGCATTTTTCATTCTTTTATATTGAAAAATACAAGGTAGTTGCATTTTTTGCATATGGATTTGAGGAGGTACTTGCATTGGATTGCTTGGATGAGAGTTTTATTTAGGCTTTAATATAGGAAGGATTGCATTGGCATTCGGAAAGGAATATATATTTATCTCATGTAGTGGCATACCCTTTTTTATCATTTGACAAAGATTGCCCTTAGTATTGTTTGTTATGGTGGGCATATTTACTTCACTGCTGAGTCATAACTTCATTAGTTGCATGACCATTTCCCTTTGAGTAATCACAGTCGATTAAAATCAATGTATAGTAAAATTAATTACACTCTTTTCTTTTATAGGGTGCATCAACAAGATTAGGATTTAGAGTCTTGAAATAGTTCATTGTGAGTTAATTCTCCAAGACCACTAAAAAATAATAAGTATGTGTCTGTCTAGGTGAGAGTGTGAAATTACTTGGTATAATTAGTGTTTCTTAGGATCCTCCTCTTACAAGGGAGTTAAGCACAAGGCAGTGTGAGCGGTTATCAATTGGGATGACCCCTATTCATAACTGAGTAGCATCGGAGATATTTCCAGGATTGTATTCGTATTTGGGGGCTCTTTCGAGAGTTTCGGGCTTTTCTACCCTGCCCATACGATTGATCCCGCCTGCGACTGTCCACCAGAGCATTGGTTATATTGGGGTGACCTTAGTTGCCTTACTTAGGTATCATGGGGGGTACTTGCAAAGGTTATTCTGTAGGTGTCCCGACTAGGTAGAGGTTGGACAGCACAGTCACTTTATGCGTTGAAGCTGAGGGCCACTATAATTGGTTACATACCTCTGCTTGTAGTGTATGGGAGTTTTGAGCCTCTCCTAGGTGAGATATACCTGCTGCATTCAGGAGCTCACATATCCTCCCCTTAGTTTGCTTGTATTTTAGCTGTAGATTTTCTTAGGAGTGTGCTCTTTTTACACTAGTTGGCCTTTGGGATCATGGCTACTTGAGTATATTTATGCTCTCTTGAGTTCAGGTCCTTTTATTTTCGGCATTCCTGGTATCCTATCACCCATCCTTAGTCCTAGCACGGACCTTGGTGTCAGACTTCGTGGCCTCACAGCCCCTTTATATGCTCATAGATTTGGGAATGGTCATATTCCATCCTCTAATCCATTTGTGGAGGATTTTTATTCCCTTCACTCGGTCTTTACACCGGTGGTCACCCTCATGGGGGTGGTAGTGGATGCGTGAATGTTGGGTCTACAACTTATTTTCCTTTTTATGTCCAATCGTTCACCGCATTAGTTTCGTCGGGGGCAGTTGTCATGATCATTCCTCCCTATATCCTATAGTTTGGATTCTTTATTGACTATTTTGGGTTGTTTTGGACTAATATGGTTGTCATTTAGGGTCCAGTTTTTGTACACTCTCTTCGAGGTTTCGACCCATTTGTTCCTATCACAGGTATTATGTCTAAACTGGCATATAGGTTAGGATATCACATCCACTTGCACTTATGCATTGCCTTATGATCATTCCATCTTAACCTTAGGTACGGACCCATTCCATGGTATCACAGAACCTTCATGCTGTTGTCAGAAGTGGTACTATGTGAATGGTAGAACTTTCCTATACATGGGTGTCCTAGTTAGCTCCCCTTTGCATTTGGTACTCATGCTATGAGTCCTCTCTTAGTTCCAAGAGTCCGTTGTATAGTACCGCCATGACTTTGAGAAGGAGCTTCATAATCCTCTTAACCTTTATGCTGGCCTATTTCCCCTAGACTCCCTTATGTCAAGTTGTAATTGCATTATCATGAGCTTTTCCTGCCTCATTGAGCCTTATGCGGGCTTCCCTAACTTTGAGTATTAGCCATATAGCCCGAGCTTGTCTCATGTCTAGCCAAGCAGAGCCATTTTGTATATCCTTTGCAGCTTGATTCCCTATTTTTACCGAGAGGGGACTTTCCCCCTAGTGTCTCTATCCTACACGTGTGTCCTTGCATTGTGTCAAAGGAAGTTGAAACCCGAGTCAGCCATTCCTCAGTTATCTTGACTTTGCATGTCGGCCATTCCCAGTACAGTTACTGGTTCATGCACCTTATGATCAAGTCCTTCCACATTATACAGCTTTGCTGAGTACCTCTTGTTGGATGATGGAGGATGCCTTAATGCCCTCCTTCCAACAAATTTCATCCCATCAACTTCAGATCATTTATTTTGGGATAGGAATCTAGAGTCATTTTTGAGTGCCTTGAGACTTGAATTCATCAGTTGTAGGTTCTCTCACCATAGAAAATTTTTGGGAATACATCAATGTTCCCTAATCGATGGATTCTCTCAAGTGTTCGACCTCAACACATTCCCATTTTCATTATTGGTGGGCGATCTCGCATCTGTTAACAGTATATATCAATGGCTAGTAATCAGATGATGGACTACTATGTTTGACCTCGACACCTCTATTCACATAGTAGGACATGTACTCATAGCGGTTTGTGTAGAAGACCTTCCAAATTGGTGGCATCTCGTATATGCTCCCTCCTTAATCGTGCCAATGTTCATGAGATTTCGGCTCTCGTGACTTGATTCCAATATATGTTAGAAATTTCCAGCCATTATGGAGATCTTGATCTATTGTATATCTTCACCTTTCATGGAGATCATGATCCTTTGTATATCTTCATCATGGAGATTTTGATATATGTATAGTGTACATGGTGATGACCACATATGTCATATTGTATCATGCCTATACATGGCCATTGTACTCTTATGTAACAGGGACTCCTATACGTATTTGTAACAAACACAACTATTAGATGCATAACATTGATATAAATTAGAATTACTTACCTTCTCTTGGAAAAATCATAAAATAACAATTTTTCCCAAACACAAGATTTTCTTCATCAAAGAACGTCTGTCTCAGGGGGATGAAGAGGGTCAAGGGGGCTTGCCCCCTTGTGGCTTCCCTAAAAATCACTGCCACTTTTCACCTTTTCAGCCCTAAAAATCACCTAAAAAACTGCTGAAAACCTCACTGAAAAACAACCGAAATTCACTGAGAAAACTCAAAATTTCCTTTTGCCCAATCGGACCTCTTCCCAACTAAAATTCTGACATTTCGGTGGTCAAAACAACTAGTTTTATTTGATTCACATCAGTGGTTTGATCGTCTATTTTTCTCCAACGTGTCGGATCCTTAGTTGTCTGAGCTTTCATACTTTTATCGATGACGCCAAGGACTCTGTAATGTCTCTGTATCGATGATCGAAAGCACTATTCTTTGGGTGGATAGTTCTTTAGGAATCTGTAAAAACGGGAAACAAACCATCTATGGGTTCTGTGGACCATACAATTCATCGGCGGTCGGAACCACTAAACACTATGTGTTGGTGATCTAAACAACTAACTCCTTTCGACATGTCGGTGGTCCAAATGACTAAATTTCACCCACGTTTGCCACCGCATCGGCGGCTCCATTATCTAAATTTTGCCGATGATTCATTTCAGATGTTCTTTCGACTAGGTGAGCCGATGTTTCGGTGGTCTTCAGGGGATCTCCGCCAATGTTTCAATGGTTTCATCCACTAAATTTCGTCAACGATTTCCATACTTAGAGAATTTTCATTCTCTTTTTCTCCTCTGCTTCGACACCCTTATCGTCTATCTTCTATCGATGTATTGGCTACATCATCATCTATTTTCTGTCGATCCCATTGACTAATCTTCACCGAAACTTCTTTGTCTCCTGCCGACGTATCAACACCTTCGTCATTTAATTTTTGGCAATCTTTAACTTAAGCTGAGCCAATGTATCGATGTTTCCTCGTCTTTCTTCCGTCGCTGTGTCAACTATCCCATCAGCTAATTTTCACCGCCATCGGGGTCTGCATTGGAGGTCTATCCATCTAAGTTTTTCGATGAGCCGACGGTCTAACACTTAGAAAAAATTTCATGAATTCTTTCTACCTGTCCCCCCGTCAGGTGGCCTTTCGACTATGCTTTCTGATGTGTCAGAGGAGCTTCCCACTTAGTCCTCCGATCGTATGACAAGCTCGGCACTTAGAAAATTTTTCAATCGAAATTTTCTGGAAAATTTTCAGTCATTCATATTTCTTTTGGGCAGAGGGAAACCTGCCTCTACTAACTGGTTTCTCATGGCCCTCTAAGGCCCAATGCTGCAATGATGGCTCTGTCACTGCATCTTCACAGCCTATTTAGGCCCATGCTGCAACATGCGCTCTGATACCACTCTGTAACGTCCCCAACCCTCTGACCGGTGAAGAGGATGCTACCATGCCATTAACCATCCGGGAAAACCACCCCATGAACATGAACATATATAAAGCCAAAATGATTGAACATAAAACATGATAAGATGCATAATCATTCACATACACAACGGAAGCAAACATACATTCATTCATTCGAACATGCTCATTATAATTCATTAACAGTAAACACGATTGTAGAAACGAAATGGTCAAGAATACTTATCTTATAAAGAACTCATCCCGCAACCAGCTATGTCGTTACAATGTTCCACCCAACCATAGGCCATAATGCTCCTTAATCTCTCAACAATGCTGCCACCCCCAAGCTGGGCATGATTCCCCAAGGAATAAGGAACAAGCAGGCTTACACATATCCAAGGGTACACAAAACAGCCAAGCCAACACAGTTGGGTTTATCAAGCCATCAACAAATTATCCAAGCCAACACAGTTGGGTTTGTCAGGCCAACAAGGAGCTGGGAAAGGCTAAATTCTAAGCTATTGAGCTCATTGAAGAGCTGAGGACACCTACACCATAACTATCCTGACTTCTAAGATACCCACACACACCCAACACAAGGAGATTAGTCCCTTCTCTGCTACATAGTCCCTCAGGCCCCGACCCCTCTTCCAGTGTTATTCAGGGGTTGTGGAGAAGAAATCTGTCCCTCTAGCTCGGTCTATGTGGTTCCCAAACACACCAGGTTTATCAAGAAAACCAAGCCCTCATCCCCAATCCAACACAGTCCAAATACCAACCACTACATACACGCAATCAAACAATCTATTCACAGCTTGGATAGGGGAATAAATTCTTGAGTCATTATTTTCCCTATTGTGGCCAAAATGTAAAAGCGAACACAACCAACAAAACATGGGGAAACAACAGCTCCCGGTATCAACAGTGAAGTCACGGGGAATTTACACAGTCTGAGAATGGAAGAGAAATCCCCCTCTCAAAAACATGCATAGATACATATACAGTCCATAGATCTGTAAGGAAATCATATACGCCCATAGCAGGAATTGTGGATGACCGCAAAATAGCTCTCTCCCTTGCTGCATGAGAAAAACAACCATCAATCCCCATCAGTGCGTGAGGATGAGCAGACAATGGAGAGAATGGAGAGTCTGCATGGAGTGATGGCGGTGGTGGTTTCCCTACCAATGTGAGGGTCAACCTGATAGTGGAGTGTGCATGTGGGCAAGGACTGACATGCCTGCCACACTCCACTCCCCAGCAATAACTGCCCCAACTAACAATAGAACTTTTTAATGGTGGTAGTTGGATGAGACAAGGGAAGGTGAACAAGTCAAAAAGGGTGGCTGACACATGGCTTTTCCCCCATGGGATCAAGGTTTAACAATTTCCCCTCCCTATCCTTAGGAATAGCATGCCCTTTTTGATATGGTTGTAGTGACATAGCTGGTTGGGGTTCATTTAATTAAATTGCATATTTACATGATGCCAACTAATGTGTGTCGTATACCATGACATACCATCGACAACGATTCCATTTTCCAAAACATAACACAACCAGATCGATGGTGGGGCTTTTGCCTTAACTCCACACCACAATTCATTACAATATATACATCATGTACATTTAACACAAGCGGGGTCAAAACCGGGGTGTTACAGGTACACTTCCATTAGATCCATACATGCAGGTATGAGAAGGGAGATACGCCATATGGATATCAAGACAACATTATTAAATGATGTATTTGAGGAGGAAGTATACATAGAACAACCATTGGGAGTCAAGACACATGACATGCAGACTCATGTGTGAAAATTAAAGAAGGCCTTGTACCAGATCAGAAGGCACCAATGGGATAGCACATACAGTTACATGAGGATCTTGAAGATCACCTAGAGTGATCAAGATATTATCCTTTACTACAAGGTTGAAGATGGAAGCCTATAGAGGATGATAAGCTCACATATGGGTGAAAGGGGAAATTTTCAACAAAGTTCAAGATAGAGGGTCTTGGTATCCAGTGACCTTAGATGGATATATAGAAGATTAGTAGCAGTGGAAGCTACCTATCAGTCTAGTACATGATGTTTCGATATATAGAGTACAAAATGCAGAGGGAGAATGAATCTCTGCTTCATAGGGAGTGAATGCAAAAGATCCTTAAGTTCAACATCATACCATAGGATGGACAACCTCTTGAGGGGCCTAGGATTTGCTGAGAGTAAAGTGGATTCCAAAATTTACTTCAAGTTTGAAGATGGAAGACCAATGATGCTCTTGCTATATGTTGATGACTTGTTCCTGATAGGAGAGGATGAATTCATTGAATATGAAAGGAGGATACTTGTCACTGAGTTCGAGATGAAAAACCTAGGGATGATGCCTACTTATTAGGAATGGAGGTGTGGAAAAATGTAGATGGGATTTCCCTTGGTCAAGGAAAGTATGTAGTGGATATTCTGAAGAAATTCAGAATGCTAAACCGCAAGGAGATAGGCACATCTATGGCATCGAAATTGAAGCTATTGTGTGATGCCTCACCAGAGTCAGTTGATGCCACGATGTATCATCAAATGATTTGCTCATTGATGTTCCTAACGGATCTAAGACATGTTCACCTGGTTGCTGCAAAGCACGACTGAGGTACAAGAAGGGTACAATTGAGTATGGGATCGAGTATGATCCAAATCGGAAGACTAAAATGCACGATTATGTTGATTCAAATTGAGCAGGAAATGCCATTGGGAGGAAGAGAAAATTGGGTTGTTTCTTCATTTTGAGATCTAGCATGATATACTAGTTTAGTAGGATGCAGTCCTACATGGAGATAAGTACAACCATTGCTGAATATGTTTCCACTTGCTCGGCTAGTTGTGAGGTAGTATGTTTTTTTTTAAAGCTACTATGATATTTGATTGATCTGAATTGCATCTTTGTATGATGTAGAGAGGAGAAATGAAGCTCCAGTATGTGATACATATCGAGGACCCTCAAAAGATGGAGTGATAAATTATAGCATAGCTAGAGACAAAGGTTATCAGAGTGTAAAACTCCTGGAAAAGTTCGTAGGTTGCTCAGATGTAAAAAATCCTGTAGGTTGTCCTTGGATGTGATTAGTCCTGGTGAAGCTCGTAGGTTATCCTTGGATGTAATCATCCCTGATGTGATGCTATGCTAAAAATATCCCGAGTGAAGTTCAAGTAATTCATAGAAATACTTGGTGTGATCCAGAACGAGACCTCTTGAAAGAGGGAGTGATGATTTCTAGCATAGCTCAAGAGATAGGTTGTCTGAGTGTAAAATAGTGGTGAAGATCATAGGTTGCTCAGATCTAATCATTCATATAGGTTGTCCTCAGATGTAATCAGTCCTAGCCAATCTCACAGGTTATCCTTGGATGTAATCAGTCCTGATATGTTTCTATCCTAGAAATAACAAAATACCAGAAGACGCAGATGCATGATATCTCACATGGGAAATGAGACAGGTTTCAGAGCAGGAAAAATCCTGGTGAAGCATGATGCTCGAATGTAATCAATATTATAGGTTGTCATCGGATGTAATCATTCCTGGCGAAGCTCGCAGGTTATCCTTGGATGTAATCAGTCTTGAGATGGGTTATCTAAATGTAAATATGAGCCTTGGCATGGTACACAGATTATTCATATGTAATAATTCCTATGGGTTGTTTGAGTGTAAAATGATCCTTGGCATGGTGAGTAGGTTACTCGAATGTAATACACCCCAAAGGTTTTTTGAATGGAAAATGTCCTGTACACAAGTTGTTCAGATGTAATAAGTCCTTGAGTTTGACCTAGAACGTAAAAGTGCTGATGTAGCAGGTTGTTTGGTCATAATCAGTCCTTACATATATCTATATATGTGTGCATTCCCATGTTGGATATGATAAGGTCACGAAGCATGTGAGGTGCACCTGGGAGGTTATCATTTATTGGTATAATGCATGTTGACCGTGGAAAGATGTAATGCATTGAGTGTGCTCCTATAAGGATCTCACATAGTGGTAGATGCAGGATTGTCTTGGTGACATCCTTACATGTGCCTATGTTGATAGAATGAAGGTGGTCTGGATATGGGCTGTGATATGTGTGCTTTTTTTTGTTTTGTTCAGGACAAAAGAGATGGTCTGGATATGAAAATATAAAGGTAGGAAACGCAGGCTATTGCCATGGAAATGTAAAGAAGGTCTTGGAATTTACCTACGAGATGATGCCGAGATGAGGGTAGGAAACGTAGGTTATTGTAGTGGAAATGTAAAGAAGGTCATGATGCACCTACACAATGATATGATATGACAAGAAAACGATAGGAGACACAAGTTATTGCAGTGGAAATGTAAAGAATGGTCTTGGTCTATACGTACACGATGGATTTCTCGTGGATATGATGAAGACCTGTATGAGGTCTAGGCCTACATCCAACATGAAAAAGGGTTGGCCTTGTAAACACTTCCTATGAAATATAGATGTGACAGATTGGACAATATGAGGAAAATGGAAGTATCAATGATGATGACTTAGTGACGATGACTAGATGTGTTGATGACTATGGTGAGAGAATACCTTCCTAGTTAAGAGGGGCTGTTGTTATAATTGTAACTTTAGAAGATATTCTGATGTATATTGTTGTACCCCCATTGGGGGTGTGTTACTCCTTTGGGGATGCCATCATTGTGTATGGTCACTGAGGTACAACTTCCATTGTAAGTCGGGGCAATATTCTTGACTAACCTAGTGGTTGAGTTAACAACTCAATGAAATAATATAAATAGGGAGGTTCCCTCCATATTTGAAACACACTTCACTTGCTCTCTTATGTGTGCTTTAGGAGAGAGAGGAATAGGAGGGACAGAGAGCTGTTGCAGACACATTGTTCTTGGGTTATTATATATTGCCATGTTGTCTTTGTGACAAAACTATTATGAGGAAGTTTGTGAGGGTTTTCTCCTTTATGGTTTCCCTGATGAAAATATATGTGTCTTGTGTATCTTGTGTATCTTGTGTATCTTTAATGTATTGCTGTGATTTTTATTCTTTCAGATAAATATCGTAAGTAAATTAACTTAGAAAAAATAACAAGTAGGCACTAACGACCCGACTTACAAATATTCTTCCATACGTGCGGCTTCCACTGACTCTAGCCGACCTCGTACCCACGATATTTCCAAATTGTTTCTTTCCATCCATTACACCACTACACGCCTTCTAAAATGGTTTATTCCATCGCATCTTTCCTTGTTGCATCCTTTCCTTCTGTTGTGGCTTTTCTTCTGTCTCGAACTATCTTCTGTCATGTACTCTCTTCTGTGATGAAATCTCTTATGTTGTGAAATCTCTTCTGTCATGAACTATCTTCTTCTGTTGTCATAGATTCCTCTTCGGATGCTTCTTTCCTTAGATCTTTATTGTTTGTCTTCTTCTGTTCCTTCTCTGTCAGATCCTCCTCCCTTAATACTTCTTCTACCTTGTCCTTCCTTCCTTTCTCGATTGCTTCTGTTGCAGCTCCTTTTCCTTCTTGCGACCTGACTCCTTTCATACTTAGGCATAATTTTAACTAAATTATACATGTCTTTCCCTAGGACCAATAGGCCCCCAAAACTCACATGTGGCTCATATCGAGCCACACAAATTTGTTCTTCCAGTTCTTGACTTGTGTAATACTCCAAAATTTTGTAAAAAATTAAAAATTTTCATATGACATTAAATGTCTGCAATCGTCACTACTAAAGAACATTTAACTATTAACGGTTAACCTAAACAAGCTTAAACTAGAACTGATTCTTTTGTTAATTTCTAGTTCTGCATACTTAATTGTTTACTTTCATAAATCATTGTTAAGGATTTGATTTAGTAGGTTATGATTTGGAAAAACAGGAATTGAAACATCTGTTTATTTACTAGGTGCTAAGTTGTTTTACTATTTTGTGAAAATATGAAGGAACTTCAGTTGAGATCAAGGCTTACTTAGCTTTTTATCTAATGCAGTGAAGTGATGCTTCTTTTACAAGTCTTTTACAAGTAAGACATTTTGTAACCAATTTATGGATCGAGACTATTATCTCAACTAGCATAAAATATAATGCTAGTAAATTTATTTATTTTACAGCTTTGATCAAATGAATAAGGTATCGTTGATCTGTATATTTATGTTTTAATTAGTTTTTTGGTAACATAAATGTCTAGTAAACTGAACATAGTCTAGTTGTTCTTCCATTCACTTCAACTATAACTTGTTCATCTAAATTTTATCAATCTATTATCAGTTAAGCTCCTGTATGTAATTCTAGTGAAAGGTAATTTGTATAACAAATCCTTTTATACTTATTTACTTGATGCCAAGGTGATTCAAGAGTATTTGTTTTTAACAATAAATGAGTTAAATAAACTTAGGAAAACCTAAAATCTAGGTATAGTCATAAATTAAAATGATTGGCATTCACCATGGAAATAAAAACCTAGTGCATAAGACAGTTTACTAACTGTTCCAGTACTTACCAACTAGAGATGCAATAATACAAATTTTATATCTTTAAACTATAGTATTACTGATTTTTGTGTAAGAATAAAAGGATTATTTTCTACAAAAACCTATCTAACTTAACCTTTGTATGATCTTCATTTCACAAGGGGGATATACGAATCTACGTTTACTACCAAGACTAACAAAATCAACTTTAAATCTTCCTATGTTTGCAAACTCACATGCATAAAAGATTAAGTCTTTTACAAGGTATTTTACAATGATATGGATTCTCATAAAGTGTTTCTTAAGTTGAAGAATTATTTACATAACTTTTTACCCATTTCCAAAGATTGTAAAAAATAAATATAAACCTTAGTGTAGTTACTACCTCCCTACATTATTCGTTAGGGTTATAATATTGAATGTTATGAAAAGTTTTGTAACCAAAGTTTGTATATAAAGTTCTATTGTGTGCAGGTTGCTCCAAAGAGGTCTCAAACTATAATACAAAACCCACATTTCGCAAATATACATGAAGTCACGTGGTTGATGCTTGTTGGATAGGTTTTTTTTTACTTGGAGGTTCATTATAAAACTATCCTAAACCCTAAAAAATTGCATTTCTGTCTCTGCTGTGGAGTGGAAGAGCTGCAGGCTCATGGCTGCAAGGATTTGTTGTCATTTCTTAAACCCTTTAAGTATAGGCCTCCTTTACGCCATTCCAAGTTCTTTTGCATGTAGGGTTTGCATGGCCACTATTTTGTTCTATGTATGAGCCCTTTGCCACTGTTACCATATCTCTGCAATTGCTACCCTTCATCTTTACCTTGCCTTTGCAAGTGCTACCCTTCAAGCACTGGTGCAATGATGAATTTGATAATGTGAGCACGACTCTTTATCTATCGCAGTGTGGTCTTGACTGTTTATTTGAGTTTTCTTATTGAATTAAGGGTTATCTGTCTTCACTACCCAATTTCTAGTGTGGGCTTTGACTCTATCTCATTATGGTTGTTGGTTTTGGGCTAGCATATTGCGCGTTGGGGTTTTCTTGACAGATATTCCTTGTAGCTTGGCATGCCCTTATTCGTGGCTAGGTTTTGTTCATGTCACCAATACGACCAAGCATCCACTCTTTTGGTAAGCAAAATAGTTTAAAACAGTACCATAACTCTTCTGCACCATTATTTGTTTTATTTATCATTATTAACTATAAGAATTTAACATTTGGGTTTTTTTTTTGTTTGTGTAGGTTTTCGAATCGATGGCTTTGTGCTGAAGGATACCACCAATAAGGATCCACGATGGAATTCATCCTGGTAAGCCTCGGTCTCACTTGAGGTTTCTCCTACACTAGTTTTATGGTGGTTTTAGTTGATACTGTCTGCTTGGTTCTTGGGTTACTGCTCGGCCATGGCTACATTATGATCTCTTTGTTTTGGAAGGCCATGTGGCTGAGACTATGATGTGTTATTAAGAAATATTTGAATCCTTAGCGGCTATATCGTGATGGAATATTGGGGCTTTCACGACCGTGACTTGATAAAATACTTATATGGCCTTCTCGGCTGTAGTTTGATTACAATAAATGTTATTTTTGAACAGGCTATTAAGCCATGTCTTTTGTTGTAAAATGGCCATTAGGCCGTAACCTCTAAGGAGACAACAGTGTTTTTGATAATGAAGATGGGGTTTTAGATGTTGTTTATAATTTGAATAATATTTTAATCTTACTGTTTTGTAACTTCTATAATTGTAATATATATACTGTGGTTTTTAAGAAAATGATGGCATTCTATGAAATTTTATCTATTTTGTTTTTATTTTCAATTCTTTCTAAAATTAACTTAAACAGAGATATTATTACTGCAATGATAATGGTATTGATGTATATTAGCTAAAGGATTTTGAAAGAAGTTTTAAGATGGTTCCAGTTTGCATTTTTCTTTGATATTGTTTAAAAGGGAAATAATAAATGTTTAGACATTTAGTATTAGAACAAAGTTTGATTTTTACTGTCAATAAGCAATTATTTCAATAAATAGATAAAAGTAAGGTTGAATATTACAACCTGAGTCTTTACTGTATTTCCTGGGTTAGAATATTTTGAAAGGTCTTTACTTCATTTCTCTTAGTTTATAATTACCATATAGTTTTAATGCTTTTTCTCATGGAAAATGTATTTAATTTTGTATATTCATCTATTAGATTAATGTGGTTATACAAATGAGGAATGTATGCTTAATTAATTTTGGATGAAAACTGTACAATCCCTCTGCTAGAAAAAGAGAAGGTAATGATAGTTATATTTGACAATATCTTCAAAATAGGTTTTATTTTTAAAACCTTAATTACTTTTAAATTATTACAGAGTTTAATATTTGATTATAATGTTATTCAAGTTACATTTTTACTTAGATTAATNTTAATATTTATTTACGTTAACCCTACTTATTTAATTTCTATTTTTATAATGTATTTTAGTTACTATAATAATAGACTTATAGTAAATAATCTATCCGTTGTGTAAATAAATACACAGACTAAGTATATATATTTTTAAATCTTTCCTAGAGACAGATTTGTTTATGTTATGACATTGTACTCTGTCTAAGGAAAACATTTGAAATAGAAAAGAAAAACATACTTTTGATTAACCTTTATGAAATCTGTAGAAGTTAAATAAACGCATTCAATCATACTTCATTCGATTCTTATCAGAATTTAATCTAACCTACTGTACTAGAGTACTACCTTTAAAAAGGTGTGGAAAAATACAATTAGGTATTTTTTAAGCTATCAGTAAAACTAGAAATTATTCTAATCATTTACCCTAATCTATATCTAATCCAACATTGACTATCTTTTCACAGTAGAAGGTTTCATTAATTAATCATAAATACAGAAGAATGGAAGCGTAACACATTATTACTTAAATTCAATCCTTCTTCACCCTAAATATGCAATTAGAAGCTAGATAAATCATGTAGAACTTGAAAATGTAGAAGAGGTGACAACAGATTAAGGAACCTGTTCGTCCCAACCAACTCCTAGAGATAGGTAAACTGCAAGTCTCAGGATCCCCGAGCTTGTCTTTTGGTCCACCTGGTAGAAGTACTGGGTGAGAGATCTAGTTTAGTGATTCTCTGCAACTCTACTGAGTATTCAGTAGTAAATCTATTCTGCTTGCAGCAGTATGAACTCAACTTCAAAATAGCTGCACTAGTTCATAACTTCAGCACTTTTCACTCAAACTAACTTTTGCTAGTCCCCTCGATCAAATTTTCTTGTGCTCTAAATTCACTTAGAGTTTTCAAAAGTCCAGAATGAGCAGCCTTAGCTGTATTCAATGGGATGTTTTATTAGCATGCCTAGGTATTTTGGGTCTGTTTTCACTTAATGAGCCACCTGCTCTTATTCCACTTTCTTAGGGAACATGACCACAAAAATAGGGAAGTTACCTCCTGCAACAACTAGAAGTAGTTTTAGGATGCTTCCAAGTGTCAATATGCTCTCAACCCATCCTACTCCACCAAGTGACCAGTAAAACACTCATTTAACATCCTCCTTAAGCTGTTGTCTCATTGTTCATTTATTAATTAATAAAATATTCAGCAATTACATTCAATTATCTTTGACCCCACTTGGTCATTAATTACAAACTTTATAATAAAATATAACATAATGTTTCTTAAAACATAAAATGTTTTGCAATTTGGGGCATATGACATACACACCCCCTTAAATTATAACATCGTCCTCGATGTTATTTATTCTTCATCCTCAGAATTTCTCTGGAACAGAATTGGATATGCAGCCTGCATATGACTCTCCAATTCCCAGGTGGCTTCTTCTGGACTAAGGTGCTTCCATTGCACCTTCACCTGACCAATGGTGCGATTCTGAAGCAATATCTCCCTCCTTTCGAGGATACGATCATGTTCCACTAGAAAATATCCTTCAGGTTCCACCTACACATCATTCTAGTTTATAACATGAGTAGCATCATGTACATATTTTTTTAACACAGAAATATGAAAAACATAATGAACCTTCAAATTTGGTGGTAAAGCCAATTGATATGCCACCTATCCTATTCTGGACAGTATCTCAAAAGGTCCACAATATCGAGGTCCCAACTTACCACAACTTCCTAATCTCAAGGAAGTCTTTTTAGGCCTTACCTTTATAAAGACATGTTCACCCACCTGGAACTCATTTTGAGTTCATTTAAGATATGCTTGACTTTTCTGTCTGTCTTACACAACTTTTAAGTTACCTTGCACCTGTTTTACAATTAACTCCATCTCTTTTAGTAGTTCAGGTCCTAATACTAACCTGTCAACTGGGTTACTCCATGAGATGGGGGTATTGCACTTTCTTCCATACAAAATTTCAAATGGACTGTATCTTGTTGAAGCTTGGTAATGATTATTGTAAGCAAACTCTACCAAGAGTAAGTAATATTCCCATTTACATGGTTGTTCCTTAACATACAGTCTGAGCATATATTATGCACTTGATTCACTCTTTCAGTCTGTCCATCAATCTAGGGATGAAAAGAGGTACTGAAATTTAAAGTAGTATTCAAGCCTTTAAACAAAGACTTCCAGAAATTGCCCATAAACTTAGGTTCTCTGTCTAAAATTATAACTTTCAGTATCCCATGTTACAAAATATTTGTTTCATGAATATATCAGCAATATTAGAAGCCTTGTAAGTGGTTTTTATAGGTATAAAATGATCTGCTTTACTAAGTTTATCAACAACTACCATTATTGAGTCATTCATATTTTGATTTCTAGGTAGACCTATAATAAAACCAAGACTGATTATTTCTCACTTCCAGCTAGAGATAGGTAATGGTTGTAGTAATACGGCTGGATGTTGATGTTCAGTCTTAACTTGTTGACATTCAAAACACTTGGCAATGTATTCTTCCAGATCATTTGTCATGTTTGGCCAAAAATAATACTTTTGTAACATGGTTATAGTCTTCTGATAAACAGGATGTCCTAAGGAGTCTTATGAATTTCATTTAAAATCAGTAACTTAATATTAGGTACTTTAGGTATATGCATCCTATCTTTATATAGTAATAATCCTTTTTCATTAAGACTATGCCCTGTACTTAAACTTTCAGTTAACTTTTTTGTTACTTTTGCTTGCAATTTCTGATAATTTTCATCCAATCTCACTCCTTCTTCTAGCTGTCCTTCTAAGTCTATTTTATAAGTGTTGATTGCTGCCACAAAATTTAGTTTTGCATTTGTTCTTAGAGCATCAGCAACCTTATTTTCTTTTCCCTTAATATGTTGGATTTCAAAATCGTACTCGCTAAGGAAATCTAGCCACTTATATTTCCTTGCGTTTAAATTAGGTTGATCCAACAAATATTTTAATCCTTTATTATCTGTTATTAATATAATTTTTCTTTCGATTAAGTGACGGCGCCACATATTCAAGGCATGTATGATGACAACCAACTCTAAATTGTAGGCTGCGTAGTTTTTCTCATGAATCTTATGCTTCCTAGACTCATATGCAATTACATGTCCTTCCTAAGTTAAAATTCCACCTAGACTGTCGTTGCATGCATCAATGCATACTATAAATTCTTTATTAAGATCAACAATTCTTAAGCTTGGTGCAGTAGTTAGTAATTTTTTTAACTTCTTAAAACTTTCTTCACACTTTTGACTCCACTCGAATTTCTTCCCTTTCTTTTGTAAAGAAGTTATGGGATTTACAATTTTTTAAAACCCTTCAATGAATCTTTGATAGTAGCTCTTAATCCCCATAAATGACCGTACGTCAGTCATGTCCTTTCGGACTGGCCATTCTTCAATTGATTTTATCTTTTCTGGATCAACTGAGACCCCTTCTTTAGTCACTACATGGCCCAAGTACTGTATTTTATCCTTAAATAAATTGCACTTACTAAATTTAGCATAAAGCTAATGTTCTCGCAGTTCTTGTAAAACAATTTTTAAGTGCTCCTCATGTCCTTCTTTAGAATTAGAATAAATTAGAATGTCGTCAATGAACACCACCACGAATATTTCAAGGTATTTGTGCAATACATTATTCATTAGGCACATGAAGAGAGTTGGGCCATTAGTAAGCCCAAATGGCATAACAACAAACTCATAGTGACCATATCTGGTCCTTAAAGCTGTTTTGAAAATGTCTTCGTCTTTGATTCGGACCTAGTGATAACTGGATCGTAAATCAATCTTTGAGAATAAAATTTCTCCATGTAGGTGATCAAACAAATCATCTATGCAGGGCAATGGATATCTATTTTTAATGGTCATTTTATTAAGTTGACGTTAATCTATACATAAGTGTAGAGTACCGTCCTTCTTTTTAACAAAAATATAAAGTGCTCCCTAAGGAGACACACTGGATCTGATATAGTTCTTATCAATAAGTTCTTTTAACTATGATTTTAATTCATTTAATTCCAATATATTCATCCGATAAGGATATTTTGAGCTAGGCACTACACCAGGTACCAACTCAATAGTGAAGTCTAACTCCCTCTTCGGAGGCAGTCCCGGAATTTATTTTGAAAATACATTTCGAATACCCCATTATGATTGGAATATCTTCCAGTTTTAGTTTATCTTCGTTATTATTATGTTCTTCGTTAATTACAGTTACAGCAAAGGCTTTAGAACCCTTCTGAATAGCTCTCTTTAATTGCAAAGCATATATTTCTCTGATAGTTTTTTTCCTAGGGATTCTTGTTACGTTTACTGTTTCTCCTTTGTTATTTATGCAAGTAAAAGTTTTATCAAAATAGTTCATAACTACTCTATGTTGTTCTAACTAATCCATACCAATTAACATATCATAAGAACCTAAAGGAAGTACATTAAGCTTCACACAGGTTTCAAACCGATCCATGTTTACAATACAATCTTTTACAAAACTAATCACTTTTCTTTTTTCTCCAGTAGCTAGCTGAACTAACCATGAATTTGCAAACTTTTCTACTGCTAACTTACATTTTTCTACTAAATCAGGAGAAATATAACTTAAGCTAGCCCCTGGTTCAATTAAGATAGATATAGGTGTTTGATTCAGCTTACCTTCTACTTACACCATGGAAGTTTGATAATTTTTCTACCTGTTTTCTAGTGCTGCGTTGATCCTGGGCATTGTCCTTGCTAAATCACCAACAATCATCTCCTCCTGCACCGTATGTATGTTGCTAACAGTCTTCTTTCGGTTATGGAAAACTGATGCATAATGAGACCCATTACATTTCCAACATTTTACTGGTTCTTTACGTTCATTATTCTTAATGTAATTGTTGGGATTATTAGTAGGTTCTTTATTTCTATGGCCATTAAGGTTTAGCTGTGAATTACCTTTATTCCCTTGGAAATTTTTATTAGGAAAATTACGTGTGTTATTATTCTTAAAAATGTGGTTAGGTACGAAACCTTTCTTCTTTTGTTCAAAATTATTAGATCTTTTAGCCTTCCATTTTAACATACTTTCCTTTCTGCGGTTCTGCTCATAGCAAAAATTTTCCTTTTGCATAACCTCCTCTAATGTTTTTGGATTATCGTATTCAATTTTGATTTTTATGTGAAAAGGTAAACAGCTTAGAAACTGTTACCTTAGGATTCTCATCCACAATGTAAGGCACGTAACGTAGCATACTTAAAAAATTATTGTTTAATTCTTTCATGTTCATTGTTCCCGGCTTCAGCTCATAAAATTCCTTAGCTCACTCTTCGTAGTAATTTTCTGACAAGAACTTATTTTTAAAGTATTTGTTAAAGGTACTCTAGTTAATGTTCTTTTCCTTAATACCTTTTACTCATTTTAGATCCCACCACCAAATATCTTCCTTCCCAATTAGATTGTAAATGGCCATTCTTGCTTTTATCTGATTAGACTAATTATAGATTTGAAAATACTTCTTCATCCCAAACAACCATGATTCAGCCTCTTCTCCTTTCTCATTTTCACCATTGAAAGTTGGTGGTTTTATTTTCTTAAATTCTCTTGAAATTTCTTCATAAGGGTTAAATTTTCTTTTTCTTTAATGATAATTATCTTCACTACTATCAATAGTGTACTAATGACTCTTCCTATGTGAGTCGCCATAAATTTCAGAGGATGAACTACTTTCGAATCTAAACTGCTTAGACTTTTTACTTTTGTGTTGGTAGGACATATCTTCAGATCATGTTTGTTTATCTTTTTATTCATTTTGAAAATTTTCCACCAATATCTGGTTCAATTCCTCTTGAGCTCTCAGAATTCTTTCATTTTCCTTTTTGACTGTTTCTTTCTCAGTTCTTAATTCTTTAATAGTTTGTAATAATTATGAAGAATTGTTAGTTATTTCATCTTGAACTGGTTCTCTTCAAGAATTACTTTTTTCATTAAATGAGGACTCTTCATCTGCATATTCCTCGAGTCTTTCCATACCTGCAGTTTAGCTCAAATTTTTTTCTTCTTCTGGAAATAACATTTCAAAAAGAAAAATAATAATCACTATGCATGCATTTCATTTACTATTTATCTATGCAAGGAGCCACATTCACGCCTAGTGCCTGAACTTGTGCTCTGATACCACATGTAATACTCCAAAATTTCGTAAAAATTTAAAATTTTTCATATGACATTAAATGTTTGCAATCATCACTATTGAAGAACATTTAACTATTAATGGTTAACCTAAACAGGCTTAAACTAGAACTGGTTTTTTGTTAATTTCTAGTTCTACATACTCAATTGTTTACTTTCATAAATCATTGTTAAGGATTTGATTTAGCAGGTTATGGTTTGGAACAACAGGAATTGAAACATCTGTTTATCTACTAAGTTCTAAGTTGTTTTACTATTTTGTGAAAATATGAAGGAACTTCAGTTGAGATCGAGTCTTACTTAGATTTTTAGCTAATGCAGTGAAGTGATGCTTCTTTTACAGGTATTTTACAAGTAAGACATTTTGTAACCAATTTCTGGATCGAGATTACTATCTCAACTAGCATAAAATATAAGGGTAGTAAATTTATTTATTTTACAACTTTGATCAAATGAATGAGGTAATCTGTATATTTATGTTTTAATTAGTTTTCTGGTAACATAAGTATCTAGTAAACTGAACATAGTCTAGTTGTTCTTCCATTCGCTTCAACTATAACTTGTTCATCTAAATTTTATCAATCTATTATCAGTTAAGCTCCTGTATGTAATTCTAGTGAAAGGTAATTTGTATAACGTATCCTTTTATACTTATTTACTTGATGCCGAGGTGATTCAAGAGTATTTGTTATCAACAATAAATGAGTTAAATAAACTTTGGAAAACCTAAAATCTAGGTATAGTCATAAAGTACAATGACAAACATTCACCATGGAAATAAAAACCTAATGCGTAAGATAGTTTACTAACTGTTCTAGTACTTACCAACTAGAGATGCAATAATACAAATTTTATATCTTTAAACTATAGTATTAATGCCCTTGTGTAAGAATAAAAGGATTATTTTCTACAAAAATATATATAACTTAACATTTGTATGATCTTCATTTCACAAGGGGGATATACGAATCTAAGTTTAATACCTAGACTAACAAAATCAATTATGCATCTTCCTATGTTTGCAAACTCACATACATAAAAGATTAAGTCTTTTACAAGGTCTTTTACAAGGTCTTTTACAATGCTATGGTTTCTAATGAAGTGTTGTTTAAGTTGAAGAATTCTTTACATAACTATTTACCCATTTCCGAAGATTGCAAAACATAAATATAAACCTTAGTGTAGTTACTACCTCCCTACATTATTTGTTAGGGTTATAATATTGAATGTTATGAAAAGTGTTGTAACCAAAGTTTGTATATAAATGCCATTGTGTGCAGGATGCTCCAAAGAGGTCTTGAACTATTATACAAAACCCACATTTCGCAAATATACCCGAAGCCATGTGGTTGATTCTTGTTGGTTAGGTCTTTTTGACTTGGAGGTTCATTATAAAACTATCCTAAACCCTTAAAAATCACATTTTTGTCTCTGCTGTGGAGTGGAAGAGATGCAGGATCATGGCCGCAAGGATTTGTCGTCATTCCTTAAACCCTTTGAGTACAGGCCTCCTTTACACCATTCCGAGTTCTTCTGCATGTAGGGTTTACATGGCCACTGTTTTGTTCTGTGTATGAGATCTCTGTCACTATTACCATATCTCTGCAATTGCTACCCTTCGTCATTACCTTGCCTCTACAAGTGCTACCCTTCAAGCATTGGCGCAGTGATGAATTTGATAATGTGAGCACAGATCTTGATCTATCGTAGTGTGGTCTTGACTTTTATTTGATTATTCTTGTTGAGTGAAGGGTTATCTGTCTTCACTGCCCAATTTCTAGTGTGGGATTTGACTCTGTCTCATCATGGTTGTTGGTTTTGGGTTGGCACATTGCACGTTGGGGTTTTATTAATAGAGCTTCCTTGTAGCTCGGTGTACCCTTATTCATGGATAGGTTTTGTTCATGTCACCATTACAGTCGAGCATCCACTCTTATGGTAAGAAAAATAGTTTAAAACAATACCATAACTCTTCTCCACCATTATTTGTTTTATTTATCTTTATTAACTGTAAGAATTTAACATTTTTTTTTGTGTGTAGGTTTTCGAATCGATGGCTCTGTGCTGAAGGATACCACTAACAGGGCTCCAGGTTGGCATTCATCCTAGTAAGCCTTGGTCTTTCCTGAGGTTTCTCCTACACTAGTTGTATGGTGTTTTTAGTTGATACTGTTCGCTTGGTTCTTAGGTTACTGCTCGGCTATGGCTACATTATGATTTGTTTGTTTTGGAAGGCCATGTGGCTGAGACTATAATACTTTAGGGCTTTCACATTGGTGACTTGAAAAAATACTTATGGCCTTCTCAGTTGTAGTTTGATTACATTAAATGTTATTTTTGAACAGGCTATTAAGCCGTGTCTTTTGTTGTAAAAAGGCCTATAGGCCGTAACCTCTAAGGAGATAGCAGTGGTTTTCATAATGAAGAAAGGGTTTTAGATGTTTTTTATAATTTGAATAAGCTTTTAAGCTTACTTTTTTGTAACTTCTATAATTGTAATATATATATTGTGGTTTTCAAGAAAATGATGGCATGCTATGAAATTTTATCTGTTTTGTTTTTATTTTCAATTCTTTTTAAAATTAACTTAAACAAAGATATTATTACTACAATGATAATGGTATTGATGTATATAAGCTAAATAATTTTGAAAGAAGTTTTAAGATGGTTCTAGTTTGCATTTTTCTTTGATTTTGTTTAAAAGGGAAATAACAAATGTTCAGACATTTAGTATTAGAACAGAGTTTGATTTTTACTGTCAATAAGCAGTTATTTCAATAAATAGATAAAAGTAAGGTTGAATATTACAACCTGAGTCTTTACTGTATTTCCTGGTGTTATCTCCCAAAATATATTTATTTTCAATAAGTCCACTCAGAAAATTTATTGTTGATAGGATGAAGAATTCAAGTCATGTTATGAAAGATTTTAAGTGACTAACAAATTGTGGATCTCTGGTATTTCGATATCTAATAAAATTGAAATTTTTAGCTTTCGGTGGCTTAGGTGGGTTTTCCAATAGCTCATTAGCCACCGAAAAAATTTGGTTTCGGCAGCTAACCATGTAACGTAGGATCATAGTTATCCACTGAAATCTAGCTCGTTCAGTGATTCGTTAAAAGGGACTTTCAGTGGCTTAGGTGAGACTTTCAAACAACTCATTAGCCACCGAAAGGTGTTGGTTTTGGCAGCTTAGCAAGAGATCGAAGGAAGGCATTAACCAATGAAATAAAATGAAATGCATTCGGGAAAAGGCAGTTTCGGTGGCTTAGGAGAAAGCGTTGATGGTTCATTAGCCACTGAAAGGCCTGTCTTTCAGTGGTTAAATGAGGAGATCTAGAGAGACTATAATCTTCCAAAAGTAAGTTTTACAAGACCGTTTGGAAATAAAGTTTCGGTGGCTTAGGAAAACAGGTCAACGGTTCATTAACCACCAAAATATTTGGTTTCGGTAGCTAGCAGACAAAATCCTGGGTGGCCTTAACCGTTGAAAAGGATGAAAGAGGAAACGGTTAACTGCCTATCAAATCAAAGCTTGTCAGCACAGTAGAGATCATGATAGGGCATGATAAACAACCGAAAGGATAGAGAAACTGCATGAAGGCATAAGTAAATGATTGATCAGGCCGTTATTTATCTAATGAGGACCAATGTGATTCAAAACCCCAGTATTCCATCCATCTGTCCAATGAACTGCAGACAATATCCACTGGATATCCAGTTTGAATTAAAAATGATTGTTGGGAAAGTGGTCTTGAAAATATCACCAAAGGCCATCATCCTCTTACCCAAGAATTTCTCAAGCAGTTAAAACCCGCATAATTAGTGCCCTATCCTCCAGTACACTCCACCTTCGATTGCATGGATCCTCACCACTAGAAACCACCTATGAAAGTCAGCCTGCTAAAAAACCACCTTTGAAAGTCATCCTGCTAAAACTCTTCCACATAACTTGAATTGATTTTTTGCAGGCACTTAGGAGCACACTTAGCAAATGAAGAAAGGAGGGCCTGCTCTTAGGCAAGAATTAGGAGACATCAGCTACCTAGAAGCACATCTATAAGTCTTGTAGTTCTTCAAAGATGCTGGCTGCTACAAATTTTGTGAGAAATTTCAAGGTTCACACCAGCAGGTGGCTGAGGCATTTTCTCTCTCTTTCGATGGCTCCAAGGCACTCATAGGTAAGTAGGAATTCATGGTGGATGAAACCCTAATTGCAGAAGTGACTAAACTCCCTAGAACCGAGGAGAAATGGTTTAAACCCACCATTACAAAGGATGTGGAGTTCAGATATTATTTGAAGCCTGAACATAGACGGGTGGTGTGGAAGAAAAGTGTCCCATCCACCTGGATAGAAGATAGGTGGAAGCAATTACTGAAGGCCATTGTGGTATATATAGCTTGTGAAGGAAGATACAACAGGGCCATGATTTACCATTTCAAACTAATGAACCACTTCACAGGAAAGATCCCACTAAATTTTCCTTTCTACTTGCATAATATACTGGCAAAAATGGCACACCAGGTGAAGGCTCAGCCAACTAAGATTGTTGGAAGATGGTCTCACCATGGCCTTATACAACCCCTTATCCAAGAATTACTAAAGAGGATAAATATGGCATGGACACATTTCTTGTTTTGGAATGGTTTTGAAACATGCCTACAGCCAAAAGAGAAGGGAAAGTCTCCTTTGAAAAAGTCTAGCACCCCATGGAGTGGAAAGAGGAAAATAAGGGCTATCTCCCCAACAACAGTAGAATATCCCCCTTCCTCTTTTAAAACCAAGTAGGTTAAAAGAAACCTAGATTTCAGTGAAAAGGTCCAGGAAATCACAGCACATAGTGGAAACATTTTGAACCTACCCTACTCAAATTCAGAAGAAGAAAGAGAGGAAGGTGCTAACCTAGCAGTGTGGGTTGTAGTAGGAAATGAAGAACTCCCATCACCTACACCAAAAGAGCAAGATGAACCACTAGAAAAGGATTCCTCTAGCAAGCCCAGGACATAGAGGATAAATCAGTTGCTGAGACAAGTGTATGAGATGGAAATTTTAGAAAGAGAGATAAAGAAAAACAATGCTATATTGAACAAGAGGAATAAGCAGCTGCAGAATTATTTCCTAGAGATTAGAGAAAGGTATATCTTTATAAAAATAATAAACCTAATATACATGAAGGACAACACTAGGCTATACAAAATGATTAGGCTTCAGAGGCTGCAGGTGAAGGACGCCAAACCAAAACCTAGCACTCATCTTACACTGGAAACCCTAGCTGAAGCAATAGTAAGCCTTTAGCATCCAGAATCAAGCTAGGCTGCTGCTAACCTTCCAAACATTGAGAAGGCTAAATAAAAAGATAAGGAACAGAACTTAAAAGCATAATTTTGGAGGCTGCTTAAATTTTTTTGCAGAACAGGGATTTTGGTGGCTTAGGCGGATGCTAAAGCGGTTCATTAGCCACCAAAAGCAGCACTTTCAGTAGCTAACAGTCCCGACATTTTGATCCCTTAACCACCAAAAGTAGAAAGAGGCACATGATCAAATTTGAGCACAAAGGACCAGTTTTGGGTGAACATAACTAGCTCAGGGATGAATTATAAAGATGAAAGGCACTGAAGAACAACATCAGGGAAGGTATGCTCCAGTTTTGCAGTTACATAAAAGAAGAAAGGGTCACAAACACTAACTGTCCAACAAATAGTAAATTATCTAGAAGAGGAACAGTGGAAATTGATTCCCAGTACTCACTTAAGTCATCAGAGGGTTCAAATAGTGGACAAGATTTTCAGTTAGATAGTCTAGTAGTTAAATTAGGGTTTTTTAACCTAATTCTGCAAAAAACAATTATTATTTCTATTTTTAGTAAATTAGATCCAATTTTTCAAGATCTGAATATTTTGTAAAGGCTATAAGTCCTAAGACTTATGTTATTGAAAGGGTTTGACTTCACGGACCTGTAGACCATTACTATTGTCAAGCTTCTCATATTGCTCATGACCTAATATAAGCTCTTTTGCTATCATATGTTCATCTTCCATTTCTTGTCTATTCTGTGCTTATGCTTGAATGTTTTATTCAGGATTATTCAGGTTAATTGATGTTTGATAGCTGTCATCCTATTGGCATATTGATGATTTGAATTATAAGTACTTTCCTTGTTATGATTAGCCATTTATATATATCTGTTTTATGTATGAATCTGCTAGCATGATAAGTTCTCCATCTCTGCACCATATTATCAAACCTCTGAACAATGGTAGTTAGAAGCTTTATCCCTAATTGAGTTTCATGCATGTCTTGAGAGTGTGAGGTCATGTAGGTCACCTGACTTGATCCACTTAGAAAACCATAAAAACATTTAAGTTACCAGACATCCTCGAGCTACAACCTAGAGGAGTTTCCTGGAGTGATAACACTCGGGTTATAATAATTTGAAAGGTCTTTACTTAATTTCTCTAAGTATAATTACCATACAGTTTTAATACTTTTTATCATGGAAAATGTATTTAATTTTTTATATCCATCTATTAGATTATTGTGGTTATACAAATGAAGAATGTATGCTTAATTAATTTTGGATGAAAACTGTACAATCCCTCTGCTAGTAAAAGAGGAGGTAATGATTTTTATATTTGACAGTATACTCAAAATAGGTTTTATTTTTAAAACCTTAATTAGTTTTAAATTATTACACAGTTTAATATTTGATTATAATGGTGTTCAAGTTACAGTTTTACTTATATTAATGATGAAGTTATCTAAGTAATTTCTAGCCTCATTTTACTGTTTCTTTAAGTTAACCCTACTTATTTATTTACTGTTTATAATGTCTTTTAGTTAATATAATAATATACTTATAGTAAATAATATATCCACTATGTAAATAAATACACAGACTAAGTATATATATTTTTAAATCTTTCCTAAAGACAGATTTGTTTATGTTATGACACTGTCTGAAATAGAAAAGAAAATCATACTTTTGATTGACCATTATGAAATTTGTAGAAGGTAAATAAACACATGCAAGCATAATTCATACAGTCCTTATCAAAATTTAATCTAACCTATTGTACTAGAGTACTACCTTCAAAAAGGTGTGGAAAAATACAGTTAGGTATTTTTTTAATCTATCAGTAAAACTGGAAATTCTTCTAATCATTTACCCTAATCTATATCTATTCTAGCATTGACTATCTTTTCACAGTAGAAGGTTTCATTAAATAATCCTAAATACAGAAGGACAGAAGCATAACACATTGTTGCTTAAATTCAATCCTTCTTCATCCTAAATGTGCAATTAGAATCTAGATAAATCATGTAGAGCTTGGAAATGTAGAAGAGGTGACAACATCTTAAGGAACCTGTTCCTCCCAACCAAATCCTAGAGATAGCTAAACTGCAAATATTAGGACCCCCGATCTTGTATTCTAGTCCACCTGGTAGAACTATTGGGTGAGAGATCTAGTTTAGTAATCCTCTGCAACTCTACTAAGTATTCAGTAGTAAATCTATTATGCTTGCAGCAGTATGAACTTAGCTTCAAAATAGCTACACTAGTTTAGAACTTCAGCACTTTTCACTCAAACTAAATTCTGCTAGTCCCCTCCATCGAATTTTCTTGTGCACTAAATTCACTCAAAATTTTCACAAGTCCAGAATGAGCAGCCTCAGTTTTCTTCAATGGGATGTTTTATTAGCATGCCTAGGTATTTTGGGTCAGTTTTCACTTGATGAGCCACCTTCTCTTGTTCCACTTTCTTGGGGAACATGACCACAAAAATAGGGAAGTTGCCTCCTGCAACAACTAGAAGTAGTTTGAGGATGGTTCCAAGTGTTAATCTGCTCTCAACCTAGCCTACTCCACCAAGTGACTAGTAAAACAGTCATTTAACAGCCTCCTTAAGTTGTTGTCTCATCTTTCATTTATTAATTAATAAAATATTTAGCAATTACATTCAATTATCCTTGACCCCACTTGGTCATTAATTACAAACTTTATAATAAAATATAACATAATGTTTCTTAAAACATAAAATGTTTTGTAATTTGGGGCATGTGACAACTTGTGCCAACTTTTCTTTGAAAATATTTCAAGATTTTCACTACTTTCTCTGCCTCCTGTCACACATCTACCTCTGTTTTCTTCAACTTATGCACAAGGTCAAAACTAACATGTTCCAATGGTACGAGCCTTGATGATTCCACTGCTCATTGCACCCTTTGATGTACAGGTTGAATAATTCCTGTAATTTTCTCTGCTTCAGCCTACAACTCTTCAAATTTATCTGTCCATTCTTTTGTTGCGTACGCAACACTGTCACTTGCTATTGGATCTTCTTCATTTATAATTCCTTAGCAATATTCTCTGCCAAGGGTAAATTTCTCATCTCATTCTTCATATGAGTTACTTCTGTCTCTAGTTATGCGTCATCAATCAAGGCTTCCCAAGTCTGAGACACTTGGTCGACAACCTTGGCATAGGATGACTTAGTTTCTTCGATTCTCTTCACAGCCGCTGCCACTTCTTTCCTTATTTATTCTATCGTATGAAGTTACTATTTCGAAGTGGACATATGGATGAAATGCAAAAATTCATCAAACTCACCATTTCTAAAAGGTGAAGACGAAATCCCAAGTGCTTGCATGAGTTTTTTTTCTTTGGATTCTTCCCTATCCTAGGAAGACCATGTTGCTCAAATTATTCTTCATCAGAAATAAAATTCAGCATCTAATCATCTTCTCTATTTTATTAATGTTGAAGTATTCCATCTCATTGAAGTCTTCCGTTTATTCGATGATGAAATACACCATTTCGTCGACGTCTTCCTTTTCTTCGCCAATGAAATCTTCCATCTCATCAATGTCTTACTTTTCTTCATCAATAAAATATGCCATTTCATGGATGTATTCCATTTCTTTATGGAAATAAACCATCATGTCTTCTTCTTTTAAACAACATCACCAATTAAATTTTGAGAATCTTGTACGGATGATGGCGATGATGGTGGCCTTTATCTTTGTTTTCTGTTATCCAAACACTGGTTTGGATCACCGGGTTCTAGCAATGGATACTGTGCACTCTAAAGAATCGTTCCACAAGTTTGTCCATCGGTTTCAGTGGAATGCACTCGGAAATCAAATTTCAACCACTACTTATTCACCCTTCATCAACAATGCTGAGAGAGACTTACTCTTGTGGGAACTAGAATGCTTCCTCATTGGTGAACCTGATAGGTTGGTTCACATCCTTATCTCAAGTATGACTTGAACTAGATCAATTTCCAATCCCATCCCTTCCTACAGTGGAACATATATGGCAATATATTCCTCAATCAGCATAGGTAACATAGATTCAATTGCGGAGTCTGTGAGTGTAGTGTCACTAGGATTCATAGTAACCATACTTCTTGTTAGCACCCTGTAATTTTCCTATGGTTGCAGTAGGAAGTCACAGGGGTAACCATTTCAAACCAACTTTAGACTGCATTCTAGCCAATTCAATCAGAGAGGGCTCTCTCTTGTCACAAAGGAAAGAAACACATATATATGTATCTTTGAACAGCTCGTATAAGGCTATATTTCTAATGGTTATGAGGTGTTGATAGATTTTAAAAAATGACAGAACAGACATATAGGAAAATCATTGCACAATGGATTCAAATCCCGAATAATCAAGGGTATTATAGAAAATATGAGAAATGGAATTTACTTTGTATTTTGAGGCAAATTAAGTGTCACAAATAGTCAAATATCTTGAAAGGGTGGTAAGGGGAAAAGGGGAAGAAGCCCAATGAAGCAAGAGGCACCTATCTGTGGATGAATCTATTACATCACCTTTAGCAGATTAAACAACAAAAGATAGCAACTGCAATGGAGCATAGGAGATGGAATCCAAAACATTTACCAAAAACACACAACAAATGTAGCATTTGACATGAGGAGTGCTTAACTGAGAGCGAATTCCTCATGTACAACTAGAGTGCATTGACAGAAATACATAGAAATGAACATGAATAAATAGGAAAAACAGTCTGAATGTAAACCACCATGATGAATCGCAGAAACATAGGATCATGTTTCTCATTAATACTTCCAAGAGATTTACAGGGACAAAAAACAAGAGAAGAATGATTTTTGAATGAAAATTCCAACCATTACTTCTCCGTAGAGGTTACATTTATAGTCTCCTTTGCCCTTGGAATGGATCTCGAAGCTGGGCATCAAAATTAGTTACAAAAATGGGGAATAATCCTTCCATCATGTTGAATCCTAAAAAACTATGGCATGGTGTATTTGCTATGATTTACATATAAAACAAGAAATAAGGAATAACGTGAATGCTTAATCAAAACAGAAATGTGGCATTTGGGCTCCGGCTCGCTTGAATGAAAGTGACGGTTTAGAGAACCACCAACGGTCTGGTACAGACTCAACCTTGAATTGTTATTCAACAATAGAGATGGATTCTTTCTTCATTTCAACACTTGTTCTTATACAGCTGCTCCCTAATCTTCAGCATTTCACCTCTTTCAGGAGCTGGATTGCTGAAAAATAGACTTCATAGATCCACGTGCATACCTCAAATGATGATATCTGTGTGAAATATCAGAGATTTTATTGTAATTCCATCTATCCCAAACAAAAACCCATGTCCTCATTTTCTCAGATTCACTTCCAGCTCATCGAAACCTGCTTTCAAAGTTGATGACCAAGAATGGATTGCGAAATTATGGAAGAATTACCTTTGAATATGGTTTAAATTATTCCAACCTGTAACACCTGTGTGAAAACTGAGAGAGATATTTGTATATTGGCCCGTTATGGAGAAAAATCTCTCTTGATTTCTGAAAAATCCTCTTGGTTTGGCAGGAAAATCTCTCTGAAGTAAAAGACCAAAACAATTATTTTTGCAATAATATCTGGAAATTGTTAATGGAATTATATTGGATATAAACACAATGCTAAAGAACTCCAGCCTCGACTATTCATCTCAAATAAAACTATAAAATTAACCGCTCGAAGCCAGTACAAACTTCCCACCACAACTGAGACTTTCTTTATAATCTTTCCAATCATTCAACATCTGGATCATGACAATTTCATGACCATTGATCAATTTTCCAAACCACAGGATGTAAACACATGTTTTAATTTTCTCACCATTTAAAATTTCATCGAGTTTAGGAGAATTAAAATTCCACTAATTTCTCATTTTGAAATTATCATCGACCATAGATTTGAACCCGACTTTAATTTGGATGATTAAAACATGGGTCTCTTAGCTGATTTCACAATGCGTGTTTTTTTAAGTTGCCCGTGCATGTTTTTGGTGCAAAATCTACCTCCACCATACATTTGTCTCATTTGCACATCCGATGGTCAATTTTGTCTGTGGGTTAATGCCATTTCGCAATGGTTTCAAAACATTATATTTCTTTCTCTTTGATCAGCGAAATAGTTTCTAGAGTGTTGGATGAAATGTGGTATGATCTACACTGTTGATCGCTGAAAAGAAGAATCAAATCCCCACCTTCATATCTTAACTAGTGATAACTGTGTGAAATATGAGAGAGGTTTTTGTAATTTACCATGTTCCCAACAAAACCCATGTTTCCATTTTTCCATATTCCCCTCCAGCTCCTCAAAATATTCTTTTGAACTTGATGACTCAGAAAAGATTGTGAATTTTGGGAAAATTTCACTCTGAATATCCCTTCGGTTATCCCAATCCATAATACCTGTGTAAAAATTGAGATAGGTTCTTGTATATGAGAATCTTACGAATAAAAACCTCTTTCTTTTTCGACAAATTCATCTTGGTTTGGTGGGAAAATCTGTCATATGTTAATGACTAAAGCAATCATTTTCAGAGAAAAACATGTTTTGTTGTAATATATAAAATTTCACTGAGCTTTTAAAACTTAAATATCCTGTACTTTGCCAACATGAAATCAATGTGGACCATTGATCCTGATTTATCTCTAACCTAAGCCATCCAAGAGTGGAGCCCATACTAGATTTCGCAACCTCAGAAAATTTGTTTTGCTTGTGTTAGTTGTTGGTGCGAAATTGACCATCATAATGTGTGCTTTTATCCAACATGCATAGGATGATAAATAGTAGCAAGGTTTATATTTGCTGATTGTTTCAATATGTATTAAGGAACAAAGAAAGGATAATACTCCTTGTGAGTTGGGAGCTTGGTTTCTTGGGATCTGATTGGTGTGTTGAATGCATGTGACCATATTTTTATAAAGACTTCATTAACCAAGTTAATGAAAATAATAACTTTGGAAAAAAAAAATTCGACTATAAAGCCAAATTTAGATATAAAAACAATGTTCATATTTCATTTAAAATGAGTAAAATCCTTTTAATTCATCATGATTCCTTTCTTTTTTCCCAAATGACCAATGAAATCATTTTCTCTTGCAAACCTGGCAAAATTGAGAAAACCGACTCCTGCAAGAAATAAATTTAGCATAGGTGCTAATGATGACTCCAACTCAGGGATGATATCCTCCTTGTGAGGTAGCAAAGAACTCTGTAGGCCAGATGCCTTATCCATTGGGTGACTCCCAAAATTCTATGAAATCCTCAACATGTTCAATCCGTACCACAACCAATTGTACTCTATGAATCTGAAATTGAAACTAAACTTCTACTGAAATCAAACTAAAACTGCTAGAAAATAAATCGTCGCCATGTCAAGCTTATTTACACACTTCTACCTTACTTACTGAACAACAATGCTCAATCAAGTGATTTTTGACTTCCAATGAAGCCAATTAAGAAAATGATCCAATGATTGAGCTCCTTCATCATGCTTGACCATAAATTAAGGACATAATGGTAACAAGTTATGAGCAAATATTTGATCTTTGCTGTAAAGACATAACCAACCATTATTATTGTAAAGCTTCTCCACATTTTCCACCACCAGATCATGACCTCCCATAAAAAATTTTGTTATAGGATTGTCATGACAAGGTTAATCCATATAATCAACCACTGGATCATAAAATCCATGGCAGTGTTTAAAAATTTCTGTCATTTGTTTTTCCCAATAAGGCTGCTCAAACTGTAAATCCACCTAACCACTGTCAAACTGATTTTCAAAGGAACCTTGAAAAATGCGTTCATAACAACTTACACATGATACCTCACATTATTCATTCAAAATATCAGAGTTAGAAACCTGATTCCTTTCATGCATTTCACAGGGAATATATTTAATAACATCAAGTGAAATAAAAATATTTTTGACATAAAAGTTCTGAATTGGAGGAACAAGAAGAGACATCCCATTTAGGATCCTCCTTTGCTTTAAGAAAATCAAGTGAGATGCATTCTTCTTGGCATGAAGATTCTAAATTTGAGGAGTATGAGGAGATATCCCATTTGGGTCCCTCATCTTCTTCTAGGTAATCCAATCTAGTATTGAATGTTGTCGGTTCTTCAGGCGCACTATCCAAGTGGTCATCCTCATATTCATCATACGTAGGCATGTTGCAATCCTCGTTAAAAACATCATTAAAATTTTCAGAATCAACAACTTGATTATCTTGATGTGTGTTAGCATAAATATCATCCCTTTCTTTAAAATGATCAAGCAAACAAATATTTTCTTGACAAAAAATTTCTGAATTTGAAAAACAAAAAGAAATATCCATTTGAGAACCCTCATCTTCTTCTTTTCTCTTCAACTCTTCATTGCATACTGCTAGTTTTTCTATAGGCTGGGATTGATTGCATAATTATTCATCCTTCCCATATTCCATAAGAAAAAATGGCTTTGCGTGTTCATGTAAATATTCAAGGGGAATTTGGGTTTGAAAAGCACACAAAGGTCCTTCTTCAACCATTAACTCAAAATATGATTCCTCTTTATTTGCATTTTCAAGAAATAAACATGTGGAATGACTACAAGAATGAGATTTTCCAGAATTTTCATTCTCTATGTAATCAATCACATATGTATTGTAACTTTGATAAGATTGTTGTTGCAAAAAGGAATTTTCTGATTGGGAAGGGGCAACCTCTTCTTGTAACAAAATTTTGGCAATTGAATAATCCGAGGAAGGATTTGATTGACAGTACCAAATTCTTCCTCGATCACACAAATTTTGACAAGACCGCTGCAAATTATCATCTACCTCAGTAAAAGTAATGTAATTGGTTAAATCATAGTTTTTGCTCATGTCTTTTGTCAGTCAAGGAAGATACTACCAATTGCTAGGAATTTTCTTGAAAGTCAAGGCAGCTAGTTTGCATTTCTTTTCTGTGAAATGGGTTCTCATGTAAAATTTCTAACAGCTTTTCATCCATAAACTCATCATCACCGTACATGTTTTCCAAATTTTTAATTAAGCCTTTAACATGCATGCAACAATTTTGAATTAGCAGCAAAGAAGGGTATTTACCTTTCAAATGTTCATGGAATACTGTATGAAAGTCTTGAAGGGAATATAAACTATCTGATGGTAACCTCTCATACCATGACTGTGCATTTCCTTCCAAACTAACCATGAACATTTTCATCAAAGAATTATCATGCAATTCGATCCCCAGCTTACATATATTCACATGAAATCTACCAAATGAAGGCAACATCATCACTCTTTTGATTTTTGAATTTAGGAATACATGTTTGCCAATATACATTAGGTATTTAATTCAAAAAACTAGGAATGTGAGCATGATTCATAGGGGCATACCTTGTAGACATAGAACTCATCTTGATAATGAAGAAACAGAATCAACTCTTCAAGATTTGCAACCCTTTGACAATGGAGTTGCCATAGAACATTATGAAGACTGGATTCTTCACATATGGAGTTTCCATAGGAACTATGAAACTCTTTGCAGCTTATGGGTGGTTGGTGTTCCTAGTGGCGTCACCTTCAAAGGCTTTGAGTGGAGTTTCCAGACCATATACAATCAATATGTGTCTAGGACTGGTTTCTCAACTAGGCCATAGAACTAATCAATGTCGTTTTTCTTGAGGAGATAGTAGCAACTAGGTCCCTGACAACGACGTCAAGATCTGAGCACCCTGTAATTTTCCTATGGTTGTGGTAGGAAGTCACAGTGGTAACCATTTAACTTTAGATTGCATTCTATCCAATACAGTCATAGAGGGCTCTCTCTTGTCACAAAGGAAATAAACACATATACATGTAGATTTGAACAACTCGTAGAAGGCTAGATTTTTTATGGTAACAGGGTGTTGGTAGATTTAAAAAAATGGCAGAACAAACAGACAAGAAAATCATTAGGAAATGGAGTCATATCCTGAATCAATCAAAGGTATTATAATGAAAATGAGAAATGGAATTTCCTTTGTATTTTGAGGCAAATTAAGTGTCACAAACAGTGAAATATCTTGAAATTGTGGTAAGAGGAAAAGCGGAAGAATCCCAGGGAAACAAGAGGCACATATTTGTGGATGAATCTCTTGCACTGCCTTTAGCAGAATAAACAACAAAGGATAGCAACTGCAATGGAGCATAGGAGATGAATTCCAAAACATCTACCAGAAACACACAACAAATCTAGGGTCTAACACGTGGAGTGCTTCACTGAGAGCGAATTCCTCGTGTACAACTAGAGCTCATTGGCAGAAATACACAGAAATGAACATGAATAAAAAGGAAAAATAGATTGAATGTAAAACACTGTGATAAATCTCAGAAACATAGGAGCATGTTTGTCATTAATACTTCCAAGAGAGTTACAAGGACAAAAAACAAGAGCAGAATGATTTCTGAATGAAAGTTCCAACCATTACTCCTCCATAGAGGTTACATTTATAGTCTTTTTTCCCCTGAGATGGATCTTGAAGTCGGGCATCAAAATTAGTTAGAAAAATGGGGAATAATCCTGAGCCATCATGTCAAATCCTAACAAACTCTAACACCAGATATTTTCTATGATTTACATATAAAACAAGAAATAAGGAATAATGTGCATGCTGGATCAAAACAAAAATGTGGCATCTGGGCTCCGGATCGCTTGATTGAAAGAGACGGTTTAGAGCACCCCCAATGGTCTAGTGTTGACTCGGCCTTGAATTTTTATTCAACAACAGAAATGAAGGAGTATTTCTCCATTTCAAACCCTTGTTCTTATACAACTGCTCCCTAATATTCAACATTTCACCTCTTTTAGGAGCCGGATTGATGAAAAATAGACTTCGGAGATCCACCTACATACCTCAAATGGAGATATATGTGTGAAATGTGAGATATTTTAATGTAATTACATCTATCCCCAACAAAACCCATGTATTAATTTTCTCAGATTCACATCCATCTCATCATAACCTACTTTCTAAGTTGATGACCAAGATTGGATTGTGAAATTATGGAAGAATGCCCTGTGAAGATGGTTTAAATTCTCGCAACCTATAGCACTTGTGTAAAAAATGAGAGAGGTTATTGTATATTGGCCCGTTTTGGAGAAAAAAATCCCTCAGTTTTTTAAAAATACTCTTGGTTTGGTAGGAACATTTCTGTGATGTAAAATACCAAAAAAATTATTTTTGGAATAATATCTGGAAATTGTTAATGGAATTATCTTGGATATCAGCACAATGATGAAGAACTCTAGCCTCAGTTATTCATCTCAAATAAAACTATAAAATCAACCACTCAAATCCAGTGCAAATTTCCCACCACAACTGGGACTTTCTTTATAATCTTTCCAATCATTCAACATCGAGATCATGGCAATTTTATGGCCATTGATCAATTTTCCAAACCGTAGGATGTAAACACGTGTTTGAATTTGCTCACCATTTAAAATTTCACTAAGTTTAGGAGAATTAAACCACCACTAATTTCTCATTTATAAATTATCACCGACCATAGATTTGAACCCAAATTTAATTTGGATCGTTAAAACATGGGTCTCTTACCTGATTTCGCAATGCCTGTTTTTTTAAGTTGCCCATGCATTAGAGGAAATTTCAACTCAAAATGGGCCTTTTAACTTTTATTCAAATTCCATGTCATCATGTGTTAGCCAATGAAATTTCTTTAAATTTGAAATACCGTATAGGTCTTAAACATTTTTTTAATATAAATTTGGGGATAGGTATCATAAAAAAAACTACTTTTTTTGTTTGTATTTTTGACATATCTCCCTGTGTTTTTACTCAAATTTCGATCGGGAGAGCTCGTTGGATGCGAAATTAAATTCTGCATCCAACGAGTAACCACTCGGCATACTTTTGACGGACCCCGCTACCCCAAAAATAAGAAATACCTAAAAAATGGAATGATGACTACTTTTTTGTTTGTATTTTTGACATATCTCCCTGTGTTTTTACTCAAATTTCGATCGGGAGAGCTCGTTGGATGCAAAATTAAATTCTGCATCCAACGAGTAACCACTCGGCATACTTTTGACAGACCCCGCTACCCCTAAAACAAGAAATACCTGAAAAAATGAAATGATGATGTCATCATTTCATTTTTTTCAGGTATTTCTTGTTTTCGGGGTAGCGGGGTCCATCAAAAGTATGCCGAGTGGATACTCGTTGGATGCGGAATTTAATTTCGCATCCAACGAGCTCTCCCGATCGAAATTTGAGTAAAAACACAAGGAGATATGTCAAAAATACAAACAAAAAGTTTTTTTATTTTTATTTTCTTCCTCCAAAATTAATAAATATTATTTTATTATTTTAACTATTATTTTATTAGTTCATTTTAGGAGGCCCATTTTGAATTGAAATTTCCTCTAATGCATGTTCTTGGTGTGAAATCCACCTCCAACATGGATTTGTATCATCTACACATCCAACGGTCAGTTTGGTCTGCGAGTTATTGCCATTTTGCAATGTTTTCAAAACATTATCTTGCTTTCTCTTTGATCGGCGAAATAGTTTCTGGAGCGTTGGATGAAATGTAGTCTAATCTACACCATTGATTGCTGAAAATAGGCTTCAAATCCCCACCTTCATATCTCAACTAGAGATAGCTTTGTGAAATATGAGAGAGGTTTTTGTAAATTACCATGTTCCTGACAAAACCCATGTTTTCATTTGGACAGATTCCCCTCTATCTCCTCTAAATAGTCTTTTGAACTTGATGACTCATACAAGATTGCGAATTTTTGGAAAATGTCCCTCTGAGGATCCCTTTGATTCTCCCAATACATAATATGTGTGTAAAAAATGAGAGATTTTATTGTATATGAGAATGTTCCGAAGAAAAACGTCTTTCGGTAAAGGAAAATCCATCTTGGTTCGATAGAAAAAGCTCTCATAAGTTAATGACTAAAACAATCATTTTCATAGAAAAACATGTTTTGTTGTAATACATAAAATTGCGCTAAGCTTTTAAAACTTAAATCTTCTACACTTTGCCACAACAAAATCAAGGCAGAACTTCGATCGAGATTTATCTATAACCTGAGCCGTCCAAGAATGGATCCCATACTATATTTCGCAACCTCAGAAAATTAGTTTTGCTTGTGCTAGTTGTTGGTGCGAAATTGACCATAATAATGTGTGTTTTTATCCCACATGCATAGGATGATAAATATTAGGAAGGTTTATATTTGTTGATTGTTTCAATATGTTTTATGGAACAAATAAAGGATAATACTCCTTGTGAGTTGGGCGCTTGGTTTCTTAGGCTTTGATTGGTGTGTTGAATGCATGCAACCATATTTTTACAAAGACTTCATAGCCAAGTTAATAAAAAAATAACTTTGGCAAAATATAAATAAAAATTCAACCAAAAGCTGAATTTAGATATAAAACCAATGTTCATATTTAATTTAAAATGAGTAAAGTCCATTTAATTCATCAGGATTCCTTTATTTTTGCGCAAATGACCAATGAAATCAGCTTCTCTTGCAAGCTTGCCAAAATCAAGAAAACCAACTCTTGCAAGAAATAATTTAGCACACGTTCTAACACTTCTGTAAACAACAAACTTACTCCATCCCTAAGAATTGTAGAGAGAAATTCCTCATTCCAATGCATCTAACTAAATTGAAAGTGAAGGGTGAATGTAGGTAATACCTACTTGTTTGATTGATCAGACCTTCACACATGCAAACATCGAGTGGGATAGTGGCAACACGCTCTATCATGTGTATTACCTATCTGAATCATCATACAAAAACTGTCATGCAACACGCCACTTTCCACTATGATATCATTGTAATCATGACCGAAGTAACTTAAAAGTACGCCACCAAAATATCTCTGGATTTTTAATTTAATTCCCTCTAGCTGTCACTTCTGCAATATCAATATTCCCTGCGATAACATCGCACTTCCTGTGACTTGTATTTCTCCTTTGACATATCTCCTTTTCTTGTGATAGCGTCGCACTCCTTGCAACCTGTTTTCTCCTTTGATAGATCTCCTTTTCTTGTTACATACTAAGAGTCTTCACCCTAAATTTATGATCTGCGCCAGACACCTAGTCTGCTCAAGTTTTGTTCTTTATGCAAAATATTACTAGTCTGCGACCAACAAATGCATAAATTATCAAAGTGCTTATGTTTTCCTCTTTATTTCTTATTCTCTTTGAGGATCAGACTAGCAGTCAATGATCAAAATCTCTCTCTCTCTCTCTCTCTCTCTCTCTCTCTCTCTCTCTCTCTCTCTCTACGCAATCAAGTCGTTGTTATCGTGATACAGCTTCAGCTGACTTCCTCTAGTGCTTTGACTTCTCTTCCATCTAACCTTTTCAATTTCACTTCTCCTCCACTAGTGATCATCTTGACGATATACGATCCCAACCAATGTGTTTTCAACTTTCATGGATAATTGAAAAATTTGTTGGCATACATAAAAACAAGTCTTCCAACTTGAAACTTCTCATTCTTAATGTGTCAATCATGTCATACTTTTTACCTTTGTTTTTCAATATTTTGATGAAATCCTATGATAAAACATTCTTCTTCCAGCTACACAACTTGCGACAATATTTCTTCGATAGAATTGACATTTGTCATTTCTATGATCGTAACAATTCTTAAGCCCATAACATTATAATCCATAGGCATCATGACTTCATATCCATACACTAACTGAAATGGAGTTTGTCCTATCAATTTCTTACAAGTCATGCGATTTTCCCATAATACTACTGAAATTTTTTGATCCCAGTCATCTCTTTGGGAGTTATAAATCCTTGTCAACGCGTTTTCCAGAATTTTGTTAAAGCCTTTGACAACTCCATTTTCTTTAGGGTGATAATTTGTTGTCCTTCTGTGTTGAATTTGGAATTCCTCCATGAGTTCTGCAATCAACTGGTTGAAAAAGTGCGTGCCTTGATCAATTATTAAAATATTTAGGCATCCAAATCATGTCATGACATTCTCAAATAAAAACTTCATAGCGGTCACAATAGTACAATGCTTCACTGGCACTGCTTCGACCCATCTGGTTAGGTAATCAGTCGCAGTAATAACATAGCGTGCTCCATTATTCTTTCCTACCGGACTTATAGGACCCAAAAAATCAATGTCCCACTTATCAAATGTCTACAAAGTGATTTGAGGTACTCATGGTATTTTTTTGTATCACGACAACTTTCCGGTGTTTTGGAAACCATAACAGCCGCAATAATGATCTTGGGCATTCGCATGCATGGTGGGACATAAGAATCCTTTTGCAAAATCTTGCACATGATATCTTTTCCTGCATAGTGGCCTCCTACAACACTAGCATGTGCTTCATTTAATATCAATGGTCGCTCATGCTCCAAAACGCAATGACGAAGAATCTCATCAGGACCCATTTTATACAATTGTCCAATGATCAAGTGAAAATTTGCAGCTCATGTTGGGCTATGGGAAAACCCGAGTTTTATCCTTTTATCTTCGCACCAACAAAAAGACCCACAGTGTTGGCCCTTTCGGCAACAACTTGCGAATAGGTTGCAGTCTCACCTGAAACAGCTATGGGGTGCCGCAGAATCAGGTTTCTGTAGGAAAAAGAGGGATATTACTGTACCTTTAGCCTTAACAAATATTAATCATACAACACAGAGCTTCGACAGTCACTTAATTAGCTTCACAGTTTAGATAAACAGGCAGTTACTTGCTTAACCCTTAACTGGGAATTCACAACGAAGTTAATACTTAACAATATATCTTACTTATCATTCACCTACTTATTAAATGCATAAAACAAAACAGCACAAAACAAAAGGAACCACCACAACACAAGATGTACGTGGTTCACCCCCAGTGTAGGGGCTACATCCATAGAACTGCGGTTGTATTCAACTTTTTACAAACACATAGTTCTGATCTGTGCACTCAACTGCAGATCTCCTCAATCACCCAAAGCTACGCACTTAGTTGTAGATCCTTTCTTCCAAAAACCCTCTGCACACTTAGCTGCAGAGGTCGTCCATGCACACAGCTGGGACTTAACCTTTCTTACAAAAGCCCTCTGCGCACTCAGCTACAGAGGTTGTCCATGCACATCGCTGGGACTTAACCTTAAACCCTAAAACAGGTCTTAACTTTGCATCAAATTATCATCATCATAATAACAACAACCCTAACTCCTTTACATAAGTGCCTATTTATACAAGTGCACTATTACAATACCATGGGCTTAAACCATGGGCTTAAAAACCATGAGTTTAAACCATGGGTTATTTACAAAAAGAGGGAATTCTACCCAAACCTGACACCCCTAAGACTATTTTGGGTTGCAACTCCGCTTACAAGCTTCGCACCAAAACCGCGGAGTTGCCAAAATAAAGGACCTTGAAGGTCGAGCCCCAATAGGCCCCTAAGACTCACCAGTGGCCCGTCCCGGGACACTCTACTACTTCTCTGGTGGGAGGATCTTGTTGGAAAAGTAGTGAATTGCTTGTTGAGGCTGTGCATGATGTCATCAGCTGCTTGCTCCTTCTCCACCAACTCCTGCAATGCTGCTGTTGATGCTTCGCTAGATTTTTCCTGTGCAAATGCATCATACTCCTTCAGAAATTTGAGCTGGCTGTCCGCAGCAGTGCTCAACTGCAAGGCTTCGTTGATAAGGGGCTGCACAGAATTTTCCAACAGTGTTGCTTTCATTCTTCATGACTCAATTTCCTGTTGGAGTTCATTGCTTTGCTTTACCTTGAGCATCTTCTGCATAGGAGGCAGAGTCTTAATTTTTGCTTTCACTGCATCCAGCTCTGTTTGTCACTGCTTGATGGTTTCTTGCAAATTTTCTACTTTTGGATTGTCCTACAAGTTTTCCCAGGCCTCGACGCTTTCATCTAGAAATTTTGCTGCGCTGCTTGCAAGATCTGATATCTTTGTTACTGAGGCCTGAATGTCTCTGTGGCGTTGTTCCCTGACCTCTGGTGGACTCTCAGGAGCGATGCGAAGTTGAAGCTCTGCAATCTGATCCTCATGCTCTGCTTTCATCTTCTCTATCTGGCTCCACGACTGCTGTGCATAGTCTTTCAACTTGACTATATTTTGCTCTAGTTCTTCTTCAGCCTGCATGTCGAAGTCAGGGAGACTCCGACATGCCTCATCCACTACCCGTGCCAATTCAGCCTGCTTGCTTTCTGCTTCCCTCTTCTTCTGTTCTGCTTCTTCCAACTGCGCTGCGAAGCTCTCACTCTTCTTCGTGGCATTTTCTAACTACATTTGTGAGTAGTTATCTCGTGCTTGGATCTCCCTTATGATTGCAAATTGGCAAAGGTGCATCTCCGGCATAGACAACTTGGTGTAATCTATTCCAACTATCATGCTCATCTGCGAGCAAGATGTTGCGTCAGTTATGATGAGGGTTGCACTTGGTACCTGTCCTCTATTATCTCTGGCTGGCCATTTTCTTGTGTCTAGCCATGCACTTATGGGGGCACTACTTGCTGCAGCACCAGTCACTGATCTTTCTGCTAAGTCCTTCAGTTCTGTAATTCTCTGCACTACACCAGTGAGTGCATCAAGATGCGTAGCTGCAAACTCTTTCCATTTGCTGGTTAAGAATTCTGTGGACTTCATCAGGGCCTGGTCAAGATCTTCAGTTGTCAAAGTGGGTTCTTTGTCAATATTCTTCCCTTTTTACGCCTTCATTTTCTTTCTGGATTGAGGTTTAGTCACTTCCTCTGCCTCCGGCGACTTGCGCTTATCTAGGCGATTGGGGTCAGAGATTGTCTTAACTGATTCTTCTTCTTCATCATCACCTCTGTCATCACTACCCCTGTCATCTCCGCTCTGCTGTGACTCACTTTGTTCTTCACTTTCTTCTAGTGGGTCTTGCTGCTGCGTCTGACTAGGACCTGCACCCACATCTGTCACTGGAGGGATTGGTATGTTGGGTTTTGTCCCTTCATCCTTCATCCATTCAGCCGGCCACTGCTTGACTACTGCGAGGATGTCTTCCTCGTTCACCACATATGGAAACTTTGACCATTTGTGCTTGTTATCTGTGTGGGCCTGGATGAAGACATGATGCATGTCAGCCCTGAAGTTGGTCACTCCCGCATACTAAGAAAAGAGCTCATTACTGAGCCACGGTGTCTTTAGAATCTCATATGAGATACTCATCGAGTAAAAGGTGAACACATAGTTCGTCATCTGCTGGAAGGCTTTATCCTGCAACACCCATAGTGATGCATACCTTGCTGCGCCAGGAATGTGCGGAGGCACATCAACAAATTGTGCCTCAGTAGGTTCTTTCCATCCTACCAGTGCAATAAGCACTAACAACCATGAATAGTGAAAGGGTCTACCTTTCTCCTGCGCATCTCAGACATCTTCAAGAAATTCCTTGGCAATGTACTCTGCCCATTTGTAACTATAGCCTTCGGCACAGTTTGAAGCAATACTGACAATCGGGGCACGTACTTCATTCGGTTTACACTTCTGCATTAGCTTGCATGTTAAGAGCTCTACGGCAAAGAAAATATTCTGGTGCTGAATTGTTGAGGTTTGATACCCTCGCTTTCCTTTTGTTAACCCGAAGCATTCCTTCATATGCTGTGCCAGCTTCGTGTCTTCATGCTTCCCAACGAATTCGATCCTAGGATCAAGCCCTTCCTTCGGCAAGCCTGTGATCCTATGAACCAACTCTCCATTAATAGGGATTCTCTAGTCTCCTATCCATAGGTGCCCATCATGCACCAACGCCAATAATTGATTGACCACCATGGTCACCTGCATGCTACAACCAAAGTGGGGGATATTCAACATCTTCAGCAGGCCAGCAGCCCACTGTTTCACTTCTAGCAGTGTCACTCCAGTCTCTGGATAGTGGACAGAGTGCAAGTATGTTCCAGGTGTGAACTGCAAAAACTTCCCACGATCATTCATATCATGGTCTGCGTACTTAAGCCGGTCGATTTTTCCCGTCATTGTCTCGACCAACTGCACACCCTGTGGCAGCGAAGGGGTGCAGAGTGTGAAATTGGCTGTCCGCCAAGGTGGCTGAACTCCTAGCCGAATAGGTGGAATATATGGTGGACGCTGTGACCCTTCAGGTGGGAGCTCTGCTGAGCCAGAAGGATTCATCTTGGGCTCCTCCGGTGTCATTCCTGTTGGTTTGTGCCTGTCTTCATTTCGCTTAGCGTGAACTTCTAGCTTAAACTTATTCCTAGTTGATCGCGTCTGCATTGGTTGGCTCGGCGCTGGGGGGGTCTCTTCACGGGGTGCAGAAGCAGGTGGGTTGCTCATAAGGTTCTGCAGACCCCTCTGTTCAAATTCTCTCAACAATTCCTGAACTTCGCAATCAGCTGACATGGGATGAACTATAAAACTGAAGAAAATGTGTAATGTGACATTCACAGGTCTGAGTGACTTCTTATAGAATCCCACGGCCAAATCTATCATAACTGTGCATTGAAGACACCGAATATTACAGAGATCTTGTCCAAATGGCGCTAGATTCCCCAAAATCTCATCATTACAGGTAGTTAATGCAGTTAACGTACCGACGCCACCAAATCTACTTTTCCCCAACGGTCGCATTTTACAATGTACAATGTACTCCATGGGAATAACTACTTCTTGTCCATATACCAGCCTAAAAGGTGTGTGGCCTGTCAACTTCTTACAAGTGGTTCTATAAGCCCATAATACTGCTAGAATTCTAAGATCCCAATCATTCCTGTTAACATTACAAACCTTTGTCAGAGTGTGCTCAAGAATCTTGTTAAAGGCTTCAACAGTTCCATTCACTTGAGGATGGTAGGCAGTACTCTTCTGATGATATACTTGAAATTCTGCAGTCAATGCTTCAATAGTCTTATTCAGAAAATGTGATCCTTGATCACTCATAAGGATTCTAGGACACCCAAACCTTGACAAGATATTGTCAAATATGAACTTCGCCGCTGTAGCAGCGCTATAGTCCTTGACTGGTTGAGCTTCGACCCAACGAGTAAGGTAATCAGTTGCTGTAATAATGTACCTTGCTCCAGATTTCTTTGCAGGGGGATTGATTAGTCCAACAAAATAAATAGCCCACTTGTTAAATGCTTGTAAAGTTACCTGTGGAACTAGCAACATCTCATCCCTTCTGGATGGTTTGCTTGTCCTTTGATAGATATCGCAGCTGTGGCAATATTCTCTGGTGTCCTTATGAATCGTAGGCCACCACAATCCAGCTATTAGAATATTCTGTGCCGTAGCGTTTCCTGCATAATGACCTCCTGCTGCTCCAGAATGTGCCTCAGCCAAAATCAATGGCTTTTCATGCTCCAGGACGCATCTGTGACATATTTCGTCTGGTCCCATCTTATATAGCTGTCCTGCTATCAAGGTAAAGTCATCTACTCTAACCACCAACTGCTTCTTCTGCTGTGTCGTCATCTCAGAGGGTGCAAAACCTGTAGACAAGTACTGAACAATATCCTGAAAATAGTCATCAACTATCTGGATGGCCGCACAACTGGGCATCAGGATGACCTTCATCCAAACTAGTGGGCTCTTCTCCTGACTTGAGCCTCAACAAGTGGCCAGACCCCAGGTTAAGTCTTCCTGGCTTAACTATGATCTCAAAGTCATATTCCTAAAACAAAATCAGCCATTTGCATATCCTTCCACCTAACACAGGCTTTTTAACCAAATACTTCAAAGCAGAATGGTCAGTGAACATCTTAAAATGAGATCCTAACAAATAATGTCGAAACTTCTGCAAGGCATAAACCATATCTAGACCTTCTCGTTCTGTCATAGTATAATTCTTTTCTGCGGTGGACAATTTTCTACTTGCAAAAGCAATAGGGTGATCAATATTACCTTCACCTGACTGAGCCAATACTACCCCTAAAGCAATGCAGGATGCATCGACATGAACATGAAACTCCTTATTCTAGTCAGGGAATACTAGGATAGGGGTAGTTACCATCTTTTCTTTCAAAATGTCCAAGCTTTCCTGACATTCAGGTGTCCATTCAAACTTAATATCTTTCTTCAATTTCTTTTCCATAGGGGTTGTAATCTGAGCATATCCTTTGATGAATTTCCTGTAATATCCAGTATGACCAAGTGTAGTGCAAAGTTGCTTAACAGACTTCGGAGGCGGCAAGTTCAGAATAATGGCTATCTTCGCAGGATCCACCATCAATCCTTGCTTGCATACATTGTGGCCTAGCAGAATTCCAAAAGGTGCACAAAAGATACACTTCTTCAGGTTCAATGAAATCTGATGTTGTCTACACTTGTCCAGCATAAGTCTTAAACTGGTTATCTGATCTTTCAATAAGCCAAAGATAGTCCAATCATCAAAGTAAACTTCCAAGAACTTATGAATGAATTCCTTAAATGCAGATATGACTACTCTAGAAAACATAGCAGGTGCATTCTTCAATCCAAAGGGCATGACAATATACTGAAAAGATCCCATTTCTGTAGCGAAGGTTGTTTTATGCCAATCCTCTAGAGCAATTCTGATCTGATGGTAACCTGAAAATCCATCAGTGAAAGAATACACTTCTTGACCTCTGACATTGTATAGAACTTCATCTGTAAAGGGAGTAGGGAAAGGGTCATGTAAACAGGTATCATTCAGCTTCCTCAAATCAACACAGATTCTGATTTCCCCCTTGGTCTTCTTCTCTTGTACCACCATAGGGCTGACCCATTCATACTCTTCGACAGGCTCAATGATTCCTACAGCGAGCATCTTATCTAGCTCCATCCTTAATTTTTCTTTATACTTAGGGTTCAGCCTATACGGGTATTGCTTCACAGGCTTCGCATCTGCTTTCAAGGGTATTTTTATCACTCCTATATCACCCAGGATACCTTTCATTTCTGAGAAATTCATCAAAAATAAGTCCTAATACTCATGGAGAAGTTCGGTCGCTTTGCTTACCATTTCTTCATCCCAATAATCTCCAATGGTAGCGTACTTAGGAATTTCCTCTGATCCAATGTTTACTTTCCTTGTCTTCAAGGGCTGAATTACTTCAGGGAATTCAACTGCTGGTCCATGTACTTCGCAATGTCCTTTTGAATCAGGAATATTGATGTTGCGAGGGTCATCATCTTCATCAATGGTGAGGTTATAGCATTCTACTGCATTAGCTTCATGTTCCTTCCAATCAGGTTGGTACTTGGCTATGTCTTTATCATCAAACACCTTAGTATTGATCAGCCTAACAGCTGCATCTAAAGCAGGGCAAACCTCATTAATAGAAAATGTAAGCACAAAAATATCAACAAGACTATCCCAACTTACAGTACCATGGCAAAGCTCCACCTCTACATACCAATTCTTTGCTATAGGTTCCAGGGTGTGTACAAACCTATGTACCCATTCTTCAGAAGGTACATCCTTCCATGCTTCATAACACTGCTCCAAATGTTCCTGAGGGTTAGTCTTACCAGCAAATCTACTTCGCATCTCCTGAGGTTGATCTATGAATCTCAGGAAAAGAAACTTTTGACAAGCTTCCCAACTATGAATATACTTCTTATGACCATTCCACCATCTGGCAGCTGTGGCTCTGAAGGCTGAATCTAGAGTCTCCATTTTCTGTGAATTTGGTACCTGCTCTGAGAATTGCACAATAAAATCTTCTGGGTATGTCAAGCCATCAAAAAGAGGTAAGGCTCTTATCTGTGAGCCAAGCCATCTAAGAGACTTGGAGATTCTTGCACATCGATGTCCATGTAGCTCATACAGTCTATTCTGCCAGTTCTCTAGGCCGTCATCTGAATCAGTCATGCAAGAACTGTCACACTGCCAATCCATTATACCTTCAGTAGTAGGGTTAACATAGTCTTCTTCTTTAGCTGTGATGTTGTAAATATGATCTAAAACATCCTGATCTTCATCTTTTATTGGATCTGTATACCTTTCTCCTTGAGAAGGGTCCAATGGTACTATGACTCTTAGGCCTTTTCCTTCGAAAGTCATCTGTCTAGTCTTAAGGTTGATTACTGCATCATTGTCTATTTCCCATTCAATTCCTAGCAAGGCTGGATAGGGGTTGCTATCATCAATTATTTTAATGACTTCAAAATCTGCTAGGGTACTGACTCCATCAATATCTACTGGTACACTTGGGAATCTTCCCAAGGGCACAATATTCTACTAATTGGCTAATCTCAACTGTATAGGGGACCACTCAAGCTTAGGTTTTCCCATTTGTTCCCAAGTATGCCTAGTTAGGACATTCACTTCTGATCCCAGGTATAAAATAATATCAGTCATGTCATAATCTCCGATCGGAGCATGCAATCTCATTTCTCTTCCAGTCCTTCTAACTCTATTAACATTTTTTCCTTTATCAAAGCTTCGCTAAGATTCGCCTCGACAGAATGTTTCTCCATATTCTGCACTTGCATCGTGGATCCACTCCTTGTAACAACATTTAGAGCTGGGGTAGGTCTTTTCTCTACGGTAATCATCTGAACATTCTGAGTAGGAGCACCATTTCTTTCTTGTATCTTAGCTATCAACTGTGGACATTGCTCAATCACATGATCAACTGCTCTGCAATATCGACATGTCGTAGTTGGGTTCTAACAGTCTCTATCTACATGGCCTTCCTGATTACAGTTATAGCATATAACCTGGCTTCGACCTCTTCCAGGCATACCACCACGACCTCTGAAATTACCTCGACCTAGGTTACCACCACGGTAGCCATATCCATCATTGCCTTGTGCATCGTTTTGTACCCTATAAGCATCACAGGTTCACTCTCTCATGAGGTCAAAGCTGCGACATTCATCTTCATTGTGTCCAACTAACTTACAGAACTTGCAGTAGGGATTCTTAGGAACTTGAACATATCTCTGTAGCAGATAGCAATCTTCAGGTCAATGCTGGCTAGTTGTTCTACAGATCTCACAATATAGAACAACAAGGTTAAACGGGTTTGGTGCACCAGTATTCAGGTAATTTCTTAGTACAGGGAACTGTTCTTTATCATGACCTTGTGTCTTACATCACGTACACCAAACCTCTTCTCGAATGGCTTTCCCTTTTTTCATGTCACGCAGCTCCAAGGCCATTTCTACCAACTGGGCCTGTATCTGGGCTATGCCAGAATTATTTCCAACAGGAGCTATTTCCAGTTTCATGGCAATTTCCAATGCTTCTTGCTGATCGGCAACCTTCTGTTGCATAAGTGGAGTCCTGACATGCGGCAGTAGTGCTGCAATGAACCATTCTTTATGTTGCTCTGGTCCAATAGTGAAACTAACTTGATCCAGCAGAACCTTGAACCTCTGATCAAAGTCCCACATTGATTCACCTCGCTTCTGCTGAATTTCTTTCAGTTTAGTTATAGACTGTGACTCTGATTTAGGATTCTTAAATTATTTAATCATGGCTTTTTTAATATCGGCAAAGACATAGTTCTGAGTGCTGGAAAAATTCATAAACCCGGTCAAAGCTCGGTCTCTAAAAGATGTGACCAGCTGCGTTGTTCTTGTATTCTGATCCATAATATTCTTAGTAGTCCAAACAGCTTCGCATAAGAACCAAAACTACTCTGGATCCTCTGATACAGTTCCTCTAAAGACTGGGAGCTTGATATCATCATTTACATGGGCCATAGCGGATCGAGGGGGGGGGGGGAGGGGGAGGAGGAAAACTGGCAACAGGGGGGGGGGCTTACTGAGGGAGACTGACCTACGACAGGACTACTTGGGCTAGGGTTACTTTCAGACTGCGGCGGGTTCGTAGGGATGACATATCCTCGCTGCGGAGTGATAGGAGGGTTTCTAACAAAAGGGGTTTCTCCAGATCCAGACTCTTCTAGGATTAAGGGGGTATAATCGGTATTCTACCCTAGGGTAAAGGATCCAAAAGTTCTCTTGTATCTTTTACCACTTCGAAGCAAACCACTTTGCTCGTCGAAGTCACTTTCACTTTCAAACATAGGTTAGTAGCATTAAATCTAGCAATCTGATTCAATAAGCAATATGCGTTTTTCAGCCAAGAGCATTTTAATTTTTAGACTAAGTGAGTTCAAGTACTTACCCCTTGGTCCTTTGAAGAACTGTCTTTCTGCTTCGCTGAAAGAAGTATGTGTGTCGATGGCGAACTCCGTCACAAATGCTTCAAAGGTTCGCGTTGTCCAGAAGTCAACAGCTCTAGATACCGCGTTGTTCACTCTTTTCAACAGGTTAATTCTTTCTAGGGTCCAGGCAGGAGAATGATCTTCTTGAAAGTTTTTCCTTCTTTCTGTCAACCTGGATAACCACTGGTGCAATTCTATGTGGATACTACCAAAGAAAATTTCATAAATATCAGCAAAAATGTACCTTTGCAAGAAGTCGTCTGAGCTATGATGAGGATCCTTATTTTCTTGTTCCACAAATTTCAGATAAGTATCTTTGATCCAGTCACCGATTTATTTTACTGAGGGCCTCCAAAACATATCCCTCTAGGTACGACGTAAATCCCTCTTGAGCAAATACTGTTCAACCGGCAACGGAACCAATTTGTTGGGCTATGGGCAAACCCAAGTTTTATCCTTTTATCTTCGCACCAACAAAAAGACCCACAGTGTTGGCCCTTTCGGCAACAACCTACGAACAGGTTGCAGTCTCACCTGAAACAGCTATGGGGTGCCGCAGAATCAGGTTTCTGTAGGCAAAAGAGGGATATTACTGTACCTTTAGCCTTAACAAATATTAATCATACAACATAGAGCTTCGACAATCACTTAATTAGCTTCGCAGTTTAGATAAACAGGCAGTTACTTGCTTAACCCTTAACTGGGAATTCAGAGCGAAGTTAATACTTAACAATATATCTTACTTATCATTCACCTACTTATTAAATGGATAAAACAAAACAACACAAAACAAAAGGGACCACCACAACACAATATGTACGTGGTTCACCCCTAGTGTAGGGGCTACGTCCACAAGAATGCGGTTATATTTAACTTTTTACAAACACATAGTTCTGATCTATGCACTCAGCTGCATATCTCCTCAATCACCCAAAGCTGCGCACTTAGCTGCAGATCCTTTCTTCCAAAAACCCTCTGCGCACTCAGCTGCAGAGGTCATCCATGCACACAGCTGGGACTTAACCTTTCTTAAAAAAACCCTCTGCGCACTCAGCTGTAGAGGTCATCCACACACATAGCTGGGACTTAACCTTTCTTACAAAAACCCTCTATGCACTCAGCTGCAGAGGTCGTCCATGCACACAGCTGGGACTTAACCTTAAACCCTAAAACAGGTCTTAACTTCACATCAAATTATCATCATCATAATAACGACAACCCTAACTCCTTTACATAAGTGCCTATTTATACAAGTGCACTATTACAATACCATGGGCTTAAAAACCATGAGTTTAAACCATGGGTTATTTACAAAAAGAGGGGCTTCGACCCAACCCCGACACCCCTAAGACTATTTTGGGTCGCAACTCCACTTACAAGCTTCGCACCAAAACCGCGGAGTTGCCAAAATAAAGGACCTTGAAGGTCGAGCCCCAACAACTCACACAACCAAAATTTTCTTCTGCACAATGGTGAACTCAGGTAGTGTATAACCTGTGCTAAAAAATTGTATGATATCTCTATAATGATAATCAAACATGGTTATCGCAAACAATTGCGCATTAGGGAGATTATAGTCTAGGTTACTATGCTCTTCATCACTTTCTATCCTTGAAAGATGGTGTGGTTCCAAATTCAATCGATCGGGTTTAACAATTACTTCAAAATCAAATTCCTAGAAAAGGAGAAGCCACTGACAAATATTCCCCCCTAACACTGGCTTATTGACCGGGTATTTCAGTGCGGAATGGTTAGTGTACATCTTAAAATGTCCACCCAACAAATAATGTTTGAATTTATGCAGCGCATATACCATCGCTAAACCTTCTCTTTCCATCGCGGTATAATTTTTCTTTGCAGTTGATAACTTCTTGCTGACGAAGGCAATGGGATGATCAATCAAACCTTCACTAGGATGTGTCAGTATCACGTTGATCACTACAAATAATGCGTCAACATGAACATGAAAATCCTTTTTCCAGTATGGAAATACAAGTATTGGCCCAATAGCCATCTTTTTTTGTAATGTGTCCAAACTTTCTTGGCATCTCTCTATCCATTGAAACTTAGTATCTTTTCTCAAAATATTTTCCATCAGAGTAGTAACTTCCGCATATCCTTTGTTAAATTTCTTGTAGTATCAAGTGTGTCCCAGTGTTTTTCTCAACTATTTAACTCTAGTAGGTGGTGGTAGTTCGAGGATGATGGAAATTTTGGTTGGGTCAACCAAAATTCCATCGCGACATACGACATCGCCCAATAGAGCTCCAAACGGGGCAAAAAAAATACATTTCTTCAAATTTAATGAAATTTGATATTGGAGACATCATTCCAGTATCATTCTAAGGCTCTCAATATGGTCTTTTATGAGCCCAAATATTGTCCAATCATCGAAGTAGACTTCAAGAAATTTTTGTATGAAATATTTAAAGGCAACAACTGCAATTCTAGAAAAAATGGTAGGAGCATTCTTAATTCCAAATGGAATTACCATATATTGGTAACATCCCCAATTCATCGCAAAGGTAGTCTTGTGTCGGTCTTCCTTTTCAATCCGGATATAATGGTAACCTGAAAATACATCAGTGAACAAGTACATTTCCTTCCCTCCGACATTCTCTAGTACCTCATATGTAAATGGAGTCAGAATGGGGTCATGTAAGCAAGCATCATTTAACTTTCTCATGTCGACACAAATTCTTACTTCACCTGAGGTCTTTTTTTCTTGGACTACTATCGAACTAATCCATTCTAATTCTTGGACAGTTTCTCTAACACATGCCTCTAGTATTTGGTCCAATTCAACCTTTACCTTTTCTTTGTATTGCATATTTAATCGATATGGTCGCTACTTGACCGATTTTCCATTGGGTCTCAAAGGTATTTTCATTTCATTGAGATATCCGCCTATTCCCTTCATTTATGAAAATATGGTAGGGAACATATCCTGAAACTCATGCAATAAATCAATGACCTTTCCTATAGTCTCTTCATCCCAATAATCTCCAATATTGGTGAACTTTGGATTTTCAGGCGAACCAAAATTAAATTTCTTGATTTTGAGTGGACTCAAGAATTGGTCACTAGAAATACCAAATCCCTCCACTGTGTGCATACCTTTCAAATTAGGTATGTTTTTATCGAGTGGGTCATCATCATCTGGTTCTCCCATCATATTGTAGCATTCCATCTAATGGTGGATTGTCATGCTACATTCATGGAAATGCGTCGCTGCGACAAGGATTTCTTCAAATATCTTCTATTTCATTACTTGTAGTGCAACATCGATTGTTGGGTGATCATCTATGAACTCAAATGTATGTGTGAAACTAGTGGCTATTTCTTCCCACTCAAGAGTTCTTGGTCGCTAATCTAATGATGTATACCAATTCCTTGGTACCATATCCAGCATATGTACAAAGTGATGTGACCCATTCTTATTGTGGATATGCCTTCCATGTTGTATGATAATACTCAATTTGTTTGAAAGGATATGTCGATCCTATATATTTCTGAGTATTATAACTAATTTCTTCTCCAAATATGAACTCCAATAATCTTCTACATTGCGGCCATTGAGAGAGAGATTGTTTATGTGTACCGTACCATCTAGTAGGTGTATCTTTCAACACAAAGTCCAAGGAAGAAAATCATTGTGATTGTGTAACTTTTGCTTCAAATTCTGCTAGAAAATATGCAAGGTTAGGTAAACCTTCATATCTGGGTAGCTCGCTTGCCTCAACTCCTACTCATCACACAAATTGTATAATTCTCGCGCACCTTCTCATGGAAACTTCATGTAGCTGATTTTTCCAATTTTCTAATGCTTCATTTGAATCATATGTACAGGAGCTAACACTGCCAATTCAGATTTCCATTAGCTATTGTTAGATTTTTATCAATTAGACAATATTATATTAGGATCTTATCTGAGAGAATAACATGCACATCAATCAATCATAAGAGACAATGGACACAAAGATTTTCCTCGAGGAAACCATAAAGGAGAAAACCCTGCAACTTCCTCAGATATAGAATGAGCACCAATGGCAGTAGTAAAACCCAAAGATAGTAATATGATCTCCAACAGTTGTTCTCTCTCTTATCCCAGCTTCTTCTCTCTCAATCATGCACTACAACTGAGTGTGAGTGACTGTGTGTTAACTAGAGAGGCTCACTCTCTATTTATACTAATTCCTGACTTAAAAATAACTTACCAAGGCCAACTTCTCTAGGAAAGTCTAATAACCCTAGTGCCCTGAAACTATGGGGACTTTGATCCCTGATCAACTAGGAGGGTTAACCTCCATGACTTTACATGACTTGTTTACATGACTAATTCTCCCGATAGGAACATTGGGGATGAATCAAATACAATATATGAAATATACAAGTGAATACATTGCGAAGTTACAAATACATCAACACTCCCTCTTAACTAGGATGGTATTCTCTTGACACAATACATCAACACAATTTTTCTTCTCTATATCATCATCAAAGTTGGATCATCACTAGATCATCATCAAAGATGGATCATTATCATCACTACTTTCACTATCTCAATCAACTAGTGCTATCTCTCAATTCTACTCGTCACAATAAGTTCTACAGAGCCAGCCCTTTTTTAGGCTGGTTGTAGGCCTAGCGTCCATGTAGTTCTTCATATTCTTCAGCACTTATATCTGACCATGGGAGGAACACATCCAACATCCATGTTAGAAAGGCCCACCCAACACTTACATATGACCATGGGAGGAACACATCCAGCATCCATGTCAGAAAGGAATTCCCAACACTCACATCTAACCATGGGAGGAACACATCCTGCATCCATGTCAGAAAGGCCCAACACTCACATCTAACCATGATAGTAACCAATCCAACATTCATGTCAGAAGGGCTCTACACTTACATCTGACCATGAGAGGAACCAATCCAGCATTCATGTTAGAAGGGCTCTGCACTTACATCTGACCATGAGAGGAACCAATCCAGCATTCATGTCAGAAGGGCTCTGCACTCACATCTGACCATTAGAGGAACCAATCCAGCATTCATGTCAAAAGGGATCTACACTTACATATGACCATGACATGAATCAATCCAGCATTCATGTCAGAAGGGCACATAGAATCATCACCTCCTTTTGGAGGGAACCTCTATCTGGAGAACACCAAGCTTCTCCCTAGATTACTCAAACTTCACTTTGGATAATGGCTTCGTCAACACATCAGCTATCTGTTTGTCCAGTACAACATACTGGAGCTTCGCTGCTCCTCTCTTCACCATATCCCTGATATAGTGATATTTGATCTCGATATACTTCGACTTGTCATGGAACACTAGGTTCTCTGAAAACTTCACACAATTATGGATTTCGTAATATATACAAGTAGCAACCAATTACAGATCAAACAAATCAGATAGTATCTTTCTTAGCCACACTACCTCACAACTAGCTGAGCAAGCTACATCATACTCTACTTTAGCTATACTTAGTGCCACACAGGATTGCTTCCTGCTAAACCAAGAGATCACTCCTGATCCCATATAGAAGCAACACCTCAAAGTGCTCTTCCTATCAATGGAACGTCCTACCTAATCTGAATCAACATAAACCTCCAAGTTAATCTTCTGATTCACCTCATACTTGAGCCCATAATCAATTGTACCCTTTAGGTACCTTAGAATATGCTTTGCAGCAATCAAGTGAACATGTCTAGGATCTGTCAGGAACTGGCTCAATGTGTTCACAGCAAAGCAAATATCTGGTCTTGTATTTGTCAAGTACATCAAGGACCCAATCATCTGACGATACATCGTAGCATTAACCAACTTTGATGAAGCATCACTCAATATCTTCACGTTCAATGCCATAGGTGTGGTCATGGCCTTGCAGTCCATCATCCCAAACCTATGAATATCTCTACTGCATACTTCCCTTGTCCCAGGGAGATTCCATCCCCATTCTGCAACACCTCCATGCCTAGAAATTAGTGCATCATACCCAAGTCCTTCATCTCGAACTCAGTAGCAATATTCGTCTTTGTATCAGCAATCAACCCATCTACACCCATTACAAATAGGTCATCTACATACAGTAGGAGTATCACTAGGTTCCCTTCTTCAACCTTGTAGTAAATGTTGGAATCTACTTTACTCTGGGTAAATCCCAAACTAGATAGGAAGACATCAATTCTGTCGTACCATGTCTTGGGTTCCTGTTTCAAACTGTATAGGGATTTCTTCAATTTACACACATGAGTCTCCCTGTCAAGTGTCTCAAAACCGAGTCGATGCTCCACATACACTTCCTCTTCTACTAAACCATTCAAGAAAGCAGTCTTGACATCCATTTGGTGTATCTTCCATTTCATTACTGCAGCTAGAGAAAGTACCGATCTGATGGAAGTGTATCTAGCTACAGGTGCAAAAGTCTCTTCATAATCTATCCCTTCTTTCTGGGAGAATCCATAAGCCAAAAATATTGCTTTATATTTCTCTATGCTACCATCTACAGCATGCTTGATCTTGTAGATCGACTTGGAAGTCACAACAGAATTCCCCTCTGGTCTTGGGACAACATCCCAAACATCATTCTTCATGATCGACCGGTACTCCTCAATCATAGAATCCTTCCATTCTTTCTTCTCTGCCACTTCTTCATAGTTGGAAGGTTCTTTATCAATGCAGTCACATAATAGGGCTACATAGTCGGAGCAGGACCTAGTTCTTTTCCTTTCTCTGTGTATTTCTTCTGGAGTCCCGTATTTTTATGCACCTTGGATAACCTCTCGTACCCATGTAGGTTTCCTCTTGTGAGGGTTATTCTCTTGGGGTGGATCTACAGTTTCATGGGGTTCTTCTATTTCTCGATATTCTTCTTTAGTTGCATCATTCATAGTTGTATCTTGTATTCTGGGTATTTCTGTTTCTTCAGGGTCTTCAGCATGTCTCTTTCTAGATTTGTTGTAGGATAAATCTTCATCAAATGTTACATCCCTGCTAATGTTGATATTATTGAATCCTGGGAAGTATATTCTGTAAGCCTTCGAGCTTTCACTATATCCCACAAATATACCCTTCTTCCCTGAAGGATCTAAATTTGTCCTCTTTTCTTTCGGAATTTGTATGTACACTGGACATCCAAATATTCTCAGATGACTCAATTCTAGTTTCCTTTCAAAGAATACTTATTTAGGTGTCTTGTTCTTGAGTACTTTATGCAGAGTACAGTTCTACACATACATAGCTGGTCTAACAGATTCTGCTCATAGATGCATAGGAAGATCTTAATCATGAAGAATTTTCCTTGCAGCTTCCATAATCATTCTATTATTCCTTTCTGTAACCCCATTCTATTGTGGATTATATGGAGTGGTTAACTCCCTCTTAATCCCTGAATCTCTACATAATTCTTTGAATTCATTTGATGTGAATTCTCCGCCATTGTCTAATCGAAAGGTCTTGATTTTGTTTTATGTATGTTTCTCAATCAAGGCTTTGAACTCTTTGATCTTGCTAAATACTTCATCCTTGTTTTTCATGAAGTATATCCAAGTCTTCCTAGAAAAATCATCAATGAAAGAAACATAGTATACATACCCGCTTAATGAGCTGGATGACATTGGATCTCATACATTGGAGTAAATGATTTCCAAGATTCCTTTTTCCTTGATTTTGCTACTTGGAAATGTTTTCTTTGTGTTCTTTCCTTTCACACATCCCTTGCAAACTCCTTCATGTTTTTCCTTCATTTCTGGAATTCCTTCAACAACTTTCCTTGCAAGTGGTAGTGCCATATAGTGCACATGTGCAAGCCTTCTATGCCAAATTTCATTTGGCTCTACTGAGTCATGGACCAAGGCTTGTTTTGGTTGTCCCTTCAATGTAACGTGCCCGACCCTCCGACCAGCGAAGAGGACGCTACCAAACCATCAAACAACCAGGCAACTAGCCCCATGAAGATGAACATGCATATAATGCTAAAATAAAAGGATGCATAATTACTCAACATATAGCAGAAGCAAACATACATTTGAGCATCAACATATTCGTCATTATTCATTAATAATAAATATAACTGCAGAGATGAAATGGTCAAGAATGCTCATCTTATAAGAACTCATCCTGCAACCAGCTACGTCGCTGCAATGTTCCACCCAACTATAGGCTAGCGTGCTCATCAATCTCTCAGCAACACTGCCACCCCCAAGCTGGGCATGATTCCCCAAGGAATAAGGGACTAAGTAGGCTTACACATAGCCAAGGATACACAATACAACCAAGTCAACACAGTTGGGTTTATCAAGCCATTAAGGATCTAGGAAAGGCTGAATGCTAAGCTTGTGAGCTCATGGAAGAACTAAGGATGCCTACACCAGAGCTAGCCTAAATTCTAAGACACCCACACACACTCGACACCAAGAATCAGTCCCTTCTCTACTTCACAGTCCCTCAAGCCTTGACTTCCCTTGCTAGTGCTCTTCCGGGGTTGTGGAGAAGAAATCTAGCCATATAACTCTCTCTATGTGGCTCCCAAACCCAAGTTTCTCAAGCATACCTAGCCTTCAATCCCACTCCACACAGTCCAAAGACCAACCACTTCATACCCGAGGTAAAAAAATCAGTTCATAGCTTTGTGAAGAAAACCAAAGGAAACAGGGTGACAACCCGAAATGGTGAATGCAGCTCAAGCCAACCAAGGCAAATCAAAGTTGTTCTTGGCCCTAGCGTGGCCAAAACAACTCAGCAGCAACCCCAAAAGGTAATTGCACACACACAAAAACCCAAAACAGGGGAAGAATAACAACCCCAATCTCACAATGAAACCACGACAACATTACACAGTCTGCAAATGGGAGAGAAGCCAAACTCCCAACATTCACAGGGGAAAACACATACGCAGACCACAAATCGGTAAGGTAAAACTTACACAGTTGAAACCATGCCTCTCAGGCTGCTCTTCAAGCTCGTCGCAGGATAACACACCCCCGACCTACACACGAGGTAAAAAACACTCCCTGCCTCAAGGAAAAAACTCGCATAGACCACAATCAACCAAAGGTCGAGAGCAGACCCTTCGACTGCCTGCGTGAGATGGACAAGATGAAACCACGAGTGGAAGAGTGGATAGAATGGTGATCATCCCCTTGCCCTTCGCGTGACAAGATCGAGCCTGATGGTGGAGTGTACGTGGGGTAAAGACTGGTAGTCCTGCCCCCCACCACTTCCTAGCCATAACTACTCCCAACTAACAATAGGAGTTTTAAATGGGTGGTCGACACATGGCAATCTCCCAATGGCTCCCACGGGTTAGACAATCCTTCCCCTTAACCTTAGGAAATCATGCCCTTTTCATTAACGTTGCACTGTCGTAGCTAGCTGCAGGTTCATTTTAATTAATGTGCATATTTACATGATGCCAAAACTATTATGTGCCAGATAACACGATATACCATCGGCAACGATCCCAATTGCCCAAACATAACACAACCAAATCGATGGTAGGGCGTTTGCCTTTAGCTCCACACCACGATTAATTACAATATACACATCATGTATCTTTTAATGCAACCGGGGTCAAAACCTGGGGTATTACAATCCCCTCCCCTTGGAATAACACCATCCTTGGTGTTCCAATACATAGGAATACATATACAATTTGCACATTAAAATTTCAAAATTTTGCAAATCTATCCCATGTTCAATTATTTACTTGAAATTCCAGGACCAAGCCCCTCAGCTTCCATGAGCTTGTCTTGCTGGTTCTCATCTTTCAACTCATCCCCAAGTCTAGGAACTTTGTGGTTGCTACCCTCTTTATGTTCCCTCGTTGGGCAGTCCCGACGGTAATGATGTCCTTCGGATTTCCAACATTTCGCTGGCTGCTTCATGTTTACCTGCTCAATTTCCTTTGAGTCTTCATGCCTAGAACATTTCTTAATGGATCGCTTGGATGAATGTCCCATCATTGATCCACTTTCCTTTCCTTAACGGATTGCTCCTAGAATGCTTTTTACCTCCTTTTGCAAACAAATAGAGTCTTGCAAAATCTGGTGGTTCATCTCATTCTGCCTTTTCTGTATCTTGAGCATCTCTCCAAGATTCTCTTGGGTCTTGACAATTGTTTGAAGAAGACTTCCAGCCAAGTCCAACAGCTTTTGGTCTACTGCCATGATCAAAGTGCACTACTGGATTTCACTTTTCTCACCTGTGAAATGCATCATTGAAATTCTGTTAGACCAAGCATAATCTATTAATCCATGTCAGTGACTAAGGAATCCAACAACATTTACATGTGAAATCAAACAACAACAGTAAAGTGGGACGAAAACCAGATTTGCATTAAGAAAAAATGGAGAAGTTTACAACCAATTAAGCCTTAGTGTCGACATGCATCTCCATGAAACCAACACTTCATCCCCATAAGCTCCAACTTTGCTCTCTATGCTCTTCAATGGTTTGGGCCAAGTGGTCAATCCAACAGCATAACAATACCTCTATAGTTCTCCCCTCAACCATGGACATGAGCTTGTATTTATAAGGCTCAATGGATAGGAATGGTTGAGATATTTGTCCATGAGGTGGCCTCTAAGATCCTATGATGGGGGATCTCAAGCTCAATTGACCCACAATGTTAGGGATAAGACAAGACATGAGGCTCATGATCTAGAAGCCTCGAGAAACCTCTCTTTTTTCCCATTTTACCGAGGTGTTGACGGGCCAGAATGGCACAAGTGTCAACCAAGGAGCAACCCGATCCAAGAGTTTTCGAGATGCTCTCATTCATTTAAGTAGCTGCCCCTGACGGGATTAAGGCCCCGTTTCCTTTCCTAAATCACTCCTAGCTACAGGAGAAAAACTAAAGCTACTGTTTATTAATTAAATCTACGTTATCCCTATGGATATACAAATAAAACTTAATTGATATGATTACTATATTACAAAGTTAATCACTAAAAATTAATCTGCTGAATCGGTTAATTAATAATACAAAAATAAATAGTTAACTAATATCAACATGATCGATAAATTACAGAAACGAGTACATTATACACATGTACACTAATCATAAATTCATAAAACAATTTGACAGTGATATAAATATGAGAATCTGATCAAATGAATTTTCAACAACAGAAAGCTAACTACTCTAAATCCTATCCTGATCAGGAGCATAGAAAACATTAAACTGGAATCAAATTACCAATAATTCTACTGTGCTAACAATCCTGATAATATTCAGAAGAAATTCAAAATCTAAACAAGATCACACAGCGAACGAATATATCCCATATATTTGATGACAATATCAAATTTACTTTATAACGTATATTAGCAAATCAAAACTAGTGTAAATCGATAGATTAAATATGATGTATTTGCAGAATTCATCAAAGGAATCATGACAAAACATAAATACTGCAAAGAAAGAGACAAGATCAAACAACATCAAAAATATATTTGCGTAGTAAAAATACGGTAAATGTATATAGATATCAAAAGTGAAAAATACTGTAGCTGCTGACAAAAAATTGCCTCAAGTCACAGAAAATAATTACAGTGATCTTGTCATGTCTTTTCTCCCACTATCGACCCCCCTTCTAGTACAAAAATGTCTCTTTTAAATACCTCAAATCCCACATGTAGACAGTTCTACAAAATTGGAAACTATCTAGTCTAAATCTCAACCAATCTCCTTAAAAATGACAAATGAAATATGTCATTTTTAATATACGTAATAATGTCTTGAAATTGGAGAGATTCAACTGATAGTGCAAAATCGAAAATTACAAAAGCACTAATCATATAGTGACACCTGGGAAATAGGATTGCCAATCGATTTGTTCCAGATTATCTAGGGATCGTCCAAAAAGTAAGCGATCACCACAATCCGAGATAGAACAGCAACAACATCACCTGCGATACTACACATAAAAGATATATAATTAAACACACGCAGAAGCGAAATAAAATAAACTTCAAAATGCAAAAAATCAATACACACCAATACCTGTAATGATATAACCTAATTATCACTTGATCAAAACTTCAAACCTGAAATCAATAGTAAGTGTGCCCAAAACATCATAATTGAACAGGAGCGTTAAACACCTGAATGTTTACACCACTTGATGGATTCTATGACTGACCCTTGAACTACATCAGGGTGACCTGTTCGTTCAATTCACGGACCTTTTCTTCGTTCTTATGACTCTCATTTTGAATCTTCAGGACTCTATGAATCAATCTATTCTTATGCTTCTTAAGACGAAGCAAACACTTATCATCAGACTCGACTTTCTCTTTCAACCTCGAATTCTCTTCTTTGATAACATTATCACGCATCACCATCTCTGCCAGTTCTATTTCCATTCTCTGTATTTTATCTAGCAGACAACTGAAAAAGAGTGGGTGAATAGTTTCACCAATTCGATATGAACCTGGTAGGTTTGTTTCTATAGATTTACCCTTAACCGGAGGATCAAACACAAGATCAACTACAGGATCGACCACAGGATCTACCTGAAGATCCTTATCAAACACATGAGAACTATTATCTGCAGGATTCGGGATAAACTCATGCTCAATATCACGACCATCATCTAGCGAAACAGGGTTCTGTTCATCATCATCTAGAACAAATGTCTCAATATCAATGTTTTTATTCATAGAAGGTTTAATATTGCTACCCTTAGCAACCATGCTTCTTGTAAACCTACCAGGGAACTTATCATTCAACCTTTTTCCCTTCGGTTCACGGGTTTTATCAACATTACGCTTTGGTGTAACCGGCGATAGATTTGATGACCTCCTCATGCGCTTAGAAGGCAGAGGAGTGTCGGGACTACTCACAGGAGTGGGAACAGAATCATTACAAATGTTGGAGCTCATACGGCCGGTAGGGTTTGACACAAGATTACGCACAGGTGAACCTGAAGCTTGCCCAGGCTCTTGATGCCTTAAACATTCTTCAGGACAGTCAAATTGACAGTGACAGAAAGCTAAGAAACCATTTGACTCAATAAACTCGTCCCACAACCGATTATGCTTAGACAATTCCTTTTCTATTAATATCCTCCCAAGCCGTGATGAAACAGGGTGTGACTAATGTTCTTCGGACCCTTTTTAATGGCTGAGGACATTTTTGTCATACTCTTAACTAGATAATGAGGTAAATTAAGAGGAAAACCGATAAACACAGCCATCAACCGAAGGTGATATACATAAGCCGAGGAGAGACGACCTTCACAGGTCACGTACCTATGGATAACGTCAAGGACCGGTCTCCATTCCTTTTTGAAGCATTTCCAAGATACCCTGGTTCTAAATGATACGTCTTGACATGGATTCTTTAGCATTTGCCACCACTAAGTCACCTCCATTGGCTTATACTTAAACCATCGTTCACCTGTTAACGGCAACCTAGTGGCAAGAGCGACTGAACGCTCATCCACCCTAAACTGGAGATCAGCTATCTTCACCAGAGAATCATCCAACGACAAAGAAAACAGCCTCGTGACCTCCGAGTTCGAATCTGAGAACCTGCGGATGAATGGCAACCATCCAGCAGTTTCGACCTTGGCTAAAAGCTCAGGGTTTGAGTCAAGGAGTTTCATCTCACAGGGCTCAACCCTTACTACCGGAGCCATAGCTGCCTATGCAAATGCCTGAAACTGCGCACAGAAAAGACACCACAGGTCGAAACGTGACAGTGAACTGGAGAGCAAGCACTCAGGGTGTAGACCAAGGAGAACACATAGGCAATGGAACCCAACGCTCTCGTAAACAAACTGCGACATGAACAAATGCCTCCAATAACCCTGAAAACTCGGCATGGAGGGGAATGATCACGCAGCGAGGCAATTGAGTGATGAAAACTGACGGCGAAGGCCCTAGATTAACTCATGTTGCCATTATTTAATCGGCATTATCGTCATACCAACACACCGTAAATGAATCACAGGTGTTCAATGCGGAGGGAGCCATGACATTGATCACGTACTAGCAAGTGAATGCGAGTGACAGGGTTAAGTACAAGTGCAATGATGCCAAATCATTCTTGCGGCAGGTGGATCAAGTTTGGAGGTGATGGCACAGGTCGGAACGACCGTGAGGGTTAAACCTTAGAAGTTTAGGGTTAAACCTTATAAGTTTACCGTATGATCATATAACCCTTTGAAGGTGGCGAACATGTGATGCGACATAACCATGAAACCCAACATCAAACCTTCATAATCATGGATCATATTATAAAAATCAACATTGAACAATTATAGTATGAGCAAATATGATTCGGAGTTTGTAAAAATGAACTTAGGAAAAGGCATGTTTAGATAAATTATTAAGCCTTCGATGCTCCTGGACCTTGTACAAGTTACAGATAACCAATAATACCTGTCCATTGATACATGAAGACTTATGGTAAGAGGCGTAAAACCCAAAACTTACCCCATAATTTGGAAGATAATTCATCCAAGTAATGATTTTAAATGTAGTGATTTCTTGTCCCTTAACCATAATTCACAAAGGTTGTAAAAAACATAGAATTTCATTGATTCAGTAGCTTGTGGAATGTCACCATTTCAGTAGCTGTCAATTCTGTAGATTTGCTATAAGAAATTCGAACATTTCATAAAAACAAAATAGGATTTTGTTTGATGAAATATGTTTTTTAAGGTTGTTGAGTAGGGGCACAACAGATGGCGACTGACTGGGTGGAACAGTTATCTCTGTTTCTTAACCTGAAACCATGCAATCAAAGAAATTAGATCCCTCATGTATGCCATTATATAGACATCAATATTCTAACATCTTAAACAGATTTAGGCTTTTCACATTTCTAAAAATTACCAGAAATTTACAGTCTTAATTATTTATTTGATAAAGATCAAGTTTCTAACAAAAATTATTCCAAAAGAAGTAAAACAGTAAATGGCTTGGTTTTAAAGAATAAAATCTCAATACCACAAGCATGGCCCTGCTGCCAGCAGGTGTCTATAGCCTCGACAGGGTTGCTTCAAGGCCCCAAGGAATGCCAGTATCCCATCTGCTAGTTATAGATATACAATTCTGTTTAGGTTGAACTGTTATCATCATTTTCCTTTCTTTTTTTTTCTTTTTTTTATTTTATTTTATTTTTTATTATGCTTCTGAAGGCCATGATTCTGGCTTGGTAACCAGATGGCAACCATGTCAGTCACCAGTCTGCACTACAATAAATAAACCGGCTCGTTATGAGACCTTTTATCCCTTAGTGTTTTTTCCAAGGGCCATTGTCCAGGCTTGGTGACCAGAAATGACAATGTTACTGAAAGCAAACCTATGATCCTTAACAGACCGGCTCGTAATGAGACCCTCTGTCCTTCAGATTATTTTGAAAATATTCAACCCAACCATGGCCAGAATGTAGTTATATTTAATCTGCAAATGAGATTGTCTTAGCAGATGGGGAGGCAAATCCATTTCTCTTTACGAGAAGGGATGGCGTAAAATACTCAAATAGATAACCTCGTCAAAAACTTCCTTAATTCCTTTGGAAAAAATCTTTGTAGAGACTAATATTATTGATTCATATTAACATGATTTAAGAATTTCTGGTAAAATCTAGAAAGATGAAAACCTGTTCATTGTTCAAGATGTAAAACAGTATGATAATTCTCAGGATAGTAAGATCTTCGTGCATGATTTGTGGGTTAATTACAAAACTTGATGAAAAGTTATCATCTTGAAGATTGATAAATTGATCAGACTCATCAATAAGCAAACAAAACAGCAAATGAGTATGAGAAAATATTCAAAGCAAACAAGTAAAATAAACACACTAATAAATTTTACAAACCAAGCACACCACACCAGGTATGTACAGGATAATCCCTTGAGGGGGATCAACAGAAATATTTCTTAATAAGATGACCATTCACTGGAAGTTTGTCGATGTCACCTTCTAGTGTCTGCAACCTGAAAGTGCTAGGACCAAGTTTTTCTGTAATAATAAATGGTCCCAGCCACAGGCATTGGAACTTAGTATGTTTTCCTTTGTCTTCGTGCTCCTTGTCCCATTTCAGAACTAGGTCACCTACTTCCAAATCCCTACTGGATGATTTTCTATGATCAAACCAGCGTTTCACGGTCTGTTGGTGTTTGTCAAACTTTTTTCTAGCCGACTCTCTATCTTCCTCCAGTTTAAGCAAGGTATTAATCCGATGTACCATGGCAGAACAAGATGTCTCCTGTACCGACTGGGAGAGCTGTAGAGAGGGTAAAAATAAATGAGGAGGCAAGATGGATTCTTTACCATATACCAGAAAAAAGGGAGAATTTCCTATGGCAGCTTTGGGAGTCACTCTGTCATCCCACAAGGAATTCGATAAGGCGTTGTACCAATTCCTATGATGATTTACCACCGTGCGTTTCAGAATTTTGATTAAATTTTTATTGGAAGATTCAGCTAACCCGTTACCCTGAGGATAATAATTAGCTGAATATTTTAATTTTATGCCTTTTTCCAATGCATTTTCAGTTAACTTAACAGAAGAAAAATAAGTTGCATTGTCAAAAATCAAAGATTCGGGAACACCAAATCTAGTGATAATAAAAGAATCAAGGAATGATATCACCTGTTCCGAGTTAACTACTCGCAAGGGGATGGCTTCAACCCATCTAGTGAAATAATTTGTGGCTGCCAAAATGTATTTATGCTACTGTGAAGAAGCTGGTGTGATTGGACCAACAATATCCAGACCCCATTGCTGAAATGGGACTTCGATAATAACCGGCTGGAGGGGTAACGTTGCTTTCTTCAGCCTGCCTCCTGCTCTATGACACTCCTGACACTTCCTAGCAAAGGCATATGCACATTTGAGCAACGTAGGCCAGTAGTAACCAGCTTTGAGTACTTTGTGTGTAGTGATTTCCCCGCCAAAGTGTCCTCCGGCTGGCCCTGCATGTAATTGGGACAGCACATTATCAGCTTCATTTCTTTCTAAACAACGAAGGAGAACTCCTTCGAAATTCTTTCTAAACAGAATGTTGTCAATCAGCTGATAAGGTGTAGATCTTAATCTCAAATCCCTTTTGCTACGTGAATCCAAATGTTCAAGAGCATTCCCATGCAATAGAAAAAACTTAATATCATTATACCAAGAATCAGAGGGAGCTGAGACTGGAAAAACTTCCCTTTCAAACAGATAATGTTCATCAAAGAAGTGCAGATCAGATTTAGAGATGTCTGAAGATCCAGCTACCAAATTACAGAGTCCTTGTCCTCTGACAATTTTTAAAGGCTTGATTTCCAGGTCATATTCCTGAAGTGCTGTAACCCAATGGGCTCTCTTTTCACCCAGGTCCTTTTGTACCAAAAGATTTCTGACTGCGGAATATGGCACAATGACCTTGGTATGAGACTTCAGCAAATAGGGCCGGAAATGTTTGACATACTTAAAAATAGCGAATGCTTGTTTGTCCACTTCTGGGTAATTCAGCTCTGCACCATTCAAACCAGAACTCGTAAAAGCAATGGGAGCTTCATTATTTTCCTGATTTTTCTGTGTTAGAACAACAACATATGAAGAATCAGAAGCAAACGTGTACAAAATAAATGGCTTAGAGAAATCTGGGCTTGTTAAGGTAGGAGCTTCAGCAATAGCTTTTAATATATCATGAAAAGATTTCTTTTCTTCAGCAGACCATTTAAACTCAGCATATTTCTTAATCATTTTCTGAAGCGGCCTAACAATTTCAGTGAACCCAGGGATAAACCTAGAAACAAAATTTATCTTCCCAAGAAATGACTGCATAGTTTTCTTTGAGTGAGGCATAGAAATCTGTGATATAGCATGGGTACGTTCTGGGTCAATATTGATACCTTGTTTAGAAACAACAAAACCCAGTAACTTACCTTCTGTAACTGAAAAGATGGATTTCTTAGGATTCAGGGAGATCCCATATTTCCTGCAACGCTAAAAAACCCTCCTAAGATGAGTTAAATGATCATCTTTGTTTTTTGAAAAGACAGTTATATCATCAAGATAAATAACCACAAATTGACCAATTAGGCCTATGAACGCAATATCCATTGCCCTTTGAAATGTTGCTCCGGCATTAATTAAACCAAATGGCATTTTTCTATAGGCATAAGTTCCTTAAGGGGTCCTAAAAGTTGTCTTCAACTGATCTGCTTTGGATACTAACACTTGGTTGTATCCCGAAAATCCATCTAAAAGTGAAAACATTTCAGATCCGGAGACCTGTTGTAATATTTTTTCCATTGGAGGAACAGGATAATTATCTTTTTCTGAAACCTTATTCAGATTTTGGAAATCGACGCATAACCTGATATCACCATTTTTCTTTCTAAAGGGGACAAGATTTGCCACCCACTAGGCATGCCGTACTGGAAAAATTATTCTGGCAGCAAGGAGTTTATTAAGCTCCTTCTTAACAGTCAGTTCTAGGCTAGGATGCATTTTCCTCAATTTCTGTTGGAAAGGTTTAGCCTCTTTTTTCATGGGAATGACGTATTGCATTATATTTGGATCAAACGTCTTAAGATCGTCATACATCCATGCAAAAATGTCTTTAAACTCATTGAAGAGTCGTATGAAGGCTGTTTTTTCCTGGGGAGTACACGAATTACCCAGATTGACACATTGAGGGTTATGTTCAGTGCTTAGATTTACAATTTCAGATTGCATAATGGAGCTGTTGGTTTTACAGTTCCTTGCAGCTTTAAATTTATCCTTCAAGTCATAGAATTTCTCAAGTTTGATTACAGATTTGGGAAGGGTACTAACCTGATTGAGAGATTCCTGAATTGAACAGGGCTTATGAATTACCGCAAAATTATATAGATCTTGATCGTGAGTCATTTCATCGATGATTGCATCTTTAAAAGTATCCTTCAAAGTCAGGAAATTGATCAACTACTCATCGTTGTCGAAGACTCTCCAATTGGCAATGTTATCAGGAATGGAAGGTCTGAAAGGCAATTCAACAGAGAAAGAATTAGCAAGCATCCCTTCAGACGGAATTAACCTTGAAGCAACGTTAGCTAAGAGATCTGCTTCCTGATTTAAGTAACGAGGAATAGAATTTATGTTAAAGGCTTCAAATGATAGTAATAGATTCCATACCTCTGACTGGTAATTTCTCAGATGCCCAGCAATGCAATGTATAGTGTTACGTACCTGTCTAACAATAATCTCAGAGTCTCCTAACACTACCAAGGCTTTGGCTCCTAGGTCAATTGCTTTTTTCAGCCCTTGAATCAGAGCTTCGTATTCAGCAACATTATTGGTGCAATCAAATTCTAACCTGCAAGCAATGAAATACCTTTTCCCATAGGGATCTATCAGCAAGCAACCTGCACCAGCCCCATCTTTTGACTTAGATCCGCCAAAGTATAGAGACCAGAGACCATTGTTTAGATCTAAATGTACCATGTTTGGAACTAGAATCTCTTTCGGAACTTGAGTAAAATGGAAAACTTTGGACTGCTGTACAGAGTTTTGGACTGGTGAAGTTTCAGCTTCAAAATTCCCAAAGAAGGAATCAGCCATGTAATTACCCATTATGGTATCAGTGAATAGCACCGACTCATTAGAGTCATCCAATTCGATGACTGTGTGCTTCATATAACGTTCTCGATCAATTCTGATCTTGTTTGGATGACCATTATGAGATATCCATAAATGTGACCAATCTGTTGCAAAGTATCCTTTCAATTTTTCAGACCAATCTCTGCTGAGAAATAGGCCATATGCTTCTGGGATATCTACAACAATTATATCAATGATAAAATGGAGTTGAGGGTTTGAAGCTAACCTTATCAACACCTCGTTCAACTTTCCTATTACTTTCACGTTTGATCGGTCAAGCTGCACAATACTTGTATCACAGGGCACAGGAACTGCATTAAGTTTTTTACACACAGAGTATGGCATGACATTCTTCGAAGCCCCTGAGTCTATCATACAGTTGTGCACTTTACGATTGCAGATTTCAAATGTAAGTAAAAAAGGAGGAGTTGAAGAATCAGATTTCTTTCCTATAGACGAGGCATTGACTGAAGATTTTGTTGAGTTATCTTTGGTATTAGCAGAACCGTTTTGATTAGAAGGGGTTTTGCCAATTTTACTTAAAGATACCCCTTGCATCATCTTGTCTCGAATTACAGGAAGTTTGAGAAGTTCATAAATAGAAATGTTGGCTCTAATTTTCTTTAAATCTTCAACCAGATCGTATTCTAAATCAAGAGAGGGTGCAGACTTAATATTTACAGGTTGGGTTTTTGTTTGAATAGCTGAACTATTATGTGTAGTAGTTGTTGAAGGTTCCCCAGGAGACTGGTTTTTCTTGCTTCTAGTGTTATACTGATGCTGATTAACATTCACAACAGCTACATCCTCATCATCAGTCAATTCTGATGTATCCCAAAAGTGACTGATAATTTGAGGAGGTTTCTCTTCATTGTCATTGTCTTTGCCTTGGGAATCTTCAGAAGCCTGTCCTGAAGATTGAGTTTCATTTTCGGCTGATGTTTCTAGACTTGAAACTAATAATTTGAGGAAACTATTAATTTCATCAACGCTATTAGCTTCAAAAGGTGGAGTCTGTTTTGCAGCTATATTTGGGAATGGCCTTCTGAAAGGTTGTCTAGGTGGTTCTTTATTAGGAGTGCTCTCAGAAGTACCTTTCTTTAAATTGATTATTTCATTGGACATTTTTTTAATAACTCTTTGGAGGCTGTCTAAGTCTAGTGAATGCTGGCCTTTTTTCTCAGGAGTTGTGTTTTTAGAGGGACTCTCAGTCTTCTTACGAGAAGAAGATGCAGAATCAGTGTCTACTCCAGGATTGGTTTTAATAGCAGACATGTCTTTCTCAACCTTGATTGCTTCCTCAAAGGTTTCAGCAAGGGTAGGTTTGGCTGCTCTTCTAACAAACATGGCCATTGACACGGGCAAGGCTGAAGTATAAAACTCAATAGTAACATCTTCAGCCAGCCTTGAGGTGGCAGGAATTCTGTTTCTTAGAGTTAGGAATCGTTGGTTAAAATCTTTGACCTTTTCCTTGGTTTCCATGTGAATCCTAGACAATTCTAACACCAAAGCAGCTGGAGTCTTGTCATCTCCAAACTTGTTCATGAAAGCCAACTCGAATTCATTCCAGTTGGTAATAGAACCAGCAGTGAGTGAAAAATACCACGTCGAGGCTTTTCCCTCAAATGTATAAGGGAAAAGTTGATAGACTACATCTTCATGTTCAACATCCAAGAGCCGAACTGCTAGCATAAAAAATTTTACATGATCTTTGCAGGCTCTTTCTGCTCAGGATTGAACTTGGGTAACAATTTCTTAGGATGCTCGGGTAAGGAATGTTGATCGCCTGGAACAGCAACTGCATCCTGAGCTAACCATGGCATATTAGCATTAGGGTTCGGGTTTACACCTGCCATGCTCCTTGGAGTTAGAGGTGGTGATGGTGGTGTTTGAACAATGTGAGGGGGTGAATGAGGTGGTGATGGTGGTTGACCAGACCCTCCTGAAGCAGGTGGTCCTGAAGAAGATGAAGGTTGATTGGCGCCTATTAAACACTGTTGTATTTGGAGATCAGGGGAGACACCTATAGGTTGCTCTTGTTATTCTGACGCAGGCTCAGTATGATGAGTGCGAGGACGTGTGATCTGCGGGAGAGGTAATTCAGTGGGTTGGCGCCCGGTGAGATTCGAATAAGCCCTTGTTAAAATCCCATGAGATTCGTTTATGGCCTGTTCAAACTGGTCAATTTCTTTAGGTTGATGAGCACCGCTAGAGTTGAACTAAGAGATAAGGTTTCGAACAGAGTCGTTCAGTGGGGCCTCACTCAATTGTGATGACTAGAGAGTACCTGGATATGATGATGACTATATTTGAGGGGTGGAAGGCTGATTAATTTTGTTAACAAGATTGTTTTCATCAGCCATTTGCTTAAGCTGGCCCTCCTTCTAGCACCATTGTTGACGGGCCAGAATGGCACAAGTGTCAACCAAGGAGCAACCCGATCCAAGAGTTTTCAAGATGCTCTCAGTCATTTAAGTAGCTTCCCCTGACGAGATTAAGGCCCCGTTGCCTTTCCTAAATCACTCCTAGCTACAGGAGAAAAACTAAATCTATTGTTTATTAATTAAATCTACGCTATCCCTATGGATATACAAATAAAACTTAATTGATCTTATTACTATATTGAAAAGTTAACCACTGAAAATTAATCTACTGAATCAGTTAATTAATAATACAAAAATAAAGAGTTAACTAATATTAACATGATCGATAAATTACAGAAAGGAGTACATTATACACATGTACACTAATCATAAATTCAGAAAACAATTTGACAGTGATATAAATATGAGAATCTGATCAAATGAATTTTCAACAACAGAAATCTAACTACTCTAAATCGTATCCTGATCAGGAGCGTAGAAAACATTAAACTGGAATCAAATTGCCAATAATTCTACGGTGCTAACAATCCTGATAATATTCAGAAGAAATTCAGAATCTAAACAAGATCACACAACGAACGAATATATCCCATATATTTGATGACAATATCAAATTTACTTTATAACGTATATTAGCAAATCAAAACCAGTGTAAATCGATAGATTAAATATGATGTATTTGCAGAATTCATCAAAGGAATCATGACAAAACATAAATACTGCAAAGAAAGAGACAAGAACAAACAACATCAAAAATACATTTGCGTAGTAAAAATATGGTAAACGTATATAGATATCACTAGTGAAAAATACTGTAGCTACTGACAAAAAATTGCCTCAAGTCACAGAAAATAATTACAGCGATCTTGTCATGTCTTTTCTCCCACTATCGACCCCCCTTCTAGTACAAAAATGTCTCTTTTAAATACCTCAAATCCCACATGTAGACAGTTCTACAAAACTGGAAACTATCTAGTCTAAATCTCAACCAATCTCCTTAAAAATGACAAATGAAATATGTCATTTTTAATATACGTAATAATGTCTTGAAATTGGAGAGATTCAACTGATAGTGCAAAATAGAAAATTACAAAAGCACTAATTATATAGTGACACCTGGGAAATAGGATTGCCAATCGATTTGTTCCAAATTATCTAGGGATCGTCCAAAAAGTAAGCGATCACCACAATCCGAGATAGAACAACAAAAACATTACCTGCGATACTACACATAAAATATATATAATTAAACACACGCAGAAGCGAAATAAAATAAACTTCAAAATGCAAAAAATCAATACACACCAATACCTGTAATAATATAACCTGATTATCACTTGATCAAAACTTCAAACCTAAAATCAATAGTAAGTGTGCCCAAAACATCATAATTGAACAGGAGCGTTAAACACCTGAATGTTTACACCACTTGATGGATTCTGTGACTGACCCTTGAACTGCATCAGGGTGACTTGTGCGTTCAATTCACGGACCTTTTCTTCATTCTCTTATGACTCTCATTTTGAAGCTTCAGGACTCTACGAATCAATCTATTCTTATGCTTCTTAAGACGAAGCAAACACTTATCATCAGAATCGACTTTCTATTTCAACCTCGAATTCTCAGCTTTGATAACATTATCACGCGTCACCATCTCTACCAGTTCTATTTCCATTCTGTGTATTTTATCTAGCAGACAACTGACAAAGAGTGGGTGAATAGTTTCACCAATTTGATATGAACCTGGTAGGTTTGTTTCTATAGACTTACCCTTAACCGAAGGATCAAACACAGGATAAACTACAGGATCGACCACAGGATCTACCTGAAGATCCTTATCAAACACATGAGAACTATTATCCGCAGGATTTGGGATAAACTCATGCTCAATATCACGACCATCATCTAGCGAAACAGGGTTCTGTTCATCATCATCTAGAACAACTGTCTCAATATCAATGTTTTTATTCACAGAAGGTTTAATATTGCTACCCTTAACAACCATGCTTCTTGTAAACCTACCAGGGAACTTATCATTCAACCTTTTGCCCTTCGGTTCATGGGTTTTATCAACATTACGCTTTGGTGTAACCGGCGATAGATTTGAAGACCTCCTCATGTGCTTAGAAGGTAGAGGAGTGTCGGGACTACTCACAGGAGTGGGAACAGGATCATTACAAACGTTGGAGCTCATACGGCCGGTAGGGTTTGACATAGGCTTACGCACAGGTGAAGCTGAAGCTTGCCCAGGCTCTTGATGCCTTAAACATTCTTCAGGACAGTCAAATTGACAGTGATAGAAAGCTAAAAAACCATTCGACTCAATAAACTCATCCCACTACCGATTATGCTTAGAAAATTCCTTTTCTATTAATATCCTCACCAAGGCATGATGAAACAGGCTGTGACTAATGTTCTTCGGACCCTTTTTAATGGCCGAGGACATTTTTGTCATACTCTTAACTAGATAATGAGGCAAATTAAGAGGAAAACCGATAAACACAGCCATCAACCGAAGGTGATATACATAAGCCGAGGAGAGACGACCTTCACAGGTCACGTACCTATGGATAACGTCGAGGACCGGTCTCCATTCCTTTTTGAAGCATTTCCGAGATACCCCAGTTCTGAATTATACGTCTTGACAGGTATTCTTCAGCATTTGCCACCACTCAGTCACCTCCATTGGCTTATAATTAAACCATCGTTCGCCTGTTAACGGCAACCCAGTGGCAAGAGCGACTGAACGGCCGTCCACCCTAAACTGGAGATCAGCTATCTTCACCTGAGAATCGTCCAATGACAAAGAAAACAACCTCATGACCTTCGGGTTCGAATTCAAGAACCTGCGGATGAATGGCAACCATCCAGCAGTTTTGACCTTGGCTAAAAGCTCAGGGTTTGAGTCAAGGAGTTTCGTCTCACAAGGATCGACCCTTACTACCGGAGCCATAGCTACCTGTGCAAATGCCCGAAACCGCGCACAGAAAAGACACCACAGGTCAAAACATGATAGTGAACTGGAGAGCAAGCACTCAGGGTGCAGACCAAGGAGAACACATAGGCAATGGAACCCAATGCTCTTGTAAACAAACTGCGACATGAACAAATACCTCCAATAACCCTGAAAACTCGGCATGGAGGGGAATGATCACGCAACGAGGCAATTGAGTGATGAAAACTGACGGCGAAGGCCCTATATTAACTCATGCTACCATTATTTAATCAGCATTATCGTCATACCAACACACCATAAATGAATCACATGTGTTCAACGCAGAGGGAGCCATGACATTGATCATGTACTAGCAAGTGAATGCGATTGACAGGGTTAAGTACAAGTGCAATGATGCCAAATCATTCTTGCGGCAGGTGGATCGAGTTTGGAGGTGATGGCACAGGTCGGAACGACTATGAGGGTTAAACCTTATAAGTTTACCATATGATCATATAATCCTTTGAAGGTGGCGAACATGTGATGCGACATAACCATGAAACCCAACATCAAACCTTCATAATCATGGATCATATTATAAAAATCAACATTGAACAATTATAGTATGAGCAAATATGATTCGGAGTTTGTAAAAATGAACTTAGGAAAAGGCATGTTTAGATAAATTATTAAGCCTTCAATGCTCCTGGACCTTGTACAAGTTACAGATAACCAATAATACCTGTCCATTGATACATGAAAACTTATGGTAAGAGGCGTAAAACCCAAAACTTACCCCATAATTTGGAAGATAATTCATCCAAGTAATTATTTTCAATGTAGTGATTTCTTGTCCCTCAACCATAATTCACAAAGGTTGTAAAAAACATAGAATTTCATTGATTCAGTAGCTTGCGGAATGTCACCATTTCAGTAGCTGTCAATTATGTAGATTTGCTATAAGAAATTCGAACATTTCATCAAAACAAAATAGGATTTTGTTTGATGAAATATGTTTTTTAAGGCTGTTGAGTACGGGCACAACATGAGGGTACCGCCTTTTGCCTCTTATGACAAAACCATTCAGGTTAAAAATTCTTATGAGCTAAAGGCTATAAGCGGTGGCATCGCTTATGGTAAACAAGGTACAAGCGGTGTGAGCAAGGTACCGCTCATGGATAACGAGGAAAGTGCGGTGCTGAGTCTTTTTATGAAATATTGACAATCAACATGGGTTTTCTCTCCAAGTGCTGGGATTTAAGGGCAAATATGTAAATCAAAGGTCTTATCACATGGTGGTGACAAGATTTTGGTATAACAAAGGTGAGGAAAAGCACCCTTATGCTGCTAGTTTGAAGTCTAAATCAGAGGCAAAGTAGAGTTAGCTTGTGGTTGGAGAGGTCTTCATAGTCATAGGAGATTGTAGACATTCTTGTTGAGATCGAATCCATCGACATCAAGGATTTTGGTTGTACTTCTTTCGCATCCATATATTAATACAAAGACATTTCCCTTTCCTATATTTGATTGTATTTATTGTAATTAGATATGTTGGATTCCTTGATCACCAATATGAATACTCAATTTATCATGATGCTCTCATCCCTTTCGTTTGTCTTGTGATCTAATTTTTAGGTATTGAACTATTGCAAGGACTTTTTGGAAGAAGACAAGAGGATCTAAGGTTGAGGTATATTGTCTTTCATGTTAGTTGATTTGATTATTCAAGGAAAGGATATGTTGCTATGTGTTTTTGTTTTGTAGTTGTGACTTACATTGTAGAGGAACAAGTAGTGTCCGCACTGATTGAGAATTCCTGATAACAAAATCGGTGACTCCATTGGGGAATGCTTAATCCAGTCAGATCTACAAAATTCGTTAACCATTCCATCTATGAAGGTCTTTATCTCTCCTTTTAGTTGTTTCAGTTAATAAGGTAAGAAATATGTATTATGTTTCTGATTCTTTGCCTCTGTTCTGACTCAGTTTCACCCTTTTCAGTCCAGCTCAGTTTTTTTCTGGTTTCTCCTGCAGGATTTCTTCCTTTCAGATCACTAATCAACGACGCTTTCCCCTTTGGCTGACAGAGCATCGGTTGATTCTAGGGCATGTTTTCTCCTTTTGACCAGAGCGTCGACACTGCCTTCTCCTCTGATTGATAGAGAATCGATGACACCCGTGTGCAGAAGGATAGGAGCACCGATCCAGCCTAGAACGCTTTGGTGCAGTTATTTCCAGCGCGCCGAGGTAGGCCTTCAAAACTGCATGTTTAAGAAATTTTTTGTTCAGAATTTGTAAACTGTCCTGTTCTCTGAAGTTTATCAGTGTGGTTTGCTTGTTTGCTTGCTGTCTGATTTACTATTTTTGTGAGTCTGATTCTCTGCTTGAGCTCAAATCCAAATTTTTTATCTTTTGCATTGTCATAAATGAAAGTGGAAACATAGTTGAGTTTTGGTTTTTTAGTGAAGTGTCTGAAAATTTTCTTTTGAAAAGGAAGCCTATATCCTATTCCTAGAAGATTAGTTTCTTTTTAGAAAAGACTGCTTTGTGTGCCTTTCTAGAAAAATACAAAAAGAATCATTTTATTTTTCTCTTGTTTATGCTTGCGAAAATTTCCATTTCCATTCTGCATGTGTGGTTCAGAAAAATAGGTCTTTTTGACATGGTAGCAGAAGTTAATTTTGCATGCACGTTAGAGGCTTCTTTCTTACATTTTCAAAAACTTTAGAGTGCTTGTTTGAAAGATTTTTTGTGTTTGAAAGGACTTCCTTTGCATTATTTATTGGATCTTATTTTGATTGTTGAAAACAACTTTCTTTTGGTATATTGTTGAAAAGAAAAGAAAAAGATTTCTTCCTTACCCTAGTTAGTTCTCATCAAAGTCAAAAAGTGCATTTACATTTAAATTAATTTGCATCATTGGAGATAACATTTCAAAAACATTCACCTAATCGTACAGATAAAATTAACGATAGCTTTAGGTCTAAAAATTATGCAAATTTGAGTGATAGGTTAGTGACGTGTTTGAACATTGTAAAGTGTAGGAGTTGTCGTTATTTGTCCGCACTATAACCCAAGACTCACACGGTTATTCCACGTACCATTGGTATATCGAACGGCCTTTCATGTACCCTTGAGGTATATAGAAAGGTACTTCATGTACTCAATTATATATCAGAAGGCCCCTTATGAACGGTTGTTCATTAGACAACACTACTACCAATTTGAGCTCCCATGTACCTTGCGTATATCGGGAGACCCCACTAGGATACCCTGACCATCTAAGAAAAACCCTTTGGCCATCTTGTGTGGAGCAATACATCGAAAAAAACATTCAGGGAGATTACTACGCACGTATCCCTGAGGTATATCATGAGTTGCACCTACTTGAAAATCCTGGTGAGAAATCGGCTATTCTGAACCTATACTATCTCTTAAGTCTACTTGTGACCTTTAGCTTTGCGTAGGTTTTTTTTGTGTGATTTTCTCCTTTTTTTACCTAGATTAGGTAACTTTAGCCACCACCATGGCTAAGCAACTTGCAAGAAGTCAATCTCATAGATTGCAGGTTTTACCTCTTAACTCTCCTCCTACCATGGAAGGACAAGAAGGGGTAACCATGGAACAACCAGCTTCTACTAATGTTCCCGTAGGAACTGCCTTAGCTAGTGAAACCAAAGAATATTTCACTATTTTTACAAATCCTTTGGTTCAACTCCCACCTGCAGCTGATGCTTCTGTGCATTCGCCGTTGGAAGGACGTGTCGATGGTCCTTCTCCACCAGATTATGGCCCAAATGCTCCTTTTTGGAGGACTTCTATGGGCCAAGCTATTGTTGAATTCAGGGTTATTAGACCATCACCAAGGAACCCTCCTTTAGGAGAGGAGGAACAGAGAATAATTAATGCATTTCTCGATCGAGCTCGTCACTTTTCAGAGAGAATAGAAAGAACATTCCTCCATCTGTGTTTCATTATGAAACTATGTCGGCTCATTTACCCCATAATATAGACCCTTGGCCTTTATCTGAAATTAAACCTTCTTCTAAATTTCATCCAACCTATGGAGAGACTTCTCACAACCCATGGTCTGAGGGATACCATTCACTAGCTCAAGTGTTAGGTCCTATTGAAGAAGTTCCATTTTAGGGTAATCTAGGTCCAAATGACAATCATGTAGTCTCACATCCAGGCCCCATTACTAGTCCTTCAATACCAGTCATTGTTGGGGGGGAATCCAAAAATAAAGTTATGTCAACACACTCTAACGCTGGGGGGCGACCCCCGGTGTGACTTAGGCCATCTGTTAGTGGAATTATTACTAGTTCAAGACAAGTTGTAGCTGTAACACAACCTACAGTAGTTATCCCTCCTACTAATACCAATGTTGTCCTCCCCCCCCATCCAGTTCAAGCCAACCCTTAGGGGTGCTACCTGTCAATAATCCAGCTTCTTGGGGATATACTTATCCAGGAACTCAACCACCTATGGTTAATTAAGAGTATCAACAACCACCACCAGTGGCCATTTATCCTGGAATTCCCTACCCTAGGAATTCCTTTGTACCTTGGGGACAACCCAATTGGTCCAAAGTTCCGTCATATGGAGGAGCTTTTGTTAATACTACTGGATGATATGGTGGACCACCCCCTGAAGGACCATAGCATGGACTTGGAGGACCCGAAGGACCTGGAGGTCATAGAGGTCCTGGAGGACCACCACCTGGAGGCCCACCACCACTGCCTGGAGGTGGAGGACCTTCGCCTAGAGGACCACCACCACCACCACCACCTTCTAGAGGACCCCCTCCCTTGGGTGGTCCACCTCCTCATGGAAATTTTGGAAATAAAAAACCTTTTCAACAAGATTTGGGGACATCATCCATACCCATCTATCAATCTACATACGGTCCTACTAACCAACAAATTCCATACCAGTACTACTAGTATTCGCAACCAAATCAACAACTGCCATTTCTAACTACTTTAGATCTTCCAGACTTGTCAAGATTGATAAATGACCCAATCCATCATGACCCCTCTTGGCCTTCCATTCCTGTAAAGTTTCCTTTCGATATACCCAAGTTTGATGGTAAACACATTCAAGATCCAAACAACCATGTGATGAAATTTCACTTATGGTGTTCATCCAATTCTTTGATGGATGGCTCAATCCATCTAAGGTTTTTTTGAATAACTCTCACTGGTATTGCCGCAAAGTGGTACATCAAGTTGCCACAGCACTCTTTTTGGGACTTCAATGCCTTAGCAATGGTGTTTTTAACACACTTTCAATTACCAATCCGATATGAAATAGGTACATACCTTTTGACTTCGCTTTGACAAACCACATCAACTCACATCTTCGATCATATCCATGAATGGAGACAAAGATGAAAGTTAATTAAGGCTCCCATTCCTGATCAGTTGCTCATTAATTGGTTTACAAAGTCTTTACTTCCACATATTTCTAGAGATGTTGCCATGGGAGTAGCTATTACTAAGGATCAATCTATTAGCTGCGCTTGATACCTAGACTTGGTTTATTTCAGGTACTATGTATGATCTGATTCCCCATGCTCCTCGACCTACAATAGATCCATCAAGACCTGCAACTGAACCACGTGCTAATGGCATACTTGGTTCGGTTCAAACGCAAATGATGACCAAATCTTCTAAGAAACAAAATCAAACTGCCACTTCGTCAAAACAACCAACACCATTTACCAAACCTGCACCCTCTCCTATTGCTTCCACTGAAGTAAATGTGATCCAATCAAATGAATCTTCAGGTGGAATGAAGAAAGGAAAAAATAAATTTAAAAAAACTGAAAATCAATAGGAAGGAAACAAAACACAGAACTCAGATGTTGATTCCAAAGGTAAGTGAAAGGTAAAATATCCTTGTTTAATTTGTGGAGGTGACCATTTTACAGAAGAATTTCCTCTTCGTGAGGAAGTTAGTAAATTTTTGAAAACTTCACCCACCCCAGTAGTTTTGAAAGATCCTTTCCCTTCCCAACATCAGTTAATTGATCATAAGTCCTTGAATGAAACTTCTTCATCTACTAATGAAGTTGGAATGATGTCTAGTGAAATGGTTAATTTAAACACAAGATCACACAGTTATGACCCTCCTCCGAAAAATAAACCTGATGATGTTCCATCTGAAAAAACCTTAGCTTCCACACCTCCTCCTAATAACGGTCTTCACATTGAAAAACCTATTCCAGAAGCAATTTTTTGGTCACCAAAGGGTACTCTACGTAAGTCCATAATCAATCCTAACGCTCGTGCCACCTAATATTATAATATTGTCAAAGATTTGTCCCAATAACCCAGTGCTATGTCGGCTTTATAGGTGCTTCAAACTTCCCAACTCAACGGAAAAACTTTCTTACTTCCCTTGGAGCTATGGATCTTGAGAATAGTAATATCATCACTTTCAAACTGGATGATTACAAGACGAGACTCTCACATTAGTTAGATTTCCATATCGCTACCAAGATTGCTAGAAAGATTATCCATCATACCGTTTTGGACAAGGTTTCCTCTACATTGTAATGTCTTTATCTTGCTGGAGAGCCATTGGTTCTCTGGAAATAAACCGTTCACCTACCACCCTTAATGATTTTGATGGTCGCAGATTTCAACCTTATCGATTACTACTTGCCATCCATGTTGAACTGGGGTGCAAGTCAGTCTCCATCCACATTGAAGTCATCGATGCTCCTTTGGATTACAACTTACTCCTAGGTCGTAACTAGTTGTATGCTATGCAAGCTGTAGCATCGACCGTTTATTGAATTGTCCAGTTCCCATTCCAAGGAAAGATTGTTACTGTTGATCAATTAGATTTCATCATGCCTAGTGCCATTTCAAATGATGCAAATAGCATTTTTCTCTTGAATACCCCATAATATAAGGACATTGGAGTAGGCCTTATCAAAGACTCTTCACTAATGGGAGTCTTTCCCTCATCTGATCCTCCTCCTACTTCACAAACCGCATCTATTAACAAAATTTCTACCTCTCATGCCAATAAAGGAAAATAAATTGCTAATGAATCAAAATCCTTTTCCCCTTTTGAAGAAATTTACAATGCAATCCAAGCTACCAGTGATCCCCCCATCAATGACCATTTTTTGGTGGCCTCGGACTGCTATCACATTCCCTACTGGCTCGAACCCCCCCCCATCTCTAGATTATATTTCACACATATTTCCTACAGACGAATCTATTATGGAAGTTATGTCGTTATAGGAGATTCCTTGGGAAGATTATAATCACAGATATTCTTTCCTTCCCTCTTGCCATATGGTAGAAGACCACTTCACCTCTATGGTTTCATCTAATATAGTCCTCAACCCTCAATCTTCGATCCTCATTCGTAGTGTCAATTCTAAAGGAAATTTGTGTAACATTAAAAAAACTATGCCTGTAGACATATCAATGAAACCTGGTGTTTCGAGAAAATTTTCATAAGACAGAACTCTTCACTTGAAGAGGTTCAAACATACATGGCCCTTTTCAAGAAGTTTAGAGATGCCTTCCCATGGACATATGAAGAAATTCCAAGGATTGATCCCTTTATCGTTGTTCATGAGATAAAAACTTACCTAGATTCCAAGCCTGTCCGTCAGAAACTACGATAGGTCCATACACGAAAAGCAACCGCTATTAAAGAAGAAGTTAAGAAACTTCTCAAGGATGGTTTCATTTACCCCGTACCATTAACTAAACGGGTGTCCAACATAGTCCCTATGAACAAAAAACAGGGTACTATTAGGGTTTGTATTGATTTTAGGGATTTGAATCGAGCTTGTCCAAAAGACAACTTTCCCACTCCCTATATCAATCAGATAATCAAAAACTGTGCCGAAAGCATTATTTTTTCCTTTATGGATGGCTTCTCCTACTATAATGAGATTGAGATTCTCCCATCATACCAACACAAGACAACATTTATTTTCCCTTGGGGGACTTTTTCTTATTGTAAACTCCCTTTTGGTTTAAAGAACACTGGCCTAAGATTCAAACTTGCCATGTCCTATGCTTTTCATGACATTAAACATGTTGTGGAACCCTATCTTAATGACTTGCATACTCATTCCAAGCAGCGGGATATCCATGTCGACCATCTGTGAGCTGTGTTTCTTTGATGTCGTCATTTTAATATTTGTCTAAATCCCCATAAATGTGTCTTTTGTGTAGAAGCTAGCCGACTTCTTGGAATTATTGTTTCCAAAGATGGAATCCATATAGATCCCTTGAAAATTGAAGCTATCTTAGCCCTACCTACTCCCACGAACATACCTGAACTCCAAAGTTTGCAAGGGAAGGAAAAATTTCTACGTCGTTTCGTATGCAATTATGCAGAAAGGACACACGGTTTCATGAGGTTGCTCAAGAAAGATACCCCTTTCATCTGGGATGATCTTGCGCAACGCGTGTTTGATATTCTCAAACATGCACTTACCCATGCACCAGTATTGCAGCCACCTAATTATGCTAAGGAATATTCCTTGTATGTAGCTACATCCTTGTCTACCATAGGCATGGTCCTTGTTCAAGCAGATGAAAACGACCAGGAACATGTGATTTATTATGCAAGTAGGATTCTTTTGGACTCTAAAACTCGATACTCACATGTGGAGAACCTCGCTCTAGCCACGGTCATTGCGGTCCAGAAGTTTTGTCATTATATCTTTCTTCGCACAACCACTGTTTACATGGATTCCAACCCCATGTTCTATGTTCTCACACCGCAAGTGCTTGAGGGAAAATACTCATGTTGGATTGTGATTCTCTAGGAATTTGAGTTAGAATTCGATAAAAGAACTTCTAAGAAGTCTCTCGTCATTTTAGAGCTTATATGTGACCTTCCTCATACTACTGAGACTACAGATCCCTTTGATTCATTGCTCGATGAATCATTGTTTCTCATTAGTACGACTGACCCATGGTACAGAGATATCATTTTGTATCTCCAAAATTTACGATACCAGTCCACTGCTTCTCAAGATGAACATCATCACGTTTGCCACCAGGCCAAAATTTATCTTATCTTGAATGATAACCTATACCGTCATGGTGTTGACTCCATCTTAAGACGTTTCCTTACACATGAGGAGGTCGAGATCGTTTTAAATGATTGCCATGCTGGAGCTTGTGGCGGTCATCTCTCTGGGTTGGATACTACCCAAAAAATCTTTCGTATAGGGTATTTCTAGTCCTCTATTTTCAAAGATTGCATTCAAACAGTCAAGAAATTCCCACCATTTCAAATATTCACTACCAATAAATGCACACATCCAGCTCCAGTCCATATTATTCTAGCAGTTGGCCCCTTTGCAAAATGGGACATAGATTTCATGCATTGTATACCTACCTCAGCTGGGGGGCATGGCTATATTATTGTGGCTATGGACTATTTTACAAAATGGGCTGAGGCAATGCCCACATATGATGAAGACGGTAAGACTACTGCATTATTCTTATTCAACCATATCATTGTGATATTCAATATTCCTAGGGCCATCATGACCGATCATGGATCACATTTTCAAAACAAAATGATGGCAGAGATTAGTGTAAAAACAGGGTTTCATCACGATAACTGTACACCATACTATCCTCATGCCAATGGCTAGGTTCATGCTATAAACAAAGTATTAAAAACAATGCTTCAATGAATGGTAAGGAAAGCCAAGTCAAACTGGAATTTATAGCTTTTCTTTGCACTCTAGGCCTATAATAGGACTATTGTCAAAAATTCCATCGGTTTTACACCTTTCCAATTAGTGTATGGGTTGGAAGCTACTCTCCTAATAGAGTGTGAGATCCCTTCTTTAAAGCTTGCTATGGAACTATTACCCAATACCACCATAGACAAAGAAATATTCATGTATCTAATCAAACTTTATGAAAATCGATGTGATGTTGCCTTAGCCAATGAGGCACATAAACGAATAATGAAAGTTCAATATGATAGGACTATCCAACCCCATTCCTTCAATGAGGGAGACCTGGTCCTTACTTATGACCAGAAGCATGACAAGATGGGGGCAGGAAAATTTGAGTCTATGTGGCATGGGCCCTATATTGTTAGTCACATTTTAGAGAAAGGGGCATATGAATTGGTTGATTACGATGGGATACCTTTGGGAGAGCCCCGAAATGGGCTCTACCTCAAAATATACTATGCCTAGGTCATCTAGCATAGGGTCTTTGTAAATATTGTTTATAGTTTGATGTGTGTCTTATCTTTGAGAAGTGTGCCTTTTGTGTGATTCAAAATGTGTTTTTTCATAAAACCCTACTTATGCATGTCTTTTGTCTGATGGATAGATGACTTCCTTCATTGGTTTTGCTAATGGTGCTCATCGATATACACTTAACCTTGCATCAGTAGCTTGGGTACTGTACTCTCCTACAAGTGAGCTAGTGAGTTCAAGGGGTATTCTTTTAGGTTCATCCACCAACAATCTAGCGGAATATCAAGCCGTGATCAGATTGTTGATGGAAGCCTTAGATAATGATGTGAGGGAAATTAGGGTTTACCTAGACTCTGAACTAGTTGTCCAACAGCTTAATCAAGTCTACACCATTCTAAATCCCATGCTTCTTCATACTTTTCGGAGAGTTAGGTTGTTAGAAAAGTATTTTGAGCAAGTTACATATCAACACATTCCAAGACATTTAAATGCTGTGGCAGATTCCCTAGCTAACTATGTCTTAGATTGGCATATTGCTCATTTTTTAAAAGTCCATTTGAAACATAAATAACACATGTAAATTCATAAGTAGATGATCATTTCACACATCACATTCATTAGAGGAAATTTCAATTTAAAATGGGCCTTCCAAAAATAATACAAATTCTATGTCATCATGTATTAGCCAATCAAAATGATTTAAAATTCAAAAAGGGAGCACCTCTTAAACAATTTTTTAATATAAATTTGGGGATACGTATCATAAAAAAAAACTACTTTTTTGTTTGTATTTTCGACATATCTCCCTATGTTTTTACTCAAATTTTGATCGGGAGAGCTCGTTGGATGCGGAATTAAATTTTGAATCCAACGATTACCCACTCGGCATACTTTTGACAGGCCTCGCTACCCCAAAAACAAGAAATACCTGAAAAAACGTGATGATGATGTCATCATCACATTTTTTCAAGTATTTCTTGTTTTTGGGGTAGTGGGGCTATCAAAAGTATGCCGAGTGGGTACTCATTGGATACGGAATTTAATTCCACATCCAACGAGCTCTCCCGATCAAAATTTGAGTAAACAAACAGGGAGATATGTCGAAAATATGAACAAAAATGTATTTTTTTTCTTCCTCCAAAATTAATAAATATTATTTTATTATTTTAACTATCATTTTATTAATTTTCCTTAGGAGGCCCATTTTGAGTTGAAATTTTCTCTAATGTTCTGCACACACAACTGTAAATATAAAATGTTTTCATATATATATATATATAAAGTTGTAGCACCGAGACACAAAATTTGGGCTGAAGCATCTCTAGCTTTCAGTGCCCATTCAGGACCATAAAAAGTTCATAATACATATACATAGGGAAAAATATAAATCTTCGAAGCTTTCAGTAATACATATACAAAAATTGAAAATCAAGGCAGACTAATCTTCATGATGCTCATGGTAGCATGCAATGGCTTCGGCCACTCTGCGGAGTAGCCTAGAGAACCATCCTGAGACACCTACAGTATGGCACTGATAACGCCTAGGTACCTCATTAGTAGTCATGTCATGGATGCCCGCAGTCAAGTGCTGTATTTTCTCCTCTATATCTCTAAGTTCTTCATCAGCTTCGGAGCGATATAGCATCATATCCCTGGTACCTGCTCGCTTAGAAATAGGCAACATCCCTAATTGACAGACAGATCCAATGTCTGCATGGAAATGTTTTTATCTCAGTACTACAAAATAAAAAATGAAATAAATACAAAAAATTAAAAACACAAGTGGATAGTGTCTTTTCTTACCTCGATCATCCCATACTTCTCCCTTAGGTAGAGCTAGCTCCAGGTCATCACGGAATTATGCCCCTTCATAGTCATAATCCTCCACCATAAGTAATTGGTTTCTCAACCAGCAAAAGAAGCCTGACCCATCGCTAACTTTGGGCCCTCAACCTCCAAGATGAGGCATGGTTGTAACCCATGCAATCATCCTTGGATCCTCAGGATCAAGTCTGGTAATGGTCACCTGTGGTCTCATGTGAGGTACCCGTTGTAAGATAAAGGAAACTATCACTGCTCCGTAGCCAAATTACTTCAGCATTCCTCTTTTGCACTTGTTTAATTGACTCTTCAGACACACCAACATGCCTTCACACCAGTTGAAGACAGTGGGCTCCATGCACTGCAAAACATATAGCATATGTGATCTACTGGTAAGGTGGGAAGCCCTAGTTCCGGCCACCTTGCCGATAGTATACACCATTGTCCTCAAGGGAAGATCTACTAGAGACTTGATCCATGGCTTCCTGGATTGGGAATCTGTACCTAGTGAGCAGTGCTGATCAATAATATCATCCGAGGAGCCTTCGCCTCCTTGAGCTCTAGATAGAACCACTAGGCTTCCCCTCATAGAGAAACCAGTCAGAAAATAAATATCCTCAACCTCTATAGGTAGGATATGAACTACCACCACAAAATTCTCCTGGTCGGGATCCCACATATCTATGATATATTCTAGTAGTCGGATATGTGCTTTCATTCTAAGTATCTGGAAATACTTAAGAAGCCCGCAGTTCCGTAGAGCCTCAATGGTGGTTGGATCATTTGTAGCTTGGTAGTCTAGGACTTCGTGTTTCCTTTCCTTCCAAATTACCATGATGTACCTATAACATGCAAGTTTTGTAGTTAGAAAACATGTCGTGGTCAAAAGGAAGAAAAGCAAATGAAATGACAAATTACAAAGCAACAAGAAAAACATGGAAAATTTATTTTTGGGTGGATTAGGGTTTCATTTTCTTTCTTTTTCCTCCTGCGGCACAGCTAGTATTCGCCCACAGAGCACCGCGGTGCTACTGCCTATAGATTGTTGAGCATCAGGCGCCTACCTGCTGTGGACAGAGCACCATCGGGGGCTCTGCCCGGCGGCCAAATACCTTACGAGAAGAAAAAAAATTGCCTTCTAATACAACCAAAAACCTCTATTGGGATGGTTAATCCCCTACCCTACCATTGCAAAAGATAAATCTACCTTCTATCTTTCCTTTTAAACCATCAAAAACATTTTAGGAACTTGGAATTAAATAATGCAAAGAAAGCAAAATGACATTTTGTGAACATGGAGGGGGAAAGAAACAAATGCTTGCCTCTTCTAAGGAGAATGGAGAACAATGTGGTGAAGAACCCTTGCAAAATCACCAGAGGAAACTCTTGCTATCAAAGCCAACTTCCAAAACTCACCAATGGTAAAAATAAAATGTTAAAAATAACTTACCTACCCTTTCTATTTACATAATATTTGGAGTTTTCAAAAATACATTATAATTTATTTAATTTTGAAATCCAAATTATTTTGGTAAAAGTGGGTTTTTATTTTTTACTTTCTATAGTTTTTAAAAAATGGATTTTAATGGTGTTGTTTGAGTTTTTCAGGTAAATATTGGGTCATGGATATGATGTAATCTATTTTCGTCTTTTTCAAGCTTAGAGCAAAACTGAAAAAGTACTGAGCGTCATTTTACACTTTTTACATGCTCATTAAAATTCCAGTAGAAAGGTGTCAAGTATACTTTTTTCTCTTTTTTAGACTCGTTAAAAGTGGATTATGAAAAAGGAACCTAGTTAGGTAGTTATATTTAAGCTCTTTTCAGTCTCAAAACATAAAAATTGCCAAGCAAACTTGTTGCGTTCACGCTTGTAAAAGAATCAGAACGGTCGACTAGTCAAGGGTAGGTTATCTCCTTTTCGAACCAACTGGCCTTATTTACGAAAAATGACCTTTTTGGAGTCTTCTTAGTCATTTCAGACTCTCTAAACATGAAATGACAAATGAGTTTATTTTCATCAGACTCATAAAATTAAACGATAAAAGACCCTCTTTTGGGAACGAACCCCTCCTTTCTCGGGTTCGTGAAAATATGAGAATGGACTCGTCATTTGATGAGCTTTAACGAGTGTTTGATACCCTATTTGGAATCGTAAAAATGAAAAAGGGCACTCACCTTTTGAGGTGGATAAATTAAAGGAAAGGGGAATGGTTTTCATTTGTTTATATGGCATTAATCTACAGTCCACCTTTGATCATGGCACCTGTCTTCATTTTCATATTTGAACAGTTGGGTTTTCAGCTTGTCTCTGAGTCGATCCACTTTTGTGAGTCACCTGACTCCTTTGAGTCAATTAAAATAATTCTTTGTCATATTCCTTGCATTACACCTGGTTCTATTCTCATTAAGTCAATGCTTCCAAGTCATGTGTCATGCTACCAAATTGTTCAAAGGATGTCTCTTTAAGAAAAATAACTCATCAGTAACTTCACTTGTCCTTAAAAGTCAGTCATGTCTGAGTCAGTCCCGTTACTTTAAATCAAATGTTGTTCCTAGTTCCATGTCACTGATGTGGGAATCATCATGTCCCTCCTATTACAAGTCTATTCCTATCGACTTCAAATAATTATCCGGGAATTAGACCTAGAAACCTAGACAGTACCTTGGGCCTGCATGCCTCAATGGCAGGTTACCTCGCTTTCAACATGGGTTTACATCATTGACCCTTGATTGAAAGATCTCATCAAGTATTCGACTTCAAGTCATTTATTCACATTCGATGGTGTGTACTGAGATACCTTGGGAATCATTGACATCAATGGTGGTTTCCCTCGCACTTGGGGATCAGAATGAAGACCGTGAGTGGTTAGGCTAACATCATCATTGCCTATACTTAGGTTGAATTTGTAGATCATTTAGAGTCATGAAACGGATCTACATTGTATGTTTGGTGGTTGTGTTCCGTATTGAGGTTGAGAGACATGGATCTACTTTGTATATTCCGTAGTTATGTGCTACCTCCTATAGCAGTTATTCATGGATCTACAGTGTATTATTGGTAGCCATGACATGGTCATCATCATAGATCTGCACTGTATTGGTCCGCAACTATTATTGGTTTGGATGAGGTCAGTTACTGGTCTTGTATGAGTTTGTCTCTCTTTACCTTTGTATCAGACGAAAAACTTTGCAAACAATTTCACCTATCACCTTCTTATAGATTCATACTTTGGGGAGCATTCCGTTGCACCTGGAAATCTCACATTTCTTAGCAGCCTCCATGAGAATTTAACTTTGGATTTCAACCTCCCAGAAATCCTGGCTTGAGTCACCTTGGTCACTTTTTCCCCAGACCTAGAAGGGATGACGCCTTCTTGTTTTTTGCACAGAGCGTCGGTGACACCTGTCCCAGTTGAGAAAAAAGTGTTGTTTTCCCTATTCTTTGGAAAAAACCCTAGTTTAGTGCCTTTTTTAGTTTTGCTAAGAGTGTCGGTGGTCAATAAATGAGAAAAAAAAGATGTTTCTAGAAGCTTCCATGTGGAGATCTCCATAGGGTTAGTTCCTATATGCTTGTGAGAGGTGGCATTCACCTTCCTCATCTATAGGTATCTCATCCTATACTTTTTCCAAGTCATGTCTTGATTTCTAGGCCTATAAATGAATCCTTCATGAGGAGAGTGGATGAGGTCAGGAAAATCACCCTTATGCTGCTAGTTTGAAGTCTGAATCAGAGGAAAAGTAGAGTTATCTTATTGTTGGAGAGGTTTTCATAGTCATAGGATATTGTAGACATTCTTGTTGAGATTAAAGCCATTGACATCAAGGCTTTTGGTTGTAATTATTTCTCATCCATATATTAATACAAAGACATTTCCCTTTACTATTTTTGATTGTATTGATTGTAATTATATATTATTGGTTTCCTTGATCACCAATATGAATAGTCAATTTATCATGATGCTCTCATCCCTTTTGTTTGTCTTGTGATCTATTTTGCAGGTACTGAACTATTGCAAGGACTTTTTCGAAGAAGACAAGCAGATCTAAGGTTGAGTTATATTGTCTTTCATGTTAGTTGATTTGATTATTCAAGGAAAGGATATGTTGCTATGTATTTTTGTTCTGTAGTTGTGACTTACATTGCAGAAGAACAAGCAGTGTCCACACTGATTTAGAATTCACGATAACATTTTTCCTTGCGATATATGTGTGTTTGTGATTTTATTTCTGTTCTTTCATTTCATTCTCACATAAATCTAGACCATTGGTGTCAGAGCAATTTTCTCTTTGATTTTTTCTTAGTGCATATCCCCGACAAAGTCAAGGTATAGAGAGATGGGTCTTGAACTAGTTTCACTTGGGGAAGTTCACTCTCTGCCCCAAGTGGCCTCCAATGGAAGAAAAAAATAGAGATGACAGTGTAGGAGATCCTATCAAGTTGTTGGTCAAAGAACGCCTCGCGTGATAGAGGAACGAGATGATGGATAATTTCTCCCATATCCTTTGAAGAATGCCGACAACAGTGGATTCACCTTTAACGAGTAGTGTTAATGGACAAACTCAATCAATGTAGACAAATATTGTTTCCCTAATCTATATGGTTTGCATATAGAACAAAACATAACAAAATGAAAACCTTTTCTTATATTTATTAAATCACTTGAATATAAAGAATTTATACCTCTTTTTAAATGTTGTCCTCGTTGGCTTCAAGATTTTGCAATCCTGTTGATGAAGAGATAACCAACAAAAGTTTCAAAGGGAATAAGAAACAAATAGAAATTACAAGATAGTTTAATAGATATAAGCAATTGACCAAGCATAATTACTATAAATGAAATTAGACATCTGTTGTCAGGAATATTGCACCTTTTACGGATAGAAGTTGTTCCTTTGGTCTGAATGGTTTAGATCCAGAACAAATAAGTGAACGAAAAAGGGTGAAAACCTTCCCTGAATGTTGTAAACACCTAGAATAATGCTTTGATGATGAACCTGTGTACTTGCATAACATGTCAAACAAACAAGAACATCAAATCTACCATAACATTATTTACACATTCATACTAGTGACTAAGGAATCCAATAACATATACATGCGAGATCAATACAGGAGATATGTGGGACGGAAATCAACTTTGCATTAAGAAATCAATGAAGAAGCTTACAACCATTGCCTTAGTGTTGACAAACTCCTCCACAAGACAAACACCTCATCCCCAATAGCTCCAACTTTCTCTCTTGTGCTCTCCAATGGATTGGGCTAGGTAGTCAATTCAACAACATAACATTACCATTTAGTTCTCTACCTCAAACATGGAGTATGATCTTGTATTTATAGGGCTCAAATGGATAGGATGGTTGAGAGATTGGTGGGTGAGGTGGCCACAAGATCCTACAAAGAGGGATCTCGACCTTAACCAATGATCCGGATTTATGCATGAACGAAATGAAAGAAAATATACAAAGTCATAATAACAGACATTTTGCAAAGATAACAAAGATACAGTAAACACATATTCTATTAAATGGCGGAAATAGAACCGACTGTAATACAATTGCTAGAATGGTGGTAGCTATCTCTGAGAAGAGATGTGGCTGCTACGCTCATTCGTGCCCATATTGATACAAAATGAGGCCAAAGGGGCCTATTTATAATAAGAATGATGTGAGAACCCCAAAAGTCCCAAAACCGTAACCCTAGAAGATGAACCGTCATAAAGTTTGCGGCCCCAAGGTGGTAAGTTGAACAGTCAACTTCTCGGGGTCATAACTTTTGCATATGATCTCCGATTTGGGAATTCGATAACTCGTTGGAAATGTCTGTCTAAGATTTACAACTTTTGGTCGGCCAAATGCATGCCGATGGCAACCATTTGGCCCCGAATCTCCAAAAAACGTCGTTTAAGGCCTCAAAACGGCCCCAAAAGTTTAGGACTTGAAAAACTGCCAAAAAATAACTAGGAAAATGCCACAATGGACAATTGTTTTGAGCCAGTGGAATAGGTGGGTGGCCACCGATCTCCATCTGGATCAACCAACCCAGGTGAGTAGGGATAAGGCTATGCACGAAGCTCTTGATCTAGGAGCTTCATGAAGCTTCTTTTTTTCACCTTTTACCAAGGGTACCACTTATATTCCCTTATGAAAGAGCAGTGTAGGTAAGAACCACTTCAAGAATAAAGCACATACACGATGGCACCACTTCTCTATGACCGGACTCAGGCAGTGCTAAACAAGGTACCGCTCATCAGCTAATGGGAAAAAGCGGTGCCAAGGTTTTCTATGTAGAATTGACATCCAGAGCATGTTTCCACTCCAAGTTTGGGATTTAGGGAAAACATAGGTGTTAAGGATCTCATCACATGTTGGTGACAGGATTTGGGTATAACAGAATGCCCCCCAAAGCATGAGGTTTAGAGGGTTACGATAAGCGAGAGCTTTGAGAGAAAAAGTTGTCACTTCGAGGTAAGAGTCAGCTTGATCGGAGAGTGTTGTCGAGTAGACATCTGCAATAGATAAATGTAATCAACTCATGGTTGCAAACCAATACAAGGCAGACTCATGAGAGGAATAAACAACCATGGCTACTAGAATACAACGTAGATCCATGTGATAGAGGACTCAAACATGGACATAGCTACCAGAAATACAATGTAGATCTATGTCATACAGACACAAATTTGAGCATAACCACGACCATACAAATGTGGATCCATGCTAGACATACAAAAAATCCATCGCAACCTAGGGAAAGCAACGAGTGCTAAACAAGTACCCAGGGTCTTCGTCTCATTTTCCACAAAGTACAATTCTATCCATGTGATTACAATGTTCTAAATTCGAACATGGTTGAAACCACTTGATTACCGGCCGATGATGTGAACCGTTAACAAGTGCGAGGGATATCACCATTGATGTCAATGATTCCCAAGTTACCCTAGTACAATCTACTGAGTGTGAATAGATGTATTGATGTCGAACACCCAGTCGATTCTTTCGATCAAAGGTCAATGATGTGAAACTATGTCGAGAGCAAGAGAATATGTCATTGAGGCATATAGATCTCAAGGCACTAAATTTGTTTCTAAGACTATTTCCCGGATGATGAGCTGTTGTCGACAGGAATACTCTCGTCGAAGGAGGGCCATGATGAATCCCACATCGATGACACGAAACTCAAAACAAAGTTCTAGAATGATGTGAATGAGGTAACCATAAGACTGACTCAAAAGTACTGACACATAGACCTTTTTTACTGCAGAGGTAAACGTTTTCAACTTCCCTTTGAACATCGGGCGGAAGGAAAAAAGACTTGGCAGCATGACTAGACCAGAAAAACACACAGTGCGGCGGTGGGCAATGAATTCTTTTGAAAAAATCAAAGGAGTGACATGACTCATGAAAGTAGATCGTCATGGAAATCAGTTGAATACCCAATTGACTGAAATGATATGTAGACAAGTGCCATGTTCAAAGGTAACGACAAACTGCCATTTATTTGCAAAATGATTCCCTTCTCTTAATTTCTCCATCATGGTTTATGAGTGCCTCTTTTTGTTTTTATGAGTTCAAAGAGGGTAACAAACACTCTCTATAGCTCATCCGAAGACATGCCCAAACTCATATGTTTTACAAACCTAAGAAAGGAGGGCTTCGTTTGCAAAAGAGGGTCTCTCAATGTTAAATTTAACGAGTCCAATGAAAGTAAAATCAGTATCATTCATATTTAGAGAGTCTGAAAGACAACAAAAGAAGACTCCAAAGGGTCCTTTTTCATAAATAGTTCATCTGAACCTGAAAAAAAAATATCCTACCATCAGACAAACGAATCTTCAAGTACTTTAACGAGTGTGAAGAAGACAATATCACTCGACTATCTTTTCACATTTTAAGAGTCCGAAAAGAGCTTAAAGAGGACTCTATTAACCTTTTTTATGTTTGAATCTAGAGCATGAAAAAGTAATAAACTAAGCTCAAACCACTTTTCATGTTTTAACCAGAGTGCAAAAAATGAAAAGTAATCTCAACACCATCTTACTGTTTTTAACGAGCTCAAAGATCAGTCGAAAGAATGCCCGAAGATTGGTTTCATTTTTACGCAAGATCGAAACCAATGGGTGAACTATGCTTGAAAAATCCCTTTAACATGATATACAGAGGTTGGAATCTTTCCCCCAACATGATTGCTATTGAAGCTTACCCCTAGCATGGTTGCTAGGGGCTCGACATGCCCCCAAGCTTCGTTTCATCTGACGATTCTTCTTCCATACCCAACCTAAAAAAACCTGGTTACTAATGTGAAAATGTTCACCAGGGGGGTAGGAAGAACGAGAATCGGGCAGGTGAAAAGAAGGTTCAATTTCTAACACTAAAGGGAAGACTCGACTCAAAGGAAGGGGATCTATTTCATTTTTACACAAGTTTGAAACAGAAGGTAACTATGCTTGGAACATGGTTCCATTTTTATGCAAGCTTGAAACCAAAAGGGTAAACCATGCTTAAGGAGCGGTTTTATTTTCTAACTAGCTTGAAACCAAAAGTAAACCATTCTCTCAAGTATCTATTTCAGTTTTTAACGAGCTTGACATAGAATGGGAACTATGCTCATAGGCATCTGTTTCATTTTTTAATGAGCTTGACACAGAATCAGAATATGCTCACACCTGCTCCTACCCAACATGATATCCATAGGTCGGTAGGTTTCCCTCATTACATAAAAGCTAGTGCCTTAGCTCCATTATGATGTCCATAGACTAGAGCCATGACCCCCATTTTACCTATGATGGGAAGAAGCTAACTAGAAGAAGGGGAAGGAACCACAAGAACATGTGGCACATTCAGGGCAATCTGATTACTAGGATTGATGTGATGGTTAGGTGTAACAAAAGAAAGCTGATCAATGGTCACAATATTCCCATCATGGGGAAAATCATAACTCTAAAGAGTGTGGACACAACAGCCTTCATGGCATAAACATAATCACGTCCAAGGAGTATATTAAAATATAAAGGACCTTGGACCACCATAACATCAATACAGACAGTTTTACCTCCTAATGTAATAGGAAAATAAGGAAGGGTCCCTAAAGGTGCAATAGGTCTTCAATTAAAATCTAGTATCTGATCGGTGGCTGGAACAAGCTGAGGAGAACCTAAAGCTTGCCAAGCCGTTGAGGATAGAATACTAACAAAATCCCCTTCGTTAACAATATTGCAAAGTATTCACCTAGCAGTAACATTCACAACTATCTGGAAAGGAACACTCGAATGAAGACGAGACTTTGTTAGGTTACTCCAGTCAAAGGAAATAACCTCACTACTTGAGAGGGTTCTGTCGAAACAAACAAAATTTCCTCTTATCGAGAACAATCATAATGAAGCATACAAACTTCAGTAGGTTTCAGTACATTCTGTACTGGAAGAGAAGAACAAGACGAAGATTTGGTCAAAGAGACTACTTCAATCTTAACACTCTCTAATGAAAGAGTGGGATCGGGTGGAATTGACATCGACTCGACCAATTCACTCTATGAAGGAAGAGTGGGATCAATTATAGATGAAACTGAATTGATCACTTGGTCAACCAGCGAGGAATCGAAGGATAACTTACTATCACTTGTTGGAATCACCTGTTGATGATTAGTAATATTTTCCAACCAACGCGAAGCTTCATCCATGCTTGGATAAAGAAAAGTACGATGCATAGCCTTGCATATCAAACAAGGATACAAGACTTTACCCTTACGACCTTTTACCAATGGGTCACTGGTTGAGGGAGTATCGTCAACATGATGATCAGAGGTTGATGACACAGACGGTTTGGACTTTTTAGACCACTCTTCTTGTACACGGGAGAGACCAGGACACTCCTTAAGAAGGTGGTCCCCCTTGCAAATCTTACAAGGGAACTTGGGTTTTCTGAGTGTTCTCTTAGAACGTGCACCATCAAGAGCATATGGTTGCTACTTTTTCTCTTTCTTATCCTTCTTCTTCTTACCCTCCCCTTTCTTCTTCTTCTTATCCACATGACTACTAACCATAGAGCTCTGGTCAAGATAAGAAGAAGAAAGGGATGAAGCCACAACTAATGAAGAAGGAGAGGGATTAGGTTGAGGTTGATCCTCTCCTAGAGGAGAGGTGACATTTGAGACATTAGGTGTAACAGGAATTACCATATTAAACAGCCAAACCGGTAATCCTATAGTTAACCCAGGAAGATTTAGAGTGGCAATAAAGGGAGGACAAATACCTTCACTTGGAGGGAATACAAAAGGGACCTCTTGAGTGGTAGTCCCAGATGAGGATTCCATCTCTAAACTCTCTAATAACCCCCTAAATACCATGCACAAGAAAGTACTACTCAAACTAAAAGCAACAAGCAAACATGTGAGAGTGGATAAGAGTCAGGTATCTCACGGATTATCAAGACTTTACAAGCTTCACCTATAAAGCCAAGATGGCCAAAAGGTTAACCCAATTGGTCTGAGGATTCCTAAAAGGGTCTCCCAATATACACAAGGTACGTGGGAGCTCAAATCAGTAGTAGTGTTGTCTAATGCACAACCATTCACAAGAGGCCTTCCGATATACAATTGAGTACGTGAAGCACCTTTCTATATACCTCAAGGGTACGTGAAAGGCCGTTCGATATAGCGACAGTACATGGAAGAACCACGCGAGTCCTGGGTTGTAGTGCAGACAAAGTAATGACAACTCCTATGTTTTACAATGCCTGACCACATCACTAACTTATCACTCAAATTGCTAAAAGTTTTAACCTAGTACTACCATTAATTTTATATTGTTTCCTCTTCAATGAAGTTCTACCTAAGAGAGGGAGAGAGATTGAATTTTCTTCCAAAAAACGCACACCCAAATGTAAATGCAATTATATCTTTTCAAACGAAAAGTGAAATGTCAATGCACCCCAAACAATGTTCAAAACAAATAAGAAAGAGATCTAGATAAAATCAAACAGAAATAAACCAAAAATGTTTCCTATCTTTTCATTCTTGAAAAAGATGCATAAAACTTAATGGAAAGATTATTTCACTAACGTTTCCAAACAAAACTAACTCTAATGCACACAAAGAAGAAAACATATATTTCTTCTTGATGAAAGTAAGATCTATAATTTCAAACAATCATGCACAAAACAAGAAGAAAATCGTTCAACAACGCTTGCGAATAAAGCAAAGGAGAGAGAAAACTAAAACTTCTCTTTGAAACAGACAAGGAAACGAAGAAGCAATCTTTCCTACCAATCACTGAAAAAATAAGCATGCAAAAGGAAACAAGAATCACCCCAAGCAAAGAAAGACTCAAAACAACATGGATCACTCACACATTCCAAGTCCAAAACAAAATCGAAACCTACACATGAAAATGAAATGTATATTTCCAATTCCAATGAATAATATCTACAAAAAAGAGCAAGAGGTTTCAAGTAAAGAAAATAATGTAAAATCGAATGCAAGAAACATAAACTCTCTTTGAAAAACACACAAAAATAAAAATACAAAGTCTGGAACAAGGCCTACCTCGCATCGCGCTGGAGGGGTATTTGACAGAGCAGTTATGGATGAGCACTGCTTCTGGATCACTGCACTCAGGCGGTGGCACCACCTATTGCTAACAGGGTTCAGGTGGTGGCACCGCTTATTTCCTACAGCACATATGCGGTTCCCTGAATAAATCCAGAACACAAAGAGAATGAAATTTCAAGTTAAAAATTTTTCAAATCAAGACAAAAACTGATGAATTAACAATAAAACAGAGCATGTAAAGTCAAATTAGTTCAGATCTGAAAGTTTCAAACCAAACTTCACTAAGTCAGATGGAAAATTTGACTGAATAAAGTTACATACTAGAGCCTAGATTCGGACAAGTGTTAAAGGACTGAGGAAGGTCAGATCAACTGAAACTTGCTTTCGTTCCCCAGCGGAGTCGCCATATTTGTTGTCAGGAATATTGCACCTTCACAGGCAGAAGTTGTTCCTTTGGTATGAATGGTTTAGATCCAGAACAAATAAGTGAACGACAAAGGGTGAAAACCTTCCCTGAATGTTGTAAACACCTGGAATAATGCTTTGATGATGAACCTGTGTACCTGCAGAACATGTCAAACAAACAAGAACATCAAAGCTACCAGAACATTATTTACACATTCATATTAGTGACTAAGGAATCTAGTAACATATACATGCAAGATTAGTACAACAAATATGTGGGACAAAAATCAGCTTTGCATTAAGAAATCAATGAAGAAGCTTACAACCATTGCCTCAATGTTAACAAACTCCTCCACAAGACAAACACCTCATCCCCAATAGCTCAAACTTGCTCTCTTGTGCTCTCCAATGGATTGGGCTAGGTAGTCAATTCAACAGCATAACATTACCATTTAGTTCTCTCCCTCAACCATGGAGTATGAGCTTGTATTTATAGGGCTCAAATGGATAGGATGGTTGAGAGATTGGTGGGTAAGGTGGCCACAAGATCCTACAAAGAGGGATCTATACCTTAACCAACCCACCCAGGTGAGTAGGGATAAGGCTATCCATGAAGCTCTTGATCTAGAAGCTTCGTGAAGCTTATTTTTTTCACCTTTTACCAAAGGTACCACTTATATACCCTTATGACAGAGCGGTGTAGGTAAGAACCGCTTCAAGAACAAAGCACATATGCAGTGGCATCGCTTCTCTATAACAAGACTCAGGCGGTGTTGAACAAGGTACCACTCATTAGCTAAAGGGAAAAAGTGGTGCCAAGGTTTTTTATGTAGAATTGACATCTAGAGCATGTTTCCACTCCAAGTTTGGGATTTAGCGCAAACATAGGTGTTAAGGATCTCATCACATGTTGGTGATAGGATTTGGGTATAACACAAAATTTATGGAAAAATAAATCAGAACTGTATTAATAATAAGGGAGAAATTACAACCATTAACCCTTGGTGTTGTGCTTCTTCCAACTATCCTTTTGCCTCAATATCTCAACCTCTTTATCTCAATTCTATAAATATTTCAATAGCATATGGGTGCTTTCTTGGTGCTCCATCAACCATGAGGGTGAGCTTGTATTTATAGGCTAAAAGGGATGAAGAGAACTGAGGATTACTTGCATAAGGTTAAGGGATAATCCCTAGAGGTTAGGGATTTAACATCCACCTATTCTAATTTGTTGGGATATGCCTCAAGGAGGGATTTCTTCTAGAAGGCTCGTGAGCCTTCTCTTTTTCATTTTTAACAAGCACCGACACACTTTGTATACAAGAAACCAACATTAGGAATAGGAGACCCTATATGTACAAAAGCAAGAAGTGGTGTCGACTCCTATTGTATATGTGCAACTTGCATTGGCCATGTATGATGCCTATTGTCAGAATGCAAGGTGCGTCGGGGTTGATAGAAATGGGTTTCCAAAAGGAAAAAAAAATCTCAAGTCTTTTGGCACAAATACTTCTAGGTATTTTAGGTAATTACGCATCTTACTATCATGAGGATGAAAATATTTTGGTGTAACAGATTTCCCCCCAATGTATGAATCTAGATGGATGTGATAGGTGAAATGATTTGATAGATGTAGGTTGAAAGTTGAGGGAAAAGACCGTTGTTTGAATACTTTTACAGTACCATAAACTTTGATCTATGTATTATGATTGACTCAAAACATGGTTTTCGACCAATACATTGCAAATCCATGCATATATTTCTAGGTCATGTCTACCGACATACAATGTAGATCCATAACGAACAAGACTCAAATTTGGACATAGATACTAGACATACATTGTATCTATGTCATTATGACTCAAACTTGAGCATTGCCACCCAAAATACATTTTGGATCTATAAAATGACTCAATCATTCCATCACATCCTAGGAAAAGGAATAATACAAGCAATTTTCCCAAGGGCATTCATCCAAACCCATAGAAGGTACGATTCCATCCATGTGAATAGATGTTTTGAAGTTGAACATGGTGGAAACCACTTGATTACCAATCATTGTGATATACCATTAACAAGTGCGAGGGAAATCTCCATTAATGTTATTAACTCCCAAGCAGGGAAAATTTTATGAACACCCCCTAAATTTATATATATAATAAATGGGTGAATCCCCGTGATACATGAGAAAGTGTGAAGACTATTTTATCAATAATATAATATGTATATATAACTTTTTGGCAAATCTTTCATGGAATTATAAAACCTTGTAAAATATGGGTGAATATTTCATGGAATTATAAAATCTTCTAAAATATTGGTGAATCTTTTACAAAATTATAAAATCTTGTGAAATAAGACGAATATTTCACATAATTAAAAATCTTGTAAATTTTGGCAAATTTTTTATTGAAAGATAAAAACTTAAGTATTGACAAAATTTGACTTAATAAAATTACCTAGATGATGTTGTATTTACTTTAGAATTGTCACATACTCTTGCACTAGGACACCTTGTAAACAATATCCAATTTCTAAGATAAATTATTGACTTTATTCATCACAACTACTTGTATACTACTAAGTTCAAACCTCCTTGGAGACAAAATGGAGAGATGATTTCATAAATATTTGCAATTTATAGTAGAACATTTTATCAAAGTGTGAAGCTCATTTATCATACTACACTCAATGTACAATCAATTTTCACAAAATATGTTGGACTCAATCATCCCCCTCAATATAAAAATATAGCTACAACTAAAATAGTTGTTTGAAGCACTACTCGAAATACAAGGCTTGATTAATGTTCTCAAAAGAATTCAATGGATGGTTGCATAACATCCACATTGACATTAACATCTTTCTAGCAAGAATTTCCCCATTTTCTTGCATGACCTACAATCAAGCTGAATAAGTAGTATAAGAGAAAGATAATAATGTACCTCACAAAACATTAAAACGAAAAATAATACATTTTTTAGTTTACAAACTTTCCATAAAATACAAATGCTCATCATGTATGATTCACAATAGGGAAAATTTTAGAAACATATACCTCAACATATTCTTTCAAGCTTTATTTATAAATATGGCTAGAATCCTAGAGGCTACATGTAATGATCTTTTAGTCATGAAATCAACAATAAAATTTCATTCGATGAATGTCGGTCTCAATGCCAATAGGTCTCATATGATGAATGCATAGGAACCTGGTAAGCCAATGCATAGACCATTTTTCTCTTCGCTTAGCAACTCAGATGTCATTTCCATTTCTAAAAACAAACACATCTTTTTAAAGAAAATATAAAATAAACATTGTAGATTCTAAATTAAAATGGTGAAGATGCTTAAGTCATGCAACAAAGTGAAAGAAAATAAAAGCATCTTTCCTCAAAACATCAAATATTTAAAGACAATAATAATAACTATAAAAAAACATTGAATGCTACAAAAGGGCTCAAATCACAATCAAGTATCAAGGGAATAAAAATCTAAGAAAAATAAATGCAATCCAAATTTAAGAATCAAACAAACAAGCTATTTATGAAACTAATCAAGCTAGTACAAAGGGCTTAAACTGTAGTCAAGTATCAAGGGAATAAAAATAAATTTAACCAAAATAAACACAAACTTTCAAATTTGAAAAAATGCTCCAAATGCAAGAAACAACAAACCATTAAAATCTTCCAAGATATCAAAGTCCATTATTGCTAAGCAGTAGTATTGTTAAATTAATTATTTAACCTTTAATTCTAGGACACTATATATAAATAGATAGGTCCCAACTTCATTTCCTGTCAAATATAAGAAAAAAAACAATGTGTTAGTTAACTATGAAAACATCAAACTTCAAATAGATTGCTTCAACAAAATGTAGCTCCAATATTATTATATTTAATACGAAGTATAGACTATAGAACATATTTTCACCTAAAATGCAAGTTGAATTTTATAGATGGTAATCCTTCTCCTGTCAAGAATTTCATTTTTCCAACCTACTCCAAAAAAGAGGAACATCAAAGTTAAACTAACAAGAATCACATGATATATTAAATTGCATTCACTATTTATACTCTACCAATGTATATTAATTTAGATAATATCTTGTGGGATATTAAATCCCCAATTCTTATGTCGGCCCTCACTTTCTGCATTTTGAACATGAATTTCTGTAGATAAAATATCGTTATGAGCCTCCAAAACATTATTTTCTGTATCAAGTTCATTGGAAACATTTGTTATATTGCATTCTCCTCTTCTCTCACAATCTGATAGCCAAAGTGCTAGAGCTCTATTGAATGGAAAATTGGCAATGCCATACTTTGTTACATATAATCTTAAAGAAGTATTCACATTCTTATCAATCTTGTTCCTCAACTTTGACTTCAAGAATGATAATGCACTAAACATTATCTCGTCCTCCACTGATCCCAAAATCATGGTTTGGCATAAATCGACAAATTTGAAATACTCTAACATGTTTTCTTGTAAAAATTGAATTTCACCTAAATTAGTCCATAATTTGATTACTGCACCATATTCTATAGGTTTCTCCAAAACACAATATTGATCTGAGATTGTTTGAGCAAAGAAAGTCTTTTGATGGTATAATTTTAATGAATTTAATATACCTCCAATCTCTTCTCCTTGTACCTTAACAATCCTACCAAAGTGGTGCACTAAAATACTCAATTTTTCTAAAATTCAACTTTCAAAGTGTCTATATATTTTTCACTATAATAATATTGAGGGTATACCACAGACACGGCCTTCAATAATTCATCTCGAGGAAATCGTTCTCTTATCTCTTATCTCTAATGATAATTATTGTGCAATTGATATCAAGTTGTGTCTCACTGAAATCACAATATCATTGAACTGGTCTCTTGACACATAACACTCTTCGATGTTTTGTCCCATCTTACTAACATAATGAAATGGATCCATATACCCATGCACTACCATACATAGTCTCCCTTTTTCATCAAACTTCAAATACTTTTCAATATTTTCTATATCAATGAGAGTAGTCCAACAATTAAACATTGGACTTGTAAAAGACCCTGCCATTGTATACAAATTATCCAATGCAAGGCATGCTAATTTCCTTTCATTTGTGTACTCTACAATATACATTGTACGACTTTGAGCCATTTTCACAAGGACATTCATTTCATGAAGCAAAGGAAGAATTCCAGCCAATGTTAATAATGTCTCTATATCAGTTAGTCGAAAGAGAAGATCTTGAGCTTTGTCTACACTGAAGTGATGTTCATACATCACCCCTACCAATGATTGGTACTCACTAAATAGTCTTTGAGCGGGTCCATTCAATGAAATACATCTTGTATCAATGTTGTTTTAATAGTTTTTTTCCATCTGTAATACCATATGCAAATTGTTGAAACTCTGTAAATCGCTTACGACTACGACAAGAGTATGCATGAGTCTCACATACAAGTTCTTCAACTTTTGAAACCAATGGAAACTTGCTTACTATTTTAAATGCAAGATTCATCCTATGAGCCATATAATGAATATTGATCATAAATGGTGAAGCTAATAGTTGTAGTTTGACACAAAGTCCATTCCTTTGTCCTTGCATGATTGATGCTCCATATGCTCCAACACATACCAACCTTTTTGTGATCATTAAATCATCCATACCACCAATTTCATAAATATTTCCAGTTGTAGAACTCTTCTTCATTTTTTGAATCCCAAGTAGATATGAATGCCTAATATGACCATTAACCATATAAATACTCATGCATACCCATGAAGTATTATCAATAGTGGCAACTTCATCCAAAGATAGTGAAAACAATATGGCATTTGCAATCTTCTCTTTCAAAACACCCTTTTCTACCTCAGCTAGATATTTTTCCCATTCCCAACCACTCGTTACAAACCAGTGAGAAGATGGAAAATTCGATAATTCAAGAAAATAAACATAGTTCTTATACTATGGATAATCTGTCATAGGACTACCTCTAGATAAGATGTGAAACACAATGCTTAATCGTGTCGCCTTGGATAGTAAATTTCTTTCCATTATTTTTCCAAATAAAGATGTGATAGTCCCTCCACTTGCCTCAAGTTTACTCTTACTTATTAAGTGTTTGTTATATTCTTCTTGATATTTGAAAAGTCGACATTCCTCAAAATATTTCCATTTGGTAATAGACTCCTCACCATTTTCAATTTGCTCAACATAAATCTTTCCTGCATGCTTCTCTAGTATATCTAACTTCATTTGCAATTTTACTGCCTTGCATTGTTTCCAACTACATACAATGAATTTAACTTCTCCCAGAGATTCCTTCTCATTTATTGGAGTTATTGGTTCAATAAAAGGAAATTTTGAGGCCCATTATGATTGGAATTGTCTCCCTATGTCCCATTGGAATTTCTTCCTTTTCCGTGATTGTGATGATTTGTGTTGTCTCCCAAGGAAAAAATTTCAACATTATCATTGCCAATTTCTGGTTGAATTGCATTTATCTCACTTTGTTCACAAGAGGAACCCATTTTATCATTCATTATATGGTTATTAGATGCATTCTCAGAAGTGTTGACATCTCTCTCATTGATGGATTGCTCAAAAGACTTTGAATCGTGAAGAGAATCTCGATTCTTGGATTGAGGCTTCTAAAAGTATGATAATACATCCCTCTGTTTTGATGCTTTCTTTCCACGATCGGTGTTTTAAATCTCATTGAATATTTCACAATTTAAATATCAAATAAATCTAGAAACCCAAAGTGAAACCTGCATGAGAAAATAGAAATAAAATCAATACAATTTGTAAGATATCCATGATGACATGAATTCTATAGNATTTAAATTCAAAATTAGGCTCCACTGTAACAAATGGAGGAAGGTTTTTCAACTTCTAGACCTACGAAGAATTTGGTCCTCCACAACAATAAATATGACTCACACACCTAAAGGAAAACTAAGCACAAACAAACCAAAAAACACACACTAAAAATACTCTAAGTAACACAGACACACAAGATAAAAGATACAACTTCGAAAGGAAATCCTGGGATGATTATGGCCCAGGTCCAACCAGTTGATATCGAGGGATGGTTAATTGGTGTCTCGTGAAGAGTTATCTAGGTGCATGTGCTGGAATCACCCAACCTCCCTCCCAAATTGTCAAGGTTACCTTCCAAGTCCGTCCTAGGTGTACTTGAAATATCCTTCCAATACCACCTATGTAAGATCCTAGTGTCTAAGGAGTAAGGCTACCAAATCTACATCGAGAGTCTGATAGAACAGTCACTGGCCTAATTGATGTGCATGGGAAGGGTAGCTAAGCCTAAAACCCCATCAATACCAACACCTCATAAGGCTCAAGAAGAGGTATTGATAAGATCCCCAAATGCACAACAATCCTAGTAAAAGATCGAACAAGGATGTGGAGGGGTATCTCCTCAACCGAGCTCTCACGCAGCCTCATGCTTAACTCTGGTGTGAGAGGAGATTTATGTATTATCTCTTGCAGAAGTGGATTTACCTAAATATAGGACACTACATTTGAAATCAAAGTTCTTTTGTACAGTTTAAATATCCTAGTCCAAAAACCTAGCCTAAGCTAGTTGATGCTCGAACCTATTAAAAGAAAATTACTAATAAATTTTAAGATAAACTTTATTTTAATGGTTGTATTACTCAAGGTAGAGGAATGAGAATGAATGGTGTTATAGACTCAACAAAGTGAAAAAAAATTATGTATACAAATTTCAAAGTGAATGCAATAAACAATGCAAATTTTTCCTTTTTCTTTGAAAATGAAAACTAATGAAACTTTTTTTTTAACAATTTTAGAAATTACAAGACTTAAAATATTTTTTATTTTTTTCTAAAAAATAGTGAGAAAAACAACTAATGCAAAATAAAAACTTCCTTTTGTCTTTCCTTTTTCAAAAAATTCAAAAATATATGCAAACGAATGCACTTTAAGCAAAAATCTATGCAAAAATCATGGTGACCTCTGTGGATCATGGAGAACTTGGATATCGGCTTAAAGGAGTCTTTATTTACTTTTAACAAAATTCTATGACAACATTGTATTCTCAGAAACCTATATCTGTCTATGGTAGCCTTGAAGAAGTAAAGTAGTGCAATTACTTTCAACTGTTAGAAGATTTGGCATTACTTTGATTTCTATATGAAATTGATCTTATATCTGTAGATTCCAAGTATGCTTTTGTTTCAAATAGAGAACGAAGCTATGGAATGTCACATCCTGTATCAAAAGAAACTAGTTCCAGTATTTATATTGGATTACAATCTAAAGAAAATATAATAAAAGATGAAATCTGGAAATATCTTAGCATGCATGAAGAAGTAAAATTCCCACATTGGAAAAGAAAATGCCTGCAGCTGGCAAAGGAAAATGCCTGCAACTAGAAAAAGAAAATGCCCACATATGCCTGCACAGGATTGGTGACTAACATGCTTGCACAACAAAAATCCACGTAGGCCCGCAAGCCTTGGGAATTGCTCGCCAGTCAAGTAAAAAATTCTCTCATGCCTTAGGAAATTCCCTCTAGGCAAGTTAAAATGCATGCAGGATCACTTAAAAATGCTTGCAGATATACTTAAATGCCCACCAATCAGTCAAAATGCTTGCAAAACATTGAAGATAGGTTTTTGGATAGATACAGAACAAAGTTTGAGGGTGTTTAGATGCAGACTCATAAATCAAATGAGAAAATCCATGATGATGCTTGGAAGCAGCTGTGTAATGAAGTCATGAAGCCATGAAAACTTGAAACATTGAAGTGTAAACACAAAGAAAAAGAAACAAACTATACATATACTAGTTTATATAGCAATTTAAGGATATATCTCTGAAGATAAACTTGTCACATCCAAGATGGCTTTGAAACGGATTTGTGACAGTCTTTGCAATCAGCCTGGGGATTTTTAGAAAATCGGGAAAATTTGTAGAAGATATTGAGATAGTGATAGACATAGTGATTATTTTAGTTAAATACATATCTATGATGCACTTTGCTTTTAAGTTTTTCTTTCTTTATGTTGCTTTCAGCATTATCTAGGAGTTGCTTTTTCACTCTCACATCGTGTTCGCACTGGATGTATCTTCAAGTCCCGTTGACCTACTTTTGTGGTCATTTGTTGGACATTAATAAAATTATGTTATCTTATCTTTCACCAAATTAAGTGTTGATCTAGTTTTGGTAGGAACAGAAGGTTGTCTAAGGATTTCTGAAGAGAAAATAGTTTCCCTTCATGTAGTTTCATCACAAATAGTGATCGGAACCTATAGGACTATTAGAAAATATCATACTTATCTATTAAATTAAGGATTCGTCATTAATCATATTCACATTGAAAAAATTCTATATTCTTGATCAATAGTGTAGAAACAATCACATGAGAAAAGATAGAAGTTGGATGCTACAAGCAATACAGGAAGAGATTATCCCTGCTAATGGCATTCAAATAAACAAAGTTCACCCATGTTCATTGATCAGACAACAGGATTGTTGATTTAATTAAAAATAATGGTGTTAATGATGCAAGCAAACTAGGGGAGATAAAGGTGGCGATCTTACCACATAGATTCCCATGATCTAGATGGATGTCTTGACATCATTGCAGATATTGTTGTTATTGATCACCTAGTGATCAAGGGAACAATAAGCATGTGAAATATAATAATGACTATAGAAAGCACCCAAGGGAGCTCATACCCTCATTGACTGGACTGGAACTACATTTACATTATAGTATGGTTATTATGAGTCACTTAACTATGTCAAGCTCAAATCTAAGCTTCCAAAATGAATAAAATTGAATAAAATTGAGTTTATGGTATCAAATCATATTCTTACTGCCATCATTAGAGAGACCTTTGGGTTCCAGTTGATCCTTGGTGGCATTCTTGTGAATGTTCAAAAAGTTATAAATTTTTTAGAGTTCCTACTGAGCTTCAAAAAATACTTCTAAGTTAGATTTTCTCCTAGATTTTCTTGACTTCAAGCCTTCCTTCATAATGGGTAATTTTGTTTTGTATGATAACTCATTGCTACAGTCCATTGATTTTGGTAGAATGTAGCTATAGAAATACATCCTATTGTTTCTCTCTATGCTTACTATATGAGATATAGGTGCCACTTCAACTTCGTGACAAACTTAAAGAAAAAAAAAATAGAGCATAAACATTTTAGCCTATAAGCAATAACTATTGTCTATAATAAACCATCTATTACTCCATTCACATAAACACTCTAAAGCACCATTAACATAAATGGAATACAATTTTGAAGAACCTACCACCACATCATATGGTTTTTGTTATTAACAAATCTGGTTCAATGTCCAATCACTCAAATCCATGTTTAGTTCTGGTTACTGGCAGCCTGTTCTTTGTTTCTTTTGGTTTGGTCAATTCCTTTCATGTCTTTGTTGGTCAGTTAAATCCCATCGGTCCAAGAAACATTTGGGGCTTTGGCTTGGTAAGTCCCACCTCATTCTTTAGATTTTTGGATTGGTCATGGATTGTCTTTAAGTGTCATGGGAAATGTCAAAGGGACATTTACGACCTTCAAAGGATCATGGATATACATGAGGACTAAATCGGTGAAAACATGATTTCAGTTTTATCGGTGACAATTACAGTTCATAGCAACACACACCAATGCAACTCTCAAAGCATGGTGATAATGGATAGAATCATACAACAAAAACAAAAATAAACTCAAGTAATAGAAGCAAAGTGTTTTATGCTAAGGAATATGGTATGCAATCTCAACAAGGGTTATCAATCAGTTGCCTCTAATCTCAGAAAGTATTTGGGATCTACACCTAGGAATTAAAAGAGGAGGTATTTGTACATCAATTGTTTGAATCCATGGACCCATAACATTAAGGACCTCAGCATGCAAATTCCAGGCTGGAAGAAACACACAACAAGCATTATTTTTGTTAAAATCTAGTATTATGTTTTGCAAGAATGTTCTTATTCTAGATGTTTTCTTTGAAGCCTTACTTGCAGAAGTCTTATGACATCCTCTACAAAGGATATCTCTCTCCTTTTGGACACTTTTTGCTTGAAAAAATTGTTGTTGTTTTTTATCTTAGATACAACAATCAGTCTGTATTACATCACTGACCAGTCTAGTTACAGCTCTTTATAATACAAAATTATACAGATTCTTGTATTAAAAAAAAGAAAAATAAATAGTTTAATGGATGTTAAAAATATAATAAAGCAAAACCAAATATTGGTCTAGTAATTTCAGATACTTGACTTCAAATTTCACCATCTACATCTATCTAAAATCTCAAGGAAATCTAGGAACAATTAAATAAATTATTTGGATCAAAGGCTCACAATGCAAAGATTCTTTTAAAGAAATGTTAGTTTGGATTGATAATGAATAAAGGATAAGCTACATATCATCATGTTAATGCACTAAAGGCATTCATACAGCAACAACAAGAAGTTATAAAAGTAGAAGAAGACAATTTCAAACCAATTTTATTAAATGATGTACTTACTTTCTTTCTACTTTGTATTCAAAGAAAGTAATATTCCATTACTCTAGGGAACCATCATCGATCCCAAAATTCTCTTTTAGTGGCACAATGGTGGTTGATCAAATTCTATTTAAAGAGAAAAAGAGTGAATCATTAGCTGCATCTTTGCAATTAAGAATAGATTCAAGCAAATTTGTTGAACATGAATTGCAATTTGAAGCTCCAACAATGCCCCCCAAAGCTGATATGGCTATTTTGGAGGAAAAGTGATTTTTTTTAGTCTAATAACAAAGCTGTTCACTGTAAACAATTCTATATATAGAAACAAAAGTAGAGCGATGAAAATGCTAAAGTACTTGGAGAAGTTTAAGGCATGTGCCTGCTAAGTACATGGGGAAGATTCAGCTGCTAATGTAAAGCCAATTGACATAGAAGATAAGGATCACGTGTGCACCACCAATAGCGATATTTGTGAAATAGATGCTCAACTTTAGGTGTCTTCTTTTTCTGTTGAAAGTGAATGCACGCGGGATTTAGTAGGTAGAGTGACAAAAAAGGAGAACAAAAATTATTCCAATGGTTATGCTGAGAACAATGTAACAAAAATTGGTGATGCTGCCAATATAGTTGTCAACAAGAAGAAAAAGAAGTAACTTCTCAGTAAGGCATATACAGTTCAAGATGAGAAGCATGAAAATTTTAACCCTTCAGAAACATCCAAAGATGTAGTTATTAATGTTTTCAAGACAAGATTTCTTCAAAGGATCCTAAGAAGCCAATCCTGAAAGAAATGGATGACTTGGAAGATACAACTGAGATTTTAGCCACCATGAATCAAGTAGCTATATCAGTTTCTAAATGTTAAGGAGACTCAAAGTACTCCAGATATTTTTTGTTGATTGTCAAGGATCAGTGCAAACATCTACAAATCCATTTTGATTGTCTAGAGAATATTGAATTACCTGGAAATTTCCAGGCACTTATAAACCTTTTAGGAGGGTGATGCATTAGAAACCAATGCAAGAGGACTTGACACGAATCCAAGTGGAATTTATCAAATTGAATTTCATGGGAGTAATATGTCTAGTTTATATGACGATATATGGGCCAAGCTAGGGTATGCTCTTGTTGTTAGCCATGATATTCGATGGATGTGGGTCCTAGTGTTTCCTATTTTGGGTTTCAAATTGGCCAAGGTTATAACTTATAATACTGTTTTTGGAAGGGTTCCCCATGGAGAACCAATGAATATGATTGGTACCCTCCACATAGGGCCTTATGTGCAAACACCATTTCAACAACTACGATTGGTGAGGAGTAATTCTAATGCTAATAGATGGCAGTGTGCATCTGTTCTACAGAAGGGTTTGATTCCTCCTCTGCAACCTTCTTTTCCCAAAATTCATTGTTACACATAAATCTCTTCACCATCATGTATTGAGGCCCAAAACATCAGAAATTTCCCTCATTTCCCAAAACTGTGAAGTTGGATATTGGACTAGACTCATAAATTCATATCTGAGTCCACTACCACCTCTGAATTTAATTCAATAAGTGTTACCCCCTTCAGTAATTCCTATTGTATCTTGACAATAAGAGGTGCCATGACCTTTACCCCTATTGCTAGGAAAAATGCACATCTTCTGGACAAGAGTTGTTCCTCTAGTCTGAATGGTTCAAATCTAGAACAAATGAGTTCCAACAGAGATGGAAGACTTACCCTAGGAGTTGTGGAGATTTGGAATGAGTCCCTTTTATGGAGTGGTGTATTTGTTTCCTATGGTGATGGCTCTTCACAGATGTACCTGGACAATCACATGAAACAAGCAAACAAGATAAAAAAAGCACCAGAATATAATCCACAATTCTATGTCAGTGACTAAGGAATCCAACAATAAAATACATGATTACAACATAACATACTTTATGGGAAAGGAACCAACTTTGCATTAAATATGTAGAAGAAATATTACAACCTTCTCCTTAGTGTTGTGATGATCATTCACATGCCAATGCCTTATCCCCAAAAGCTCCAACTTGCTCCTTCTATGCTCCCCCTACCGATTTGGCCAGAATGTCAATGCAACAACATAACTTTTCTCTCTCTCAACCATGGGGTATGAGCCTGCTTTTATAGGCCTTGGGAGGATAAGAATGGCTGAGTAAATGGTGGGTAAGTTGGATAGGATATCCCAAAAGGATGGATCTCAAGTCTAAGTGGTCCTCAAGAGTACGGATAAGGGTGCCATGAAGTCTTCCTTCGAGAAGCTTCATGGAATCCTCTATTTTTCACTTTTTACCAAGGGCGCGACTTCTCCTCCACTATGATAGATCAGTGATAGGGAAGAACAACACCTTGATTAAGAGGTAAAGGTAGAGGCACCACCTGCTATCAAGAGATGAGAGGTGTTACTGAAGAAGGTAACGTCCCTTTCCTTAAGGGAAAAAGTGGTGCTAGATTTTCATATGCAAGATTAAAGTCTAGGCTAGTATTTTCACTTCACAACTTGGGATTTAGGGCAATAAATGATGTTTGGGACTGTTGAAATATTGTAACTTAAAAGAATATTCTATTTCTATCTTTTTTTGTCCCCGATGGTCCTACCGGGAGAACCACTTGTATTACTTTGTACCCCGATGCTTCTAATCGAAAGAACTAATAAGATTCATGAGGTAGTCCCCTCTAATTGTAAAGGTGGGTCATTAGCACCACAGTGTGGTTACTTGAGCCTACATGTGTAACTCGAGCCTACATGTCGGAATGAATAATTAAAGTGAACGGATGAATATAAATAGAGGTGTGGCACTCCTCATTTGAAGCACACACTTTCACTTGTGTAGCGCATTAATGGAGAAGAGAAGAGTAGCTGGAGAAGGAGGAGGATCAACCTTTGATCTCCTTGTTGGTTTTATCTTTTATAATTTGGGGCATCTATATTGAGGAAGCTTTTGCTGGGTTTTTCCCAGGATAAATCTGTGTTGTTCTTGTGATACTGCTTCTTTTAGTGATCCTGTTTATATGCTTTTGTTATGAAAATGAAATGAAATACTGATGTATTAGCTAAGCATATGAAAATTTAACATGGTATTAGAGCTATCCTAAATAGGACAGCTTTCACAACATGAAATAGCCCTCTCTCTCTCCCCGAAAGAAATTAGGGTTTCGGGAAAAAAAATTGAGTTTGGGAAAACTGCTTGCATAGAAAGTTGCGCCCTCCCATAGCACATATTTTGATCCTGGAATCAGATATTTTGGATGCATGAGTCTCCAGAAAATTCAAACCCTAGTTTGACAGCTGCACCAGAAAACTGCTGAACCAGAAATCTGCAGAAGCTGAATCTTGCAAGTCTGATTTGAAAGGTGAAGAGTTGAAGTCTTCAGAATCTAAGCACAGAATTCAACTCGTCTCATTCAAGCGCATCTTCTGGTAAGGTCAGTTTCTCATTCTGCAAAAATTCAATTTTTTGTGATTTTATGACAAGATGACCCCAAGCACTAAGCTTGAGGACAAGCTAGAAGGCATAGAGAATTTCCAAGCATGGAAATACAGAATTGGTCTCATTCTCCAAGAGAATGATCTTGATAATTATGTCAAAGAAGAATTTGTAGAACCTGAAGATGATGAAGCCAAGGAGAAGCACAAAAAGGATATGATTAGGGCACAAAGAATTATTACTGACTCCATCAAGGATCACTTGATTCCTCAAGTGTCATCCAAGAAGACTCCAAAATAAATTTTTGATGCCCTATCTAGAATGTTTGAGGGAAGAAACATTAACATAAAGATGAATCTAAGAGCTCAACTGAAGAGCACCAAGATGAGTCATGGAGAATCCATCCAAGACTACTTCTCAAGGGTTTCTCAGATCAAAGAGCAACTAGAAGCTATTGGAGATAAGCTCGATGAAGATGAAATGGTTATGACTGCTCTCAATGGTCTCACTAGACCCTAGGAGTCCTTCATTCAGATGATGTGTGCCATAAAAGAAAGCATGAAGTTTGATATTATATGGGAAGACTACATTCAAGAGGAGACTAGAGTGGCAAATAGAGAAGCCTTACTAAAGGCAGATGATCAAGACCTAGCCACTAACACCAAAAGAAGAAGAGACCAATCTAATTTCAAGAGAAGAAATTTCAAGGAGTCTCATCCTCCTAGAAGAATCCAAAAGGTAAGAGAAAATCTTCCCATTAGAGACTATTCTGATTTTGAATGTTTTCATTGTAATAAGATAGGACACAATGCCCAAAATTGTCCTATAAAGAAGCAAGAATATAGAAAGAGGATCAACAACAAAAAAAGACATCATGCTCATCTAGCAGAAGATGAAGATAAAGAAGAAGAAGAAGAAAGACCTCGAAGAAAACAAGCAAGAGAAGAAGATGCAGAAGAGTATGTGCTATTCTCTGCACTCTCTACATCTATAACTCCTAGAGAAGACACCTGGCTTATTGATAGTGGTGCTTCAAAGCACATGACGGGACAAAAGAAAACTTTGTCCAAACTTGAATAAAAGAGCTCTCCTCAGAAAGTATCCCTAGGAGATGACTATCAATATCCAATCAAAGGAGTTGGTGAAGCAAGCTACAAACTTGATTCAGGTAATCCCCTAAAGATGAAGGATGTATTATATGTACCTGGTCTAAAGAAGAATTTACTTTCTATATCAGCCTTAGATAAGAAATGTTTTAGAGTTGCTTTCATAGATGGCCAAGTACTCATGTGACCCAAAGGAAAGAATATTGAAGATGCAATCATTATTGGTGAAGAAGAAGGAGGCTTGTATAAACTAAAGGGGTACTCAAAAACAACCCTTGTGCATGAGTCCACTAACCCTAGTGAACTATGGCACATAAGGCTTTCCCACATTAATTACAAGACTCTACCTCATGTGAACAAAGTAGTAACGGGATTACCAGACATGAATATTAAGCATGAAGGCATTTGCAAAGGATGTGCGAAGAGAAATAACATCAAGAATCCATTTCCAAAAAGTGAAACAAAGACAAAAGGTACGTTGGAATTGATTCATTCAGATGTATGTGGTCCAATGTCTTCTACATCCTTAAGTGGATTTGAATATTATATCACATTTATTGAAGATTTTTCAAGAAATACTTGGATATACTTCTTGAAAGAAAAGAGTGAAGTGTTTGAAAAATTCAAGGAGTTCAAAGCCTTGATTGAGAATCTCTTAGACAAGAAAATAAAGACACTCCGATTAGACAATGGTTGACAGTATACATCAAAAGAGTTTGAAGATTTTTGTAAAGATTCCAGAATCAAGAGGGAACTAACTACTCCCTACAATCCTCAATAGAATGGGGTTGCGGAAATAAAGAACAAAACCATCATGGAGGCAGTGAAGACAATGATTTATGATCAAGATCTTCCAATGCATCTATGGGCAGAAGTGGCAAGAACAGCTATGTATATACAGAATAGAATATCTCACAGTGCTCTTGGGTTCAAGACTCCAAAATAGATATTCACGAAAAAGAAGCCTGAGGTAAGTCACCTCAAGATATTTGGTTGTCCATTATATATTCATATAACAAAAGAGAAAAGAACCAAATTAAACCCTTCCGGAAAGAAGTGGATATTTGTTGGATATTGTGAGGTATCCAAAGCATTCATAATCTACATTCCTATATTCCATCACATGGAGATCAGTCGAGATGTGACATTCGATGAAGAGGCAGCCTTCAAGAGATCTAGGAAATGCCAACATGAAGAAGTGTATGAAGAAGAGACACCTTCCAGAAATAAAGAATCTACATGTCTCCCTGAAGATGAAGCTCCTAAAGAACATGACATAGCAGAACCACAAGAACCTCCTATGATGGAAATATCAAGGAAGAGAAATCTTGCTTGGACAAGACAAATCATATGAGAAGCAGAAAAATATGGAGCCCCTGAAGGTTCCACAAGGGAAAGAAAGAAACCTAATACTTTCTCCAACTATGTAGCCTTGATGTGTGATCTTGTAGATCAAGAACCTACAAACTATAAAGAAGCGGTTCAAAAGAAAGAATGGGTAGAAGTAATGACTGAAGAATACTAGTCAATAATAAAGAATGATGTATGGGATATAGTTCCCAAACCAGAAGGAAAGAGTATAGTATCCTCCAAATGGATATACAAAGTAAAGCATGCAGCTGACGGAAGTATCAAGAAATATAAAGCAAGATTTGTGGCCAGAGGGTTCTCTCAGAAAGAGGAAATTGATTATGAAGAGACATTTTCCCCAGTAGCATGGTATACTTCGATTAGAACTATCATGGCACTTGCATCCATGATGAAGTGGGATTTACACCATATGGATGTGAAAACAACTTTTCTAAATGGTGTGATCGAAGAAGAAGTATACATAGAATAGCCACAAGGATTTGAAGTTGAAGATATACATACACATGTATGCAAATTGAAGAAGGCCTTGTATGGTCTTAAACAAGCTCCTCGAGCTTGGTATGAAAGGATAGATGGTTTCCTATCAAGCATGGGTTTTACCAAGAGTAAAGCGGATCCTAACCTTTACCTCAAGGTTGTAAAAGATGAACCTGTCATCCTGTTACTATATGTGGATGACTTATTCTTGACAGGGAATGAGAAATAGATTAAGGAACGCAAGAAGAAACTAGCAGAAGAATTTGAGATGAAAGACCTTGGGTTAATGCATTATTTCCTAGGCCTGGAAGTATGGCAAAGTTTAGAAGGAATATTTCTCAACTAGGGAAAGTATGCAGTAGAGATATTGAAAAGATTCAATATGTTGGAATGCAAAGCCTTGGCCACTCCCATGGATTCCAACCTAAAGTTGTTAATTGCTGAATCATCATAGTTAGTGGATTTAACTCTTTACATACAGATCATTGGGTCATTGATGTACTTAACAAATACCGGACCAGACATTTGTTTTGCTGTGAACACCTTAAGTCAATATCTAGTACAACCTAGATGGGTTCACTTGGTAGCTGCAAAACATGTGATGAGATATTTGAAAGGGACTATAGGCTTTGGTCTATACTATGATAATAGCCATGAGTACAGATTGTATGGATATACAGATGCAGATTGGGCCGGAAGTATCTTAGACAGAAAAAGTACATCAGGTGGATGTTATAGTCTGGAGTCTGCTATGATTTCATGGTTTAGCAGAAATCAATCCAGTGTTGCTCTAAGCACTGCCGAAGCAGAATATATAGCAGCTTGCTCTACTAGTTGTGAAGCCATATGGCTTCGAAAGCTGCTGTCAGGTTTATTCAACCTAGAGTTGGACACTACCATGATTCTATGTGACAATCAAAGTTGTATAAAGATGACAGAGAACCCTGTGTTCCATGACAGATCAAAGTACATAGAAATCAGGTATTTCTACATTCAAGATATGATGCAGAAAGGAGCCATAAATCTCTAGTATGTGAGTACTGATGAACAGGTTGCTGATGTGTTGATGAAACCTCTGTCCTAAGTAAAGTTTGAACACTTTCAAGACAAGCTTGGTGTGGTTTGAGAATACCTTTGTCGAAAGGGGGAGTAGTGATGTTGCAGTGGGCTTGTATCATCCCTAGGCACTTGCCCTAAAGTGATCTGGTGACCTCGGTCCTCGAGAATGAAGAGGGATTGTATCATCCTGGGACATATGTCCATAATGGATCCGGTGACTTTGGTCCTTGAGAATGTAGCAGGATTGTATCATCCTTGAACTTCGGTTCAGAATGGATCCTATGAAATTCAGTCATCGAGAAGGTGGCAGGATTGTATCATCCTTGAACTTCGGTTCAGAATGGATCTGGTGAAATTTGGTCATCGAGAAGGTGGCAGGATTGTATCATCCTTGAACCTCTGTTCAGAATGGATCCGGTGACTTCGGTCATCGAGAATGTGGTAGGATTGCATCATTCGTGAAATTCGGTTCAGAATGGATCCAGTGACTTCGGTCATCAAGATGGTGGTAGGATTGTATCATTCGTGAACTTTGGTTCAGAATGGATCCGGTGACTTCGGTACTTGAGAACATGGTAGGATTGTATCAACCATGAACCTTGGTTCAGAATGGATCCGGTGACTTTGGTTATCGAGATGGTGTTAGGATTGTATCATCCGTGAACCTCGGTTAAGAATGGATCTGATGACTTCGATCATCGAGATGGTGGTAAGATTGTATCATCCATGAACCTTGGTTCAGAATGGATACGGTGACTTCGGTCATCAAGATGGTGGTAGGATTGTATCATTCGTGAACCTCGGTTCAGAATGGATCCAGTGACTTTGGTACTCAAGAACGTGGTAGGATTGCATCATTCTTGGACTTAGTCCTAAAGTGATGGGGACTGATTATCCCGTAATCAATCCGGTGACTTCGGTTGTCGAGAATGTGATGATGATGTTTTTGATTGAAATATCAGAGTATGATGATGATGATGTTTCTAATCGAAAGATCAGAGTATGATGATGATGATGTTTCTGATCAAAAGATCAAAGTGTGGTGATGATGATGTTTTGATGATCGAAAGATCAGAGTATGATGATGATGATGATGTTTCTGATCGAAATATCAGAGTATGATGATGACGATGATCAAAAGATCAGAGTGTGATGATTATGATGTTTTGATGATGATATTCCTGATCGAAAGATCAGAGTATGATGATGATGATGTTTCTGATCGAAAGATCAGAGTATGATGATGATGATGTTTCTGATCAAAAGATCAAAGTATGATGATGATGACGTTTTTATGATGATGTTTTTGATCGAAAGATCAGAGTGTGATGATGATAATGTTTTGATGATGATGTTTCTGATCGAAATATCAGAGTATGATGATGACGACGATGCTTTGATGAAGATGTTGTTGCTGATCGAAAGGTCAAAGTGGTGAAGTTGTTGTTGATCGAAAGGTCAAAGTGATGAAGATATTGCTACTAATCGAAAGGTCAAAGTGTTGAAGATGTTGTTGCTGATCAAAAAAGTCAAAGTGATGATGATGATGTTGCTAACATTGCTGATCGTAAGATCAGAATATGTTGAAGATGTTGTTGCTAATCGAAAAGTCAAAGTACTGATGATGATGTTGCTGATATTACTGATCGTAAAATCAGAATATGATGATGATGATGTTGCTGTTCAAAAGGTCAAAGTGCTAATGATGATGTTGCTGATATTGCTGATCGAAAGATCAGAATATGATGATGATGATGATGCTATTCAAAAAGGTCAAAATGATGATGATGATGTTACTGATATTGCTGATCGAAAGATCAGAATATGATGATGATGATGATGCTGTTCAAAAAGGTCAAAATGATGATGATGATGTTACTGATATTGCTGATCGAAATATCAGAATATGATGATGATGATGATGATGATGATGCTGTTCAAAAGGTCAAAATGCGAAAGAAGTTGTTGCTGATCAAGACAGTCAAAGTGTTGCTAAAGACTGAAGATTGAAGATGAAGACTACTTGATGTTCAAAAGCTTCCAATGATTTATAGATGTGTTACCCTGATGATGTTGATGATGTTCTCTCTCTCTCTCCTATTATTGTTGTTGTTGATGTTGTTGTAAAATTCCCTTCTCGTTAAGGGGGAGTGTTGAAATATTGTAACTTCAAAGAATATTCTATATGTATCTTTTGTGGTCCCTGATGGTCCTACCAGGAGAACCACTTGTATTACTTTGTACCCCAATGCTTCTAATAGGAAGAACTAATAAGAGTCATGCGGTAGTCCCCTCTAATTGTAAAGGTGGGTCATTAGCACCCCAGTGTGGTTACTTGAGCCTACATGTGTAACTAGATCCTACATGATTAACTCGAGCCTACATGTCGGAATGAATAATTAGAGTGAACAGATGAATATAAATAGAGGTGTGGCGCTCCTCATTTGAAGCACACACTCTCACTTATGTAGCACATTAGTGGAGAAGAGAAGAGTACCTGGAGAAGGAGGAGGATCAGGCTTTGATCTCCTTGTTGGTTTTATCTTTTATCTTTTGGGGCATCTATATTTAGGAATCTTTTGCTAGGTTTTTCCCTTTAGGGTTTTCCCAGGATAAATCTGTGTTGTTCTTGTGATACTGTTTCTTTCAGTGATCCTATTTATATGCTTTTGTTATGAAAATGAAATGAAATATTGATGTATTAGCCAAGCATATGAAAATTTTAATAGGGACCTCATCACATGATGATGAAGAGATTCATGTGTAACAGAATCCCCCCAAAGCATGAGTCTAGAGGGATATAATAGTAGAGAACTTTGAAAGAGGAAGTTATCACTTCGAGGCAAGAATTAGATTGATTATAGATCATTATCAACCAGGCATATACAATACATCAATACTTTTGACTCATGACCAAAAATGTTTCTTCATCATGGCTGCAGACCAATACAAGGCAGATCCATGAGAGAGATTAACAAACATGGCTACTAGAATACAACGTAGATCCATGTGATAGAAGACTCAAACTTGGGACATAGCTACCAGATATACACTGTAGATCTATGTCAAATGAACACAAATTTGAGCACAACCATGACCATACAAATGTGGATCCATGCATGGAATCATACAATATACTCCATCGCAACATGGGGAAATCAATGAGTGCTTTTAACAGATACCCATGGTCTTCGTCTCATCTTCCATAAAGTATGATTTTATCCATGTGATTACAATGATTTGATGTCAAACATGGTAGAAACCACTTGATTACCGGTCAATGATGTGAACTGTTAACAAGTGCGAGGGAGATCACCATTGACATGAATGATTCCCAAGGTACCCTAGTACAATCTCCTGAGTGCAAATAGATGATTTGATGTTGAACACTCAGTTGAATATTTCTATCAAAGGTAAATGATGTGAACCTATGTTGAGAGTGAGAAAATATGTCATTAAGGCATATATATCTAAAAGTACTAAACTTGTTTCTAAGACTAAAAACTCGATGATGAGCTGATGTCAACAGGAATAGTCTCGTCGAAGGAGGGCCATGATGAATCCCACATCAAGGACATGAAACTCGGAACAAAGTTCTGGAATGTTGTAGATGATGTAACCATAGGACTAACTCAAAAGTACTGACACAAAGTTTGTTTTGACTACAGAGGTGAACTTTCAACTTCCCTTTGAACATCGGGTGGCACGACAAAATGCTTGGCAGCATTGGCTAGAAAAGGCGAAGCACAATGTGACAATGGATAATACATTCTTTGAAAGAATCAAAGGAGTGACATGACTCATGAAAGTGGATCAACTCAGAGACAAGCTAAATAACCAATTGACTGAAATAAATGCAGACACGTTCCATTTTCAAAGGTGACTATAAACATCCATTTTATTTGCAAAATGAATTTATTCCCTTCCCTTAATTTCCCCATCATGATTGATCAGTGCCTCTTTTTTTTTTACGAGTCCAAAGAGGGTAACAAACACTTGTTGTAGATCGTCCGAAGACAAGTCCATTCTCATATATTCCACGAACCTGAGAAAGGAGGGGTTTGTTCCCAAAATAGGGTCTCTCAATGTTTGGCTTAATGAGTCCAATGAAATTTAACTCAGTATCGTTCATGTTCAGAGAGTCTGAATGAAGACAGAAGAAGACTCCAAAGGGCCCTTTTTTGTAACTAGTCAATCCGACCTGAAAAATAGATAAACTTCTGTCGGAAAGACGACTCTTTAAGTAATTTTACAAGCATGAAGAGGACAAGTTCGCTCGACGATATTTTCACATTTAAGGAGTCTGAAAAGAGTTTAAAAAAGACTCCATTAGGGTTCTTTTCATGATGAATGTTTTTAACTATTGATGTAATTGTAACTTTGGAATGTATTCACTTGTATTTCTTATGTATTGTAACCCGATATTTATTCCTGGATGTATTTGTAATGTACTTGAGTCATTTCATGCCCCGAGGTTCCTATCAGGAGTTTCTATAATGTAAACAAGTCATGTCAAGTCAAGATGGGTATCCCTCCTATTGTATAAGGGTTAAAGTCCCCATAGTTTCAGGGCACTAGGGTTATTAGACTCACCTAGTGAAGTCAGCCCTAGTTGGGTTTAGTCAAGTCGGGAATTAGTATAAATAGAGAGATAACCTCTCTATTTATCACACACTCACTCATACTTAGTTGTATAAAATAGCGAAGGAAGAGAAAGACACTAGGGAAAGGAAGAAAGAGGTTACTGCTGTCGGGAGATCATCTTACTGTTTTTGGGTTTCACTTTTGGTGTTGATTCTATCTCTGAGGAAGTTGTGGGGTTTTCTCCATTTATGGTTTCCCTGATTAAAAACACTGTGTTCATTGTCTCTTGTGTTTGATTGTTGTGCTCGTTGTTCTTTCAGTTAAAGATCCTAATTAAATGCTAGCTTAATGTTAAAAATGTAACATGGTATCACAGCTAACCTGAGAAAAAGACACTGTGCAGCTGCAGGAACTAGGGCTTCCTACTTTGTGGATCTATCTACATATATTTTCAGAAAAAGTTGGGTGGAATAACTCTCCTCCCTAGGTCACATCTTTCTGTCGAAGAAGAATCCAATTCTGATGTTTTTCAGTTTTGGACCTGACAGTGCTGCTGAAAATTGGGGCTTTTCACAGAAGTGGAATTTTTCAGTGAGCCTAGGCCTGGATTGAAATCCTCCCCAAAATGAAAGTTAGGGATCAAATTCAAAGAATTTGGTTGGACAGAACTCTAAAAAAGAAAAACCCTAATCTGCTCCCGAACCAACACTGTAGGATTTCAGCGCCAAATCCAGATCCGACATCTTGACCTGGTAAGATCTAAATCTTTTGTATTTCCATTTGAGGTTCTCAGTTAATATTTCTCATCATACCAAGCTTGATGAAAATTTTGAGGGAGCTGATAACTTTCAAGCCTGGAAGTATAGGATCTCCCTGGTCCTAGAAGAAAATGAGTTGGACTTCTATATCAATGAGGAGGTTCTAGTTCTAGAGGGAGATGAGGCCAAGGCCTTACATAAGAAGAAGTTGGTTGTGGAAAAGAGGATCACTGTTGATTCTATCAAGGATCACCTCATACCACAGGTGTCCTCCCTCAAGACACCTAAATCCATGTTTGATGCCCTAACCAAATTGTTTGAAGGGAAGAACATCAACCAGAAGATGACTCTAAGGAACCAGTTGAAGAATGTAAAGATCCAAAATGAGGAGACCATCCAGTCATACTTCACAAGGGTCTCCTAGATCAAAGAAAAACTGGAAGCAGTAGATGAAGAAGTGGAGAATGTAGAAATTGTGATGACAACCTTGAATGGTCTTCCTAGGTCATGGGATTCTTTCATCCAAGGAATCTGTGCTAGGAAGAAGTTAGTCAAGTTCAGTAGACTATGGGAAGAATGTTCACAAGAAGAAGCTCAAATAGCAGCTCGAGAAGAGAAGATGGGAAGTGAAGATCAAGCTCTCATAGTACACTCCAGGAAAGGAAGAAGGGAAAATCATCATCACAAAGGTAAGCATTCTCATCAGAAAAATAATCCTGTAAGAAGGGATCCATCCAAACTCAGATGTTATACATGCGATGAAATAGGACACTTTGCTAGAAATTTTCCCATGAATAAGAATGGATCCAAGAAGAACAAGAACTCCAAAATAAGACATCATTCTCACACTACTGAGGATGATGATCCTCCCAGGAAGAAAGTAAAACAAGAAAGTGAATACTCTTCAAGTGAATATGAATATGTTCTGATCTCCGCTCTCACGGGAACTGTCACTCATGGAAGCAAAGATTGGCTTATTAACAGTGGGGTTTCCAAACACATGACAGGTTTTAAGGAATCCTTTGAGAAACTATCTAAACATAATTCACCCGATAAGGAGAAACTTGGGGATGACTACCAATATCCCATAAAAGGTAGTGGTGAATCCTCCTACAAGCTAGACTCTAGAAAGTCCATGAAAATGAAGGATGTCTTGTTTGTACGAGGACTAAAGAAGAATCTTCTCTCCATATCGGCACTGGATGCAAAGGGCATGAGGGTTGCATTTGTAGATGGCCAAGTCCTCATGTGGTCAAGAGGAAAGACTATTGACGATGCAATAGTGATTGGAGAATAAGAAGGAGGATTATACAAATTGAAGGGCCATCCAGAACAAGCTTTGGTCCATGACATAGTAGATCCAAATGAACTTTGTCACAAAAGGCTTGCACATGTGCATTATAGAGCACTACCACTTGCAAGCAAAGTTGTTGAAGGTCTTCCAGAAATTCAAGCAAAACATGAAGGGGGCTGCAAAGGATGTACGAAAGGAAAGAATACAAAGAAGACATTTCCAAGTAGCAAGAGCAAGGCAAAAGGAATCTTGGAAATCATCCACTCCGATGTATGTGGACCAATGTCATCAAGTTCACTAAGCGGGTATGTATACTATGTTTCTTTCATTCATGACTTTTCTAGGAAGACATGGATTTACTTCATGAAGAACAAAGATGAAGTTTTCAGCAAGTTCAAGGAATTCAAAGCCTTGATTGAGAACCAAATAGAAAAGAAGATCAAGACCTTTTGATCAGATAATGGTGGAGAATTTACATCAAATGAATTCAAAGACTTATGCAAAGAATAAGGGATTAAGAGGGAGCTATCCATTCCATATAATCCACAACAGAATGGGGTTGTAGAAAGGAAGAATAGAACTATCATGGAAGCAGCAAGAGCAATGCTTCATGATCAGGATCTTCCCATGCATCTATGGGTAGAAGCTGCCAGAATAGCGGCATATGTACAGAACCGTACTCCACACAGAGTACTTGAGAATAAGACACCTGAAGAAGTATTTTCTAGCAAGAAACTAGAAGTAATCCATCTCAGAATATTCAACTATCCAGTGTACATACACTTCCAAAAGAGAAGAGAATGAAACTAGATCCTTCAGGAAAGAAGGGTATATTTGTGGGATACTCTGAAAGCTCAAAGGCTTACAGAATATACTTCCCAGGATTCAAGAAGACCAACATCAGAAGGGATGTAACATTTTATGAAGACACAGCTTACAACAAATCCAGAAAGAGACCTGCTAAAGAACCTGAAGAAGCAGAAGCACCCAGAATTCATGATACAACCATGAATGAAGAAACTCAAGAAGAAGATCGAGAATTTGAAGAACCACAAAGACCCATAGATCCACCTCAGGAGAAGAATCCTCACAAGAGGAAACATGCTTGGGTACGAGAAATTATCCAATATGTAGAAAGATATGGGGCTCCAAAAGAGAATCATAGAGAAAGAAAGAGAACCAGATCCTGCTCCAGATATGTAGCTTTACTATGCGACTTTATCAATGAAGAACCTTCCAATTATGAAGAAGTGGCAAAACGGAAAGAATGGAAGGATGCTATGATTGAAGTGTATCAATCGATTATGAAGAATGATGTTTGGGATGTTTTCCCAAGACCAGAAGGGAAGTTAGTTGTAACTTCCAAATGGATCTACAAGATTAAGCATAGCATAGAGAAATATAAGGCAAGATTCGTGGCTCATTGTTTCTCACAGAAAGAAGGAATAGACTATGAAGAAACCTTTGCACCTATTGCCAGATACACTTCCATTATATTAGTACTTGCTCTGGCTGCAGTGATGAAATGGAAGATACACCAAATGGATGTCAAGACTGCCTTCCTGAATGGTGTAGTGGAAGAGGAAGTGTATGTAGAACAACCACTTGGTTTTGAGACACATGATAGGGAGTCTCATGTGTGCAGATTGAAGAAAGCTCTGTACGGTTTGAAATAGGCACCTAGGACATGGTACGACATAATTGATAGCTTTCTATATAGTTTGGGCTTTACCAAGAGTAAAGCAGATTCCAACCTTTACTACAAGGTTGGAGATGGAAACCCAGTGATGCTTCTACTGTATGTAGATGATCTGTTTGTAACAGGTATGGATGGGTTGATTACCGATACGAAGAGAAAGCTTGCTGCCGAATTTGAAATGAAGAACTTGGGTATGATGCATTATTTTCTAGGCATGGAGGTGTGGTAGAATGTGGATGGAATCTCCCTCGGACAAGGGAAGTATGCAGTAGAGATCCTGAAGAGGTTTGGGATGATGGACTGCAAGGCCATGACCACACCTATGGAATTGAACCTGAAGTTATTGAGTGATGCTTCATCATAGACAGTTGATGCTACAATGTATCGTCAGATGATTAGGTCCTTGATGTATCTGACGAACACGAGACTAGACATTTGCTTTGCTGTGAACACCTTGAGCCAGTTCTTGACAAATCTAAGACATGTTCACTTGATTGCTGCAAAGCATATTCTGAGGTACCTGAGGGGTACACTTGATTATGGGCTCAAGTATGAGTTGAATCAGAAGATTAACCTGGAGGGTTATGTTGATTCAGATTGGGCAGGTAGTGCCAACGATAGGAAGAGCACTTCAGGGTGTTGCTTCAGTATGGGATCAGGTGTGATCTCTTGGTTTAGCAAGAAGCAATCCTGTGTGGCACTGAGTACAGTTGAGGCAGAGTATGTCATAGCTTGTTTAGCTAGTTGTGAGGCAGTATGGCTGCGGAAGCTACTGTCTTATTTATTTGATCTGCAGATGGATGCTACTTGTATACATTGTGACAACCAGAGTTGCAAGGAGTTGTCATAGAATCCAATGTTCCATGACAAGTTGAAGCATATTGAGATCAAGTATCAATATATCAAGGATATGGTGCAGAGGGGAGAATTGAAGCTCTAGTATGTTGCGACGAAGGAATAGATAGCTGATGTGTTGACAAAGCCATTGTCTAGGGTGAAGTTTTAGTACTTCAGGGAGAATCTTGGTGTTCTCCATATTGAGGTTTCCTCCAAGGGGAAATGATGAAACCCAAATCCATTCTGACATGGTGAGAGGATTGGTTCCTTCCATGGTCAGATGTAAGGGATGAGCCATTCTGTCATGGTGAGAGAATTGGGTCCTTCCATGGTTAAGTGTAAGGGCCGAGCCATTCTATCATGGTGAGAGGATTGGTTCCTTCCATGTCAGATGTGAGTGCTGAGCCATTCTGATGTGACTGTAGGATTGGTTCCTACATGATCAGAAGTAAGCACTGAATTCCATTCTTGGAATGGAGGCACCTATTCAGCTACAAGGTAGCTCAGTCCATTATAATATGACTGTAGGATTGGTTCCTACATGATCAGATGTGATTCCAAGCCCTTCTGACATTGGTTGTCAGATGTAAGTGCAGATCCCTTTCGGCATGAAGGGTTGGTTTCTTGCATGGTCAAATATAAGTGTTGATCCCTTCTGACATTGGTTGTTAGATGTAAGTGTAGAGCCTTTTGGCATGGAGGATTGGTTTCTCGCATGGCCGAGTGTAAGTGCTAAGCCTTTCCGACATTGGTTGACGGATGTGAGTGCTGGGCTTTTCTGACAAGGTTGTGGGAGGTGTTCCCACATGGTCAGATGTGAGTGATGGGTGTGCCTTTTTTATAAGATTATAGGATTGGTTCCTATATGATCAGATATAAGTGTTGGGTAGGCCATTCTGACTAAGGGTTAGATATAAGTGCTGAAGAAGACCTACATGGAGGCTAGGCCTACAACCAACATGAAAAAGGGGTGGCTCTATAGAACTTCCTGTGACGAGAAGAATCATGAGATAGCACCCGTGAAGATCCAGTGATGATGATCTAGTAGAGATGATCTAGATCAAGGGATGATATAGATCCAGAGATGATGCTCCAGAGATGATCCAGATTGAGGGATGATCCAAATCTAGTGATGATGATCCAAATCGAGTGATGATCTAGATCCAAGTGAAGATGACTTGAAGATGAAGGTGACTTGAAGATAGATATGACTTTTTGGTGAAGATGATGAAGACTTGATGATGATCTAGATGATACAGAGAAGAATACTTGTGCTAATAAATTGTGTCGAGAGAATACCTTCCTAGTTAAGAGGGAGTGTTGATGTAATTGTAAATTCGGAATGTATTCACTTGTATTTCTTATGTATTGTAACCCGATGTTTATTTTGGGATGTATTTGTAATGTACTTGAGTCATGTCATGCCCCGAGGTTCCTATCGGGAGTTTCTATAATGTAAACAAGTCATGTCAAGACAAGATGGGTAACCATCCTATTGTCTAAGGGTTAAATTCCCTGCAGTTCTAGGCACTAGGATTATTAGACTCACCTAGTAAAGTCAGCCCTAGTTGGGTTTATTCAAGTTGGGAATTAGTATAAATAGATAGCTCACCTCTCTATTTATCACACACTCACTCACACTCAGTTGTAGCACATAGCTGAGGAAGAGAAAGACACTAGGGCAAGGAAGAAAGAGGTTACTATTATCGGGAGATCATCTTACTGTTTTTGGGTTTCACTTTTGGTGTTGATTCTATCTCTAAGGAAGTTGCGGGGTTTTCTCCATTTATGGTTTCCCCGAGGAAAAACATTGTGTTCATTGTCTCTTGTGTTTGATTGTTGTGCTTTTTGTTCTCTCAGTTAAAGATCCTAATGAAATTCTAGCTTAATGTTAAAAATCTAACATTTACGAGCCTGAAAAGAACCGAAAAAAGACTTGAAACTTTGATACTAGGTTTAGGGAGCATGATCAATGTGTCAAAATGAATCCTCAAGGACCTTTTCCATTTTTCAGAACTACGAAAAAGTCAAAAAATGAACTTCCCCAAAGATAATACTATTCATTTCTATTCCTGCAAAACCTTTTAAAATATCATTAGTTTCCCAAAAACTTTTAAAGTTGACTTTTACAAACTATATAAAGGGTATTTTTAATGAAAATGATTTAAAAAACATTCAAAATAATATAAAACCCTAAAAATATTTTATGAAAACCAAAGTAAATATTAAAAACCAATTCATTTACCATTTACCAAGTCTTGGAGAGCATTTTGGGAGAATTGGTGTGCAAATTTCAGTCAAAGAATCCGAAGATGTTTCTTGTCTGTTTTTCGAGCCATCAGATCTAGGTAAGAGCTAGAATCATCCTCTTCATTTGTATGGTTTCCATTTTTCATTTTTGTTGAGTTTTGGGGCTTTAGGGCCAAGCCTAAAAAATGCATCTCAGGTACCACTTCTAGCCTTAACGGGAAGAGCAGTTCCCAATAAGAACCATGCTTTTTAGGCTTGCACAGGCGGTGGCACCACTTTGTCCTAAGGGGATAGGCACAGTGCCAACTATGGTTCCCAAAAAATAGATTCCCTAGTCAAAGTAAAAAGTTCCAGCCATTTTTAAATGTTGAATATGCTTCTAAATGCCTCATTAATTGTTTTTGACAAGTCATTTGCTCAAAAATGGTGACTTGGAAAGAGAGACAGCATGATCATGTCGATTCCCATGATGTAAGAGACGTGGATTCCATACCTTCCCTACAAGTTTGTGGCGTATTAAAATTCTTCCATGTTCCTAGGATGATTTCATATGTATGATTACTGGAGTACATCCTACGGATGTGGAATCCAGAACAACAGTATTTGGAGGTGGGTCCCCATATTCTTACAGTGGAGGTGGAGGACATTTATATTTTGAATAGGGTGTATAAACGAGGAGCACCTATCTATCTGACTGGTTCCCAAGGTGAGGGCATAACTACACAGGAACTTATTGTATGTCACTATTATCTAGGAACCAAAATTTCAGGGAAGAAGATCCCGATAAAGGCTTTGAGGGGCCTGCCCCTTCGGACCATTTTATTCACTATGCATAGGGTGATTGGGATCCAAGGGTTGTTATCAGGAATTCTCAATCACTGGGGACAGTGTTTGTTCCTCTACACTGTAAGTCACAAGCACAAAACAAAAATACACAACAACATATCCTTTCCTTAAACAATCAAATTAAATGACATGAAACACCATATACCTCAAACTTAAATCTCTTTGTCTTTTCTCTAAAAGTCCTTGCGATGGTTCAATACCTACAAAATAGATCAAAAGACAAACAAACAAGATGATAACATCATGATAAATTTATTACTTATATTAGTGATCAAGGAGTCTGATAATATCTAATTAAAATCAATACATCAAATATAGGAAAGGGGAATGTCTTTGTATTAATATGAAAGAGATAGAAGTACAACCAAAAATCCTTGATTTCAATGGCTTCTATCTCTACAAGAACATCTACAATCCTCTATGACTATGAAGATCTATCCACACATAAGCTAGCTCTACTTTGCCTCTAACTTAGACTTCAATCCAATAGCATAAGGGTACTTTTCTTGGCCTCCCTCACTCACATCATGAAGGCTTTATTTATAGGCCTAAAACCATGAAATTGACTTGGGGAATGGATAGAATCTGATCCCTACAAGTGATAGAAGCGAATGCCACCTCTCCTAAGCATGTAGGAATTGAGTCCATGGAGGATTCCACATGGAAGCTTCCAGAACCTTCTTTTTTCCTATTTTTTGACCATCGGCACTCTTGGTAAAATAGACATGTGCACCGACCTAGGGTTTTGTCAAAAAAAGAGAGCATCAACACTCTTTACACCACGGTAAGAGGCAATTTCGGTGCTCTGTGTAAAAGGAAAAAAATATCCAGCCCTCGAAGATGTGTAAAAAATATGACCAAGATGGCTAAGGTCAGGATTTCTGGGAGGTTGATGAACAATGTAGAATTTCCATGAAGGTTGATAGGAAATGTGGAATTTCCAGGTGCAGCAGAATCCCCCCCAAATTATGAAGCTAGAAGGAAGTGATAAATGAAATAGTTTGCAATATATCCATCTAGTATAGAGGAAATGAGAGATGATATTATAACTGACACATGACCAATAATTGACTCCATCCAAACCAATCATAGCTGCAGACCAATACACTGTAGATATATGATGATGACTATGTCATGGCTACCAAAAATACACTGTAGATCCATGGACAACTGATGTAAATGACAGAACATGGCTACAAGACATACAAGGTAGATCCATGTTATAAAATCTCAAATACTAAACACAACCACTAAAACATACAATGTGGATCTGTGTCAAGACTTTCACTGATCTCCAAATGCAACCTGAGTATAGGAAAATATAATGGTGAGGCCTAACAACCCAAGGTATTCATTCCAATCCCAAACTGATATGATTCTAACCATATGAATAAATGTCTTGATGTCTAACATGGCAGAAACCACTTGATTACCAGTCATTGATGAAAACTATTAACAAGTGCGAGGAAAATCACCATTAATATCAATGATTCCCAAGGTATCTAAGTACAATTTGTCAAGTGTGAATAGATGTTTTGAAGTTGAACACTTGATAGAATCTCTCAATCAGAGTTCATTGATGAAAACCTACTATTTAAAGTGAGAAAACATACCATTGAGGCATGCAGGCTTCAAGGTACTTGACTAGGTTTCTAGGTCCAATTCCCAGATAATGAGCCGAAGTCGACAAGAATTGTCTTGTCACAGGAGGGCCATGATGATTCCCACATAAATAACATGAAACAAGGAACAAAACTTTATTTGAAGTGATGAAACTGACTCAAACATGACTGACTTTAGGGATAGGTAAATTACTAATGAGTTATTTTCTGAAGAGACATCCTTTGAACAATTCAAGGCACGATAAATGACTTAGTGGCATGACTTGACGAGACTAGAACCAGGTGTAATGCAAGGAATATGATGAATTATTCTTTGAATTGACTCAAAGGAGTCAAGTGACTCACAAAATTGGATCGACTCGGAGACAAGCTGAATACCCAACTGTTCAGATATGCAAATGCAGACAGGTGCCATGTTCAAAGGTGGACTATTGACTGCCATTAATACAAATGAAAACCATTCCCCTTTCCTTTAATTTCTCCATCTCAAAAGATGAGTGCCTCTTTTCATTTGTATGATTCCAAAGAGGGTAACAAACACTCATTGTATCTCATCAAGCAATGAGTCCATTCTCACACATTTTACAAACTTGAGAAAGGAGGGGTTCGTTCCCAAATGGGGTATTTCATCATTTTATTTTACAAGTCCAACAAAAGTAAAATCATTTGTCATTTCATGTTTAGAGAGTCTAAAATAAATAAGAAGAATCCAAAAGGTTCCTTTTTCATAAAATAGGGCTAGCCAGTCCAAAAAAGAGATAACCTACCCCTGACTAGTTAATCGTTTGGATTCTTTTACAAGCGTGAACGCAACAAGTTCGCTTGGAAATATTTTTATGTTTTTAAGGAGACTGAAACAAGATTAAATATAACTCTGTAACTGGGTTCCTTTTTCATAATCCACTTTTAACGATTCTTAAAAATAAAAAAAAGTATACTCGACACTCTTTTACTGGGGATTTAACGAGCATGTGAAAAGTGTTTAAAAATGCTCGATATTTTTTCATTACAACTCCAAGCTTGAAAAAGAATAAAATAGCTTACATCATAGCCATAACCCAATGTTTCCCTGAAAAAACTCCAAAAAACATATTAAAAGCCAATTTAACAAAACTTTATAAAATAAAAGGTAAAAACCCACTTTCAATGAAATAATTTGGACTTCAAAATAAATAAATTATAGAAAACTTTTGAAAAATTACAAAATATCTATAAATATAAAGGCATGGTAATAATTCTTTACCATTTGTTTTTACCATTGTGAAATTTTGGTAGTTCGCGTAAGAGTGAGGAGCTTCTGTTGGTGCTTTAGCAAGTGTCGCTCATCCATTGTTCCTTCGATCTCCTTGGAAGAGGTAAAGATCTTGATCTTTCCTATTTCTTGTTAAAAACATGGCATTTTGTTTCTTCTTCCATTGTTTACTTCATGTCCAAAAATGATTTCTAATTTGTTTTAAAACCAAGATATAGGGTAAATTAGGAATTCTTTTATTGGGTGGGAGGATTTCAACCGTCCTAGAAGGATTATGGACCAAATTAGAGGCAAAAATTTTGGGTCGTAGGGCCCTTTAACATTTGGGTAGAGTGCCCAATGGCGCTCTGTCAGGCTAGGGCAGATGTGTTGTAAGTGCTCTTTCCACAACCGACAAGAGCGTCGACCATCGGTACTCTACGTGCCAAAAATGACAACGCTGTAGCCACCTTATTGGGAAAAACCACTAGGCATCGCTGCCCCTTAATATGGGAAAAATAAACCCTAATCCAGACAAAAATTAATTTTTTACCCTTTACATTGTTCAATTTTATCATTTAAATACTTTTTTTCCTTCAAACATGATGTGATTTCCAATATGAATTTCGTGTGTTGTAGGTGCAATACAGTATCGGTATCATGAAGTTCCAGACTTCCAGGGTGTCAACGATCCATCCACCATAGAGGCTCTACTGAACTGCGGGCTCCTGAAGTAGTTTAAGGTACCAGGTATGAAAGTGTATGTCCGCTTACTATAGTATATCATAGGGATGTGGGATCCTGACCAACAGCATTTCGTGGTGGGGATCCACACCCTACCCATAGATATTGAGGACATCTATTTTCTTACAGGATTATCCATGAGAGGTATTCCAATAGTTCTATCTAGGTAACAAGGAGGAGAGGCCTCCCTATATGACTTGATCAACCAGTACTGTGCACTAGGTACGGAGTCCCAGTCCGAGAAGCTATGTATCCAGTCCATAGTGAATCATCCCTTGAGGATAGTGGTATACACGATCGTAAAGGTGGTAGGAACTAGGTCCACCCATATTACCACTAGATCACACATGTTGTATCCTTTGCAGTGTATGGAGCCCACCGTCTTCAATTGGTGTGAAGGCATGCTGGTATACCTCAAAGATTAGTTCAACAAATGCAAGAGGGGAACACTAAATTAGTTTGGCTATGGAGCTATGATAGTATATTTTATCTTATAGCGAGTGCCCCATATGAGACCACAGGTGACTTAGCAGGCTTGAGCCCAAGGATCCCAGGATGCTTGCATGGGTTATGGTCATGCCCTACCATGGTGGTGGGGGACCCAAATTCAGTTACGGATCTGGCTTCTTTCGCTGGTTAAGAAGCTAGATACTCATGGTTGAGGACTATGCCTACAAGGGAGAATATTTCCATGATGACTTGGAGCTTGCATTGCCTAAGGGAGAAGCATGGGACGACCGAGGTAAGAAAAGACACTATCCACTGTGTTTCTAGTTTTTTTATTTTATTTTATTTTTATTTTGTAGTACTGATATAAGTGAAAATTTTTCCATGCAGACATTGGACCCGTACGTCTAACAAGGATGTCACCCATTGCTAGGTGAGCAGGTACCAGGGACATGATGTTATATCACTCCGAAGCTGATGAAGAGCTCGGAGATCTTGAGGAGAAGCTACAGTGTTTGACTATGGGCATCCTTGATGTAACTACTGACGAGGTACCTAGGCATTATCAGTGCCATACTACAAGCGTCTCAAGATGGATTTCTAGGTTGCTCTACAGACTGGCTCAAGCTATTGCATGCTATCATGAGTAGCACCAGGATGAGGATTAGTCTTCTTTGATCTTCACTTTTGTGTATATGTACTACTGAAAGCTTCGAAGCTTAATATTTTTCCCTATGTATATGTGTATTCCAAACTTTTTACAATCTTGAACTATGATGGCACTAAAAGCTAGATGCTTCAACCCATTTTTGTATCTCGGTGCTACAGTTTTTATATATATATGAAAAAAAATTATATTTACAGTAGTGTGTGCGACAAATGTGATGTGTGAAATGATTATCTACTTATGAAATTACATGTATGTCATTTCAAATGGAATTTTTAAATATGAGCAATGTACCAATCTAAGACATAATTAGCTAGGGAATTTTCCACATCGTTTAGATGTCTCAGAATGTGTTGATATGTAACCTGCTCAAAAGACCTTTCTAACAACCTAAATATTTAGAATGTATGAAGAAGCAAGGGATTTCGAACGATGTAGACCTGATTAAGCTGTTGAACAACTAGTTCGGAGTCTAGGTAAACCCTATTCTTCCTTACATCATTAGCTAGGGCTTCCGTCAACAATCCGATCACGACTTGGTATTCCACCAAATTATTCATGGAGGGACCTAAAAGAACACCCTCTGAACTCACCAGATCACTTGTAGGAGAGTACAATACCCAGGCTATTGATGCAAGGTTAAGTGTATATCAATTAGCACCGTCAACAAAACCAGTGAAAGTAGTCATCTGTCCATTAGACAAAAGACATACATAGGTAGGTTTTTATGAAAAACACATTTGAGATCACACAAAAGACACACTTTTCAAAACTAAGACACATAGCAAACTATAAACAATATTTACAAAGACCCTACGCTAGATGAACTAGGCATAATATATTTTGAGGTAGAGCCCATTTCAAGGCTCTCCCAAAGGTATCCTGTCATAATAGACCAACTCATACGCCCCTTTATCTAAAACATGACTGACAATATAAGGCCCATGCCACATAGATGCAAATTTTCCTACCCCCATATTTTCATGCTTATGGTCATAAGTCAAGACCAGGTCTCCTTCATTGAAGGAATGGGGTTGAACATTCCTATCATATTGAACTTTCATTCGTTGTTTATGTGCCTCATTGGCTAAGGCAGCATCGTGTTGAGTTTTGTCAAGTTTGTTTAGACACAAGAATCTTTCTTCGTCTATAGTAGTGTTGGGAAAAAGTTCTACAACAAGTTTCAAAGAAGGTGTCTCGCATTATATCGAGAGAGTTTCTTCTGGCCCGTATACTAGTTGAAATGGCATAAAACTTGTGGAATTTTTGATAATACTCCTATAGGCCCAGAGTGCATAGAATAGTTGCAAATGCCAGTTTGACTTGGCATGCCCTACCATCCGCTTAAGCATTGTTTTAATACTTTGTTTATAGCTTCAACCTGGCCATTGGACTGAGGATAGTAAGGTGTATAGTTATCATAACGAAACCCTAATTTGGCATTGAGCTCTGCCATCATTTTGTTTTGAAAATGTGATCCATGATTGGTCACGATGGCCCTAGGAATCCCAAATCTAGCAATGATATGGTTGAATAAGAATAGTGTAGTTGTCGTCCCGTCTTCAGAATATGTGGGCATAGCCTCAGCCCATTTTGTAAAATAGTCCATAGCCACAATAATGTATCCATGCCCCCGGTTGAGGTAGGTCTACAGTGCATGAATTCTATGCCCCATTTTGCAAAGGGGCCAACAGCTACAACAGGATGGAGTGGAGCTGGATGGGTGTGTTTCTTTGTAGTGAGCATTTGACATGGCAGACATTTCTTGACTGTTTCAATGAAATCTTTGAAAATAGAGGGCCACAAATACCATGCATGCAAGATTTTCTGGGCAATATCCAACCTAGATAGATGACAACCAGAAGATCCATCATGGAAATCATTTAAAATGATATCAGCCTCTTCATGTGTGAGGCAACATCGTATTATGGAGTCAACACCATGGCGGTATATGGTATCATTCAGGATAATATAGCTTTTTCCCTGGTGGCGAATGCGACGACGTTCATCGCGAGAGGCTATGGGCTGATATCGTAAAGTCTATAGATACAAAATGTTGTCTCCATACAGGTCAGTTGTACTAATGAGAAACAATGATTCATCGGGAAATGAATCAATGGGCTCTATATTCTCTATAGTATGGGGAAGGTCACATATGAGCTCTGCAAAAACAAGAGACTTCTTGGAAGTACTTTTCACAAACTCCAACTCAAATTCCTGGAGAATGAAAATCCATCGTGAGTATTTTCCCCCATGCACTTGACGTGTCAGTACGTAGTACATGGGGTTAGAGTCTTCATAGACAGTGGTGGTGTAGAGCAATATTTAATGATGGAACTTATGGACCATGATGACCGTGGCCAGAGCAAATTTCTCCACATGTGAATATCGGGTTTCAGAGTCTAGGAGACTCTTACTGGAATAGTAGATCACATGTTTCTGATTGTGTTCATATGTTTGGACAAGGACCATGCCTATGATAGACAAGGAAGTAGCCACATACAAGGAATAATCCTTAGTATAATTGGGTGGTTGCAACACTGGTGCATGCTTGAGATTGTCAAATGCGCGTTACGCAAAATCATCCCAAACAAAAGGTGTATCCTTTTTAAGAAACCTCATGAAACCGTGTGTCCTTTCTGCATAATTGCAGATGAAACAACATAAAAAAATTTCCTTTCCTCGCAAACTCTAGAGTTCGGTTATGTTTGTTGGTCCAGGTAGGGAAAGATCAGCTTCAATATTCAAGGGATCAATATAGATGCCATATTTAGAAACAATGAATCCGAGGAGTCGGCCAGTTTCTACACAAAAAACAAATTTATGGGGATTCGGATGAATATTGAAATGACGGCACCTAAGAAAAATATCTCTCAAATGATCAACATGGATATCCCGCTGTTTGGAATGAGCGGGCAAGTCGTCAAGATAAGGTTCCACAACATGTTTGATATCATGAAAAGCATACGACATGGCATGTTGGAATGTCACGCCAACATTTTGCAAACCAAAAGGAAATTTACAGTAGGAAAAGGTCCCCCATGGGAAAATAAATGTCGTCTTATGTTGGTCAGATGGGAGAATCTCAATCTAATTGTATCCGGAGAAGCCGTCCATGAAGGAAAAAATAACACTTATGTCACACTTGTCGATTATTTGATCGATATAAGGAGTAGGGAAATTGTCTTTGGACAAGCCCTTTTCAAATCTCTGAACTCGATACAGACCCTAATAGTTACCTACTTTTTGTTCACAGGGACTATGTTGGAAACCCATTCAATTAAAGGTACGGGATAAATAAAACCAGCCTTCATAAGTTTTTCAACTTCTTCCTTAATGGCTGCTGCTTTTCGCGGATGAACTTGTCATAGTTTCTGGCATATGGGCTTGGCATCAGGATAGGTTTGATATCGTGAACAAAAATAGAGGGACCAATGCCTATATTTTCCTCATATGTCCAAGAGAAAACATCTCAAAATTCTTTAAACAAAGCTGTATATGATTGAACCTCGAAAGGTAAAGAGTTCTGGCCTATATAAATGTTCTCTAAAACTCCTAGTTTGACTGATATGTCCATGGGCATGGTTTTTCTAATATTACATATATTTCCTTCAGAATCGACACCCCAAGTGAGGATGGGAGACTGAGGGTCCACGGTTATATCAAATGAAACAGCTAGGGAAAAGTGTTCTTCTACCATATGGAAAGGGGGAAGGAAGGAAGATCGATGATGATGGTCTTTCCAGGGCATCTCGTCTAGTGACATGAATTCCATAATGGATTCATCTGTAGGAAGTGTATGTGAAAGATAATCCAGATATGGGGGGGGTTTCAAGACAATATGGAAGGTGATAACAATCTGATGCCACCAACAAATGGTGGCAGAATCACTGGTGGATTAGATAGCATTATAAACTTCTTCAAAAGGGGTAAGAGATGTTGATTCATTAGCAATTGATTTTCCTTTGTCTATAAAAGTGTTAGAAATCATATTTATAGATGCAATTTGTGAAGCAGGAGGAGGATTGGATAATGGAAAGACGCCCATGAGTGATGAGTCTTTGATAAGGCCTACTCCTATGTCCTGATACTGTGGGGTATTCAGAAGTGGAACACTATTTGCATCATTGGTGATAGCAGCTGGTGTGATCAAATCTAACTGGTCTATAGTGACAATCCTTCCTTGGAATGGGAACTAGACGATCTGAAAAATGGTTGATGCTACAGCTTGCATAGCATAAAACCAGTTGCAACCTATGAGCAGGTTATAGTCCAAAGGAGCCTCGATGACTTCGATGTGAATGCAGACTGACTTGCCTCCCAGTTCAACGTGGATGGTAGGTAGTAATCCATAAGGTTGAAATGCGCGACCATCAAAAGCCTTAAGGGTAAGGAGAACAAATGGCTCTCCAAAAAGACAAAGACATGACTAATGTAGAGGATCCCTCGTCCAAAACAGTACGACGAATGGTCTTCCCAACAATTTTAGTGGATATCTGAAAATCCAATTGGTGTGAGAGTTAGGTTTTAAAATCATCCAGTTTGAAAGTGATGATGTTACCGTTTTTAGGATCTATAACTCCAAGTGCAGTAAGCAAGTTTTTTCATTGGGTGAGACAGGTTTGGAGTACTTTTAACATCGACATAGCGCAGGCTACTTGAGCCAAATCTTGTACTATGTCGTAATATTGGGTAGCACGTGCGTTAGGGTTGCTAATGGAATTATGAAGAGTACCCTTTGGTGGGTGTAAAATTTCCTCTGGAATGGGTTTTTCAATGTGAAGACTATTACTAGGAGGAGGTGTGGAAGCTGAAGGTTTTTCAAGTGGAACTTCATCATATTTCTTTTTTGAACGAGGGTCATAGCTATGTGATCTTGTGTTTAAGTTAACCATTTCACTATAAATCATTCTAACTTCATCAGTAGATGACGATGACCCATGCAAGTATTGATGATCGATTAATTATTGTTGGGTGGGGAAAGGATCTTTAAGAACTGCAGGGGTGGGTGAAGTTTTCAAAAATTTACTAACTTCCTTGTGATGAGGACATTCCTTAGTGAAATGATCCCCCCCCACAAATTAAACAAGGATATTTTACCTTTCTTTTATTTTTTGAATCAGCGTCTAAATTCGGTGGCTTATTACCCTCTACTTGGTTATCAGGTTTTTTCAATTTTTTTTTCCTTTTTTCTTTCACTGGAAGATTCAGCAGATTGAACTGCATTTACGTCAGCAGAAGCAACAGGAGAGGGTGCAGCTTTGGAAGGTGGACCTGCTGGTGGGGTGGTTTGATTTTGCTTCTTAGAATATTTTTTTGTCGTTTGTGTCCGGACTGAACCAAGTATGCCATCAGTGGGTGGTTCAGTTGTGGGTCTCGATGGATCATTTGTGGGACGAAGAGCATTGTTGGGGCTAAATATCCACTATCTAATACAACACTTAATTTTTCAACCCGGGAAGGTAACTTGTGAGATGCAAACACTGTATATGCAGGATTAGGGCCTATCCAAATCTAATCTACTCTAAGTTGGCTTACTCTAATCTAGGGATTATTCAAAATTCTGAATAATAAGATTTCTAATCTATCAACCCTCAAATTTATTCAAAGGTAAAGTCCTAATATTAATTATAATACTCTCACATCTACAAAACATTCAAATTTATGTTCTATCCTAATTACAGAAATGAAAATACTCTATCCTAATTACCAAAGCATAAACCAATGAGAACTATTATTCAAAAACTTAAATAAATAGAAAACTACTTATTAACACAGAAAACAGAATAGGTTACAGAAAGTGAACTAGGACTAAATGACACAGGAAATAGAGTAAGTTGCAGAAAGCAAACTTATGAAATTGATGTATCATTTAATACTTCGAAAGCTCTTACTACATTAATGGATTTTTAAGAAGTTTTAATACTATTATAGAGATTACTGATTCATCTTAAAAATGGGTTGCTTTCGTGATCAAAACTATTTCAAACTAACTTGTATTTTAAACTAAAGTAAATGTAATTTGCAGAATAAATGCCATTACTCTTAAATACATAACTGAATAATCTTAAGGCTTAAACCATAATTAAAAATGAATTCAATCTATATATTATATAATTTAAAAATATATATAATCAAATTTATTTCATTGGGAAGCAAGTTCTACAGAATCAATGTATGACTTTTAAACTTAGAATTTGAATCTACAGCAAAAACAAATCAGACCTACAATACTATGTATTTAAAACAATTAAATTAATCTACCCTAACATCCGAGCTCGATTCTAGATTAACAATATTATGCACAGTATTCTAACAACAGTAAGTAATAAACTTTAGTCATATACAAACCTGATTCCTAAAGTTATTTGATTAAACACAATTCTTATTTCTAGTGAAAACAGAAAACAATTAGTTAATCTAACTATAAAACTTAAGTTACAAAGGAAGGGCTTATGGTCTATGTTGGTGGATCCTTTCCAACGAGACCACAAGTCCTTATGGGATTTGCAGACTAACTTCTAAGCTACAACCATAATCATGTAATGAAGAAAGTAATGACATCTGAAAACAAATTGATTACAGTCTAAAGAAACATGTACATCATCACTTAAAATAACAGGAATAACATTATATGAATTGAACTCTATTTAATTTAGAGAAACCAACATCTAATCAGTGCAATCCTTCTATTGAATATTCATTGTATTCTGCATACCCTCTCTTACATTTTTCGATCCATGGCTCTTTTATAGCTCGAAGGCTAAGATAACCAATTTTGATTCTACAGCAGCAAACTTGATCTCCTATTAATAATACAACTATTCGATTCCTTTAATTAATGGCTAACAAGATATGCTTTGGTTTTCTATCTAATAGAAAATATTCAACTCTATGGCACATAGTGCCTAGACATGAATATTGCATTAATTATACATGAGTCATCAACGAGATTGAAGCTAGATGGATTCGGGTCTGTTTGAACGAATTGGCCACGTATGGAGAACCTTCATAATAACTAGCTGCTGCTAAATACCAATGTGTGTTGTAGAAATCAAAGTATGCTGCATAAATGTAATTGGTCACAAATCCTTCAATAAATGACATTTAAGCATTAAATCAAAGGAAATTGATGAATTATCAAACCTAGCAACTTGCTGAATATTTGGGTAAATATGTGAAAATATAGAAGGATTTCTGGGATAAAAGGATCAAATGAAGAGATCAAAAGTGTATATGGAGAATGTAAAGAGGTACAAAAGAGTGTCAATTTGGTGAGCCAACATACTCCCATGCCTGAGTATTTGCATGTCCTCATGAAAACATGTCTTTCCCAAAATCTCAAAAACTTTCAAAACTGATGTCCAACCTTGTTGACAAAATCAATGATATTTGATTCTTCACTTTCATGTCTCCTGGTAACTCTCTCTCCCATGCCTATCTATTTTCATGTCCCATGCAAACAAACCAGATAGAGTCTTCAAAATTTCAAAACTAAGTTTTAATATCACAGATAAGGATTATGTTGTATTGACCACAATGTTCAAGTTTCTACCAGCTGGATTTGATAGACCCTTCAATTTATTTTTCAGCATACTCATATGGGACAAGTGCTTACAGGCCTCAACTCTCCAATTTGTTACTAATTTCTGAAGGCGTTTTATACCTACAACCGCTTTGTCACGCTTTCCCCTCAATTTCTCATTCTTCTGTAGGAGCTTAAGACTATAATATCTCCATTTCTCATTACATTTCTCATATTCTGCAAGCAAAAGATCTTTTTCCTATTGGGCTTGTTAATATGACCTGAGTACTGCTCTGAGCTTCTTAATATCCTTATTTTTCTTCTACAGCTAGGCAATTACAGAAGGAATGGTTGAAGTGGTTGAGACTTTAGTTATATGTTCATCACAGGGTTCTTGTGTAGGAGAATGATCATTAGGAGATCCATAATCAAAATGTTGAGGGTTAAACAGTTCAGGATCATATTCTACATGGCCATATTTTGGAAAAAGAGGATTTTCATCTATGGGTTCAGAACCAAAATCAAAAATAATGAAATCGAAAGGTTCAGCATGTACAAAGTCAAATTCCTGAGGAGGCGATGGAGGAAGTGGACTTGGAGTATTATTCTCATGAATACCTAGCTCTAAGTCAGGGGATTCTTCTAGATCAACAAAAATAAACGACTTTATATTGGGGGATAGATTAGAGGGTTTAACAAACTGTTTTTTCATGCTTCTGGTGGTTCGACGCTGCATGGGGATTTTGCAACATTAGGGATTTTTAACTGAGGTCATTGCCTTTTTATTTTCGTAATACATAGGAGAAAATTTCAATGAGGGGTGGTTCTGGCTCTGGGTCAAGGATGACTACTAATTCACGACCTTCAGGCTAAGGAGAAATGTGAATATGTGGAGAATGAGGGTTTGCGGATGAAGGAATATCCCGAATTCTTTCCACAAAATTTTCCCAATTATCCTTTCGGAGATGCAGCTCATCCTCAATGAGAATTTTGACCAACCCGTGATGATAAAAACTGTTATAAGGGTTCCCAGAATGCTTTTGAACCCTTCTTAGCATCTTAGCTAAACTGTTGTATAGGAAATAAGGGAAATTCATTTCCAGTTCTGCTTCAAAATGAACAAGTAGGCGAATATGGTAATTTAGGGTGGTGACATACCTTCCTTCGCAGGTCAAATACTTCTGTAATACATAGAGCACATTATGCCTTCATCTTGTATCCAGTCTCGAGCAAAACCCTTCTTCCAATTTTCATACTGATGTTCTTCTTTTAAAAACCTGGCACATATTGTGCGCTCTATGGGTTTATTCTTAAACTAGCGCTCCCCTCAACGAGGAAGACCAGTGGCATGGGAAACTATTTTCTCCAAAACTGCCATGATAAAATCACCAATGTGCACGACTTTCCCATCAAATCCCTGGGCAAATTTCAGTGTAATTTCATCATCATGCCCCTAAATTTTCTAGAAAAATTGATACCATACACCTTCAAATATTTCATTGCATGCGTTTAATTTGGGAAAAACTTCTAATACAGAGAAGGAACTTGTCTTATGGTGTGCAGCTCCCTTTCGCCCCATAATTTTCTCTGAGGTTATAACTTAGATGGAAAACAGAAGATGAAACATAAACTAGGAAATGGTAAGGATTCTTGAACAAGTGTTCAACAGAGTTATCGAGGTTTCTAATGCTATGGGTATAATGGTAATTCATAAGACTTGTACTTAACAGTCATTCAAATTTATGGTGCATAAAAAAAGTCTATGAAAATTTTGAACTGTCGATGCCAATGATGAAATGTTGTGTAGGAAATTATAAAGGAATGAATCAAGGGTTGCATGGATAGGGGAATGTAATCATATATTTTAAAAGTGATGAGATCTTCATATCTAGGCACTTCATTCCATAGAGATGGAGATTCATTTATAAGGTATAAGGATAGTTATTGAATGATGACAGACAGAGGTAAGATCAAATCAAAAAATCATGATGACAACTAAAGGTAAGATGAAGAATATAAGAAAGAGTATGGGATAAATCATATGAGGGCATGGGCTTAGTAAGTATGTAGGTATAATCCATGCAAAAATTTCCTTAAATTTAATGCAAAAACATATTTCAAAGAAAGGATTGTTACCTTAGATCAACGTTACCTTACAGGACCAAGTTCTTCAGAAATACTTTGGATGTCAAGAATTTCTGTTGCATGTTGTCATTTCTGTGATAGAATGGAGTTTCTATGATAGAATCGAGTTTATGTGACAAGGTCCTCTTGCTTTTATTCCAAATATTGTGCTTCTATAAAACTGAGAATATTCCTTCTGATAAGTTGTCCACTATGCTGAATGTTATTGGATTTCTGTAGAAAAATAATAGACTGCTTTGTACCCAAAATGAAGGCTGCAACCACTGAAAATTATCCATAATCACAGAGTAAATAAATGCAAAGTATTCATCCACGTCCTTCTCTTTGTGCAATTCTACATATTTGAATAAATTTATTGATTTTGAACATAGATAGAAATCATTCGATTACCAACCAATGAGTTGTTAACCAATGTGAGATATTCCACCCTTAATGTTAATGGAAATCGAGGCACTTGGTACATCCTAAGAGTCATGAATAGAAAAATTAATGAATTTCCTTAGCAAATGACAAGGATGCCTGCCATTGAGGTATGCAGAGTCTAGGGTACCTAAAAATGTCTCGAGCTTCAAACCCAGAAAATTTATTTGAGTCGATGGGTTGAAACTTGCTAAAAGGAGAGCCTTAATAAATCTCCGATCACCACCAACTTTATTATGGAGCCTAGCCATCCAGTCACCTGGTTTTCTAGCTAGACCCTTTCTAGACTGTGCCAAAAAATTGGTTTTCACAGTAGAGCTTTATTTTTTCTTTACTTTTTATTTTTCTTTTATTTTTTATTCCCTACACTACCCTATACTATTGGAAGTAGAAATATTCTTTCAAGTGTATGAGTACTTCCAGTGTAACCACCTACAAATCCGGATTTTTAAAACATTCTTGTTCACATAATGTATATGAACAAATACCATGACATGAGGAACCAGCTTCTCATATGATATGGTTTTCAAAAGTGGTTGAAGAGTAACAGGATGGAACTAAAAAACTGATTCAGTTCATGACTTAATAGATTCTTGACTAACTTGTCTTTCTTCTTTAGTATCCTTAATTTCTAAGCCAAGTTGATATTCTTCCTCTGGTACGAGGCAAGCACGAAATTCTGTAATCTTAGGTTCTAGTTGTTCTTCTTCTTCAGCTTCTTTTCCTGATTCTTGAGCTCTCTCATCAAATGAGGGAGGAGAAATGTATAGATCATGACCTTCATGATGAGGATACTTATGTATTTGCTGCCCATTTTGGAAGATGGACTCTTTTCCAGACCTGGTGATGTAACAAGGATTAAAGAAACCCTTTGTAGTAATAAGCCCTTCTCTACTCAACAAATTTTGGAACATCTTTAAACTTGTACTGGTTCAAATATCTTGCTTCACAAGTGGGTTAGTAACATGGTTCTTACAGCACCCAAATGTTTTTAAATTTTATACTTTAAAACGAAATTAAATTATTTGCAAAAAAATTATGCATGCAGGAAATCAAATGCATCAATTACAAAAATGTGAAATTAATTCAAAAGCAAAGAAACTAAACTAAAATTTAAGTGTTGTGAGTGCAAAACTCGCCTAATATTTAAATAATCTAATATGCAATCAAAATTAAAATGAAAGCAATCCAACTCTAAACTATGAAACCACAAACTTTTTAAAAACATTTCTACTTGAAAGAAATCCTACTTTTGCTGAAGAAAGAGCACTCTTGGATACTATTGAAAGGAAAAACACACTTGCATCAAAAGCAATTGCATGAAAAGGAAACTACCTAAATTTCAAAAACATGTATACTTGAAATTAACTATGTGAGAGTAAAATATCTACATTTGCAGAAAGGGAAACATACTCTAAATAAATCAAACAAACTTGTGCAGAAAATGGAAAACAAGGTTTTGGGGCAACCCACTATAGTGAATGCGTAGGTTCTTACCTTTCGTCTTACCGTTCTCCCCTCCCCCTTGTTGTGTAATGTAAAAGCAGCCTATCTATCTAGATTATAATCCCTTTAGCACCTCCTCGGAAACGGCGCCAAAATGTTGGGTAAAATATCAACTAGAATAATTCACCTAGTATTTAATTATCGACCGGGGTTGGTAGGCTTAGGGTTGTTACAAAATATATGGGAAGGTAGAGGGATTCCTAGGGTATTGTGGTAATGCTTTAGTAAAAAAAAGATTGAAAGTTATTTCAAAATGAAAAATTGAGTTGAACTCCTAAGAATCCAACTTCTTAAGATAACGGAAATAGAGTACTAGGGTAGAGTGATATCAAGTTATACTACTCTACTCTATAAACAACTACTAAAAGACAAAGATATGGACAATGTGATAACAAGGAACTATTCTTTCTAAGAAGGTCTATTTTAATAATAAACAACATTTTCAGAACTGGTTACACAAAGAAGAATTTACAACAACTGATTATGTTTCCAAAAAACTATACATGCAACTAATAGATGGACACTAATTCCATTCTCCTTGATTATTTTGAGGGTAAGGGTTTACTGTAATTGGGACAGGAGCAGGAGAAGTGTTAAAATGGATTTCAAATGAGGTGAAGAAACTAAAGGGAATCATATCTAACTTAATCTCTATGAAAATATGTAGAATAAGAAATTCCCAACTACAAGCTATGGTAAACATGATGATCTATAAACAAATAACTCTTGCTTGCAAAAGATAAAATAATACTACAAGAAAGGAGACATGATTCATGAACAAGCAGAAAACTTATAAAGATGATATAAATTCTATCCTATAGATTCTTTTAATAAATATATGATTGATAGAACAAATCGTATTACTATGAGCAATGTATGAGACACTTAATCTATTAATGCATTTAAGCTTAAACCTCACATATAAAGGAACAAATCAAATTTAATTACAAATCAACACATGACATAATTCTTAGGCATAAGATGAAAAGAAAGGGGAAATAAGAATAAGGTTTAAAAATTACTCTAAACAATCTCATCTAAGGTTCTTAAGAGAAAATACAATCACTATATAAATACTACTATCAAAATAGAATAAGAAAACTAAAGAGACAAGGTCAAAACAGATTAAAAATGCACAGGGTTAAATGAAAGACTGGATGGCAAACTAAAACGAAGGTCTGTATGAGAGCCAGAATAGGCTATCTAAATGGCAGTCTATCTGAGGAAAATTTAAAAACTTCAAGAAAATAGTGAATCTAAATGATTTGTTTGAGAGCAGTTGACTCATGCATATGCTAATGAAATGTAAAAGAGCAAAAATTAAATCTACTTAATGATTGAATTTCATAGCAACCTAATCCAAACTAGTTCATAATTCAAAAAGGAAATTACATCATTGAACAAACTGGAATACACCTGAGAAAATTCATGATAAAAACAGAAATGAATAAAGCTAAATTTATTGTGACTTAATCAAAGGAATCTAATCTAAAAACTAGACAATGAACAGTAAAGACTTTGAAAAGGAATTTGGAAACTATCCTATGCGCAACCGGTTGCTAAGTTGTAAAGGAAAACTACATAATCAACATGATATTAAAATGAAATCTATGCTACAGAAAGTAATTAACATAAATGATTAAATGAATGGAATTGCATAAACAACTTATAAATAAGACTATACTAGTTACAGAGAAGGGAGATAACAAAGAATACACGAAAATGTAACGCTCTGGTTGTCGAGGGGCCCTCCCAGCAAATAGAGCGATGCCTTTCTAATGGAACATGATCATGCACAACATAATAAAACTTTCATTAAATCAAAAGGTAGCATTACATAGTTTGTGGTCAACTGATAAGATGGCTAACTATCTCGCTATCCTTACTAACTCCATTGATCCTATTAGTTATTTAACTATTAACGATGAGCTATCAACTATTAGCATTCAACCATTAACAATTTCTCGCATGAGGTCATCTATATATATAGTATTTTTATAGAAGGCGAGCAAGTCGACCCTTTCATTGGTCGACTTCTCTTAAGATAAAGCAGACATTATTACAAGTAACTACATTGATAACCAACATATGATGTTTCCTCCCTCTTCGCAAATATGGTTCTTCTCTGGCACGCGATGTGGCATACGAACTCAATCTTAATTGGAGCTAGTGTCAAGGTGTCACAAAGAGGCATCATACGATGCACTCTTCTAGAAGAGGGATCGTGCTAACATTCTGGTGCGTGGTCAATCAGGAAATTCACGGGCCATTTCAATCTTGAATGCTCAGGAATCTATCAGTAACGACACACAATCTGGTTAGAGATCTGGACAGTGAGCTGGATATGCTCACCATATATCTATATGAACACGTGTTTATTTTTTGGCTTATCCAAAAGACCATATAACCTGCAAACAATTATACACGTGAATTAATATATCGAATACGCTTCATACCATATCAATTTTAATCATTAAAATTGTAAAATGATAATAATAAACATAATTTACATAAACCTTAAATTCATTCATACCTGATGCTTGAATGGTGAGCTGCATATCAAAAAATATGAAAAAGGAACCAAAACATATGTCAAAATGTGGAAATTATTAGTCAAAAATGGTGAGAAAATGAGGTTGAACAAGCATGAGGAATCAAATCACACAAAGTGCCGGATTGGGAATAAACTAAATCAAGGTACTGAGTGGGGCTAATAGCCTGCTCCTTGGTAACAGTGCCTCCCATGGAGACATCTCTAGAAATGGGTGGAAGTAAATACTTTGTAAACCAATCAACCAGTAACTAGTCAGGAATGGGAGCCTTGATTAACCTACGTCTTCTTCTCCATTCATGGATATGATCACAGATGTGGGTTGATGTGGTCTGTCGAAGCAAGGTAAACAGGTATGTACTTGTTTTGTACTGGATGGGTAACTGAAAGTGCGTTAAGGAATCCATAGCTAGAGCATTCAAATCCCAAAAAGAGTGTTGTGGTAGCTCTATATACCATTTGGAAGCAATGCCTGTGAAAGTTCTTTGGAATAGTCGAAGATGGATCAAACCATCCATCAAATAATTGGATAAACACCATAGATGAAAATTCATCACATGGTTCTTAGGATCTTCACCAGTTTACCATCAAATTTACGTATATCGAAAGGTAATTTGACCGGAATAGCAGGCCAAGAGGGGTCATGACGAATCGGGTCATTGATCAATCTAGACAAATCTAGCAAATCTAATATTGCTAAAAATGGAAATTATTGATTGGGTTGTGGGTACTAGCAGTACTAATATGGAATTTGCTAACCAGTAGGGTCATAGGTAGATTGATAAATAGGCATGGATGATGTCCCCAAGGCTTGTTGATTAGGTTGTTGCTTATTTGAAGGTCCTCCAAACAAAGAATCAATCAAGGGAAGTGAACCTCCAGGGGGTGGTCCTCCAGGTCCTCCGGATCCATTGGGTCCTCTAGGTCCTCCTGGTGGTGGTCCCCTAGATCCTCTAGGTCCATCAGGTGGTGGTCCATCAGATCCTCCATATCCTCCTAGTGATGGTCCACCAAGTCCACCGGATCCTCCATATCCTCCAGGTCCACTAGGTCCTCTAGGTCCATGACGTCCACCAGGTCCTCTAGGTCCACCAAGTCATCTAGGAGGTCCTCTATATGGTGGTCCTCCAGGCAGAGGTCCATATCCTCCAGTAGTAGGGACATATGCTCCTCCGTAAGATGGAACATTGGACCAATTTGATTGTCCCCATGGTACAAAGGCATTTCTAGGATAGGGAACTCCGGGATAGACTCCCCCCGGGGGCATAGGTTGATAAGCTAATTGAGTTAGGGCGATTGATTCTCTGGATATACATATCCCCAAGAAATCAGAGTAATGGTAAGTTGGACCCATAAACCTCCTTTACTGGAAGGAAGAACAACCGTAGTGGAACTGGAAGGGGGGTAGTTTGTTGCTGGCGGGACAATAGGTACATTTTTCCCCATGCTAGAAATAGTCCCTCTAGTAGGTAATGGATTTTGAATTAGGGGTTTCCCCCCAGGTGTAGAAGCTATTGGAGACCTTGGAACAGATAGGGAATTCTGACTGGGAGAGGGTGTCTAAACCGGATTATGACCAAGAGATGAGGTGGAAACTGGATTCTGAGTAACCATATTTTGAATTGGTGATTCCAGAAGTTGAGCTACATGTGGTGATGAAAGGGCATGATACCCAAGTCGGGTGGTTCTTGAAGGGTTGGGATGAGGAAAAATACTTCTCCTCTTCTCATATTTTTTAAGTTCTTTGATACAATGATTCACACGTTTGAGAGAGTCATAGAGGAATTGGTCATGTGATGGATCTTTCTCTAAGATATTCCTTAAAGGTGCAAGCATCTATGGCTCCGGTTCGGTGGTATATGTCCAGCAATAGTTTATCCTAGATATGTTCTCCAAAAAGGAGCATTTGGGCCATATTCTGTCTCTATGGTTTCATCAAGTAGATGACCACCAATCCAGTCGAATGAGCCGAGATGACCCTCCATTGGAAAATGAAAAGTAGTATCAATTGTAGGAGACAATTGGACCAAAGGATTATTGTAAACAGAGAATTCTTCTCTAGGTCTAGCAGCTGAAGTAGTCTCGATATGAGCATCAATCGAAGCTGGTCATTCCATGGTTACCCTTTCTTGTCCTTCCACGGTTAGAGGAGGGTCAGGAGGTAAACCCTGCAACCTACAGGATTGACGCCTCGTAATTTTCTCAACCGTGGTGGTGGCTGAAATTCTTCTAATCTAGGTCAAAAAAGGAGGAAAAACACACAAACAAACCTACACAGAGATCAAAGTCGCAAGTAGTCTTAAGTGATAGGACGGGTTCAAAATAGTCAGTGTCTCACCAGGATTGTCAAGAAGGTGCAACTCACGATATACCTCAAGGGCATGTGCGTATTAATCTCCCTGAATGTTTTTTTCGGTGTATTACTCCAAAAAATATGGCCAAAGGGTTTTTCTTAATTGGACAAGGAATCCTAGTGGGGTCTCCTGATATAGGCAAGGTACATGGGAGCTCAAATTGGTAGTAGTGTTATCTAATGCAAAACCGTACACAAGGGGCCTTCTGATATACAATCAAGTACATGAAGAACCTTTCTATATATCTCAAGGGTACTTGAAAGGCCATTTGATATACCAACTATACGTGGAAGAACCGTGCGTGTCCCGGGTTGTAGTGCAGACAAATTAACGATAGCTGCTACGTTTTACGATGCCTGAACACGTCACTAACCTATCACTCAAATTTCTATACAATTTTAACCTAAAGCTACCATTAATTTTATATGAATGATTAGGTGAATGTTTGTGATGTGTTGTCTCCAATAATGCAAATTAAATCTATATGCAAAATCACTTCTTTGACTTTGATGAGAACTACTTAGGGTAAGGAAGAGACCTTTTATTTTCTTTCAAAAAATGCACCAAAAGAATGCAACTTTAAATAATCAAAACAAGATCTTAATCAAGAAGTGCAAAGAGATAATTCTTTCAAACACAAATCTTTTCAAACAAGCACTCAAAAGTCTCTCAAATGCAAGAAAGAAAATTGAGCCTCTAACATGCATGAAAAATTAATTTTTGCTACAATGTCAAAAAGACATATTCTTCTAAATCACTCATGCAAATGAAAATAAAATTTTCATAAGAATAAACAAGAGGAAAATAACATGATTCTTTTTGTATTTTTCTAGAAAATATGAGGCACATAAAGCAATTTTTAAAGGAAACTAACTCTAGAAGGAGGCTATAAGTTTTCTTTTCAAAACAAAAATTTTCAAACACTCTTAAAAAAACAAAAGTGAACTATTTTTCCACTTTTCTTTATAGAAATGAAGAAGATAACGTCTTTGGAACTGAGCTCAAAAAGAGAACCAGATTCACAAAAACCAGCAAACTCAAACAGCAAGAAGACAAGCAGAACACAGGAACATTTTCAGAGAAGCAAGAAGTCCAAAGAAATTTGAAAAATAACCTTTTCAAGCAAATTAAAAAAATTGACAGGCAGTTTTGAAGGCCTACCTCGGCGCGTTGAGAAGTACTGCACTAGAGCATCGTAGGTCAGATCATCGCGTTTATCCTCTACACACAGGTGATGTCAGTTCCCTGTCAATTCAACACGAAGGCATTGTCGACACGCTGGACGAAGAAGGGAAAGGCGCCCTAGGAGAATCGACGCTCTGTCAACCAAAGAGAGTTGCACCGCCTGAACTGTAGAATGAAAGGCCAAATGTCTACAGGAGAAACTAGAAAAGACTAAGTTGGACTGAAAAGGGTGAAAACAACTCAAAAAAAAGGCAATAATCAAAAAAGTAAGATGAATGGCTTACCTTGTTGATTGAAATGACTAAAAGGGGAGAGAATAACATTCATATATGGAATGGTTACTGAAACTTGTAAAGCTGACTGGATCTGCACCAGATCTGACTAGATCCTCCCCAGATCTGACCGGATTTACTATCCCCAGTATGGTCACCAATTTTGTTATTAGGAATTATGCAATCAGTGCAGACAATGTTTGTTCAACGTACAAGTGTAGAACAAAAACTCACAGCATCATATCCTTTCCTTAAGCAATTAATTAATAACATGAAATTCCATTATACCATAGATCTGAATCTCTTGTCCTTGTTCCAAAAAGTATTCACAACGTCCGATACCTATAAAATAAATCAAGAAACAAAAACAAGAAGTGAGAGCATCATGATAAATACTAATTACTCATATCAGTGATCAAGGAATCCGATAATACTCAATTGAAATCAACAACACATCAAATATAGGAAAGTGGAACACTTTTCTATTTAATATGAAAGAGATAGAAGTACAACCAAAAATCCTTGATTTCGATGGCTTTGATCTCTACAAGAACATCTACAATCCTCTATGACTATGAAGATCTCTCCACACACAAGCTAGCTCTACTTTTCCTCTAACTCAGACTTCAATCCAACAGCATAAGGGTATGTTTCTTGGCCTCCTCTCACTCACATCATGAAGGCTTCATTTATAGGCCCAAAACCATGAGATTGACTTGGGGAATGGATAGAATGTGATCCCTGCATGTGAAGGAAGAAAATGCCACCTCTCCCAAGCATGTAGGAACTGACTCCATGGAGGCTTCCGCATGGAAGCTTCCAGAACCTTCTTTTTTCCTATTTTTGGACCATCGACGCTCTTGGTAGAAAGGATATGTGCATTGACCTTGGGTTTTGTCAAAGGAAGAGGGCATTGACACTCTTTACTCCATGGTGAGAAACACCGTCGGTGCTCTGTGTAAAAGGAAGAAAGGCATCGACCCTCCAAGATGTGGAAAAAAGATGACCAAGATAGCTCAGGTCAGGATTTTTGGGAGGTTGAAGGGGAATGTAGAATTTCCATGAAGGATGATAGGAAATGTGGAATTTCTAGGTGCAACAGACTACCAAGTGTGAAGTGGTGACCTTAGTTTCCTTGCCTAGGATCCTCACAAGTCACTACAAGGGGAATACCTTGTGGCACTTGAGATAAGCATAGAATCTTTGTCATAGCTCCTTGGGAGGGTATTTACCGAACGCAAGTGCTTGAAACCCTAGTGATTGTTACATGAGGGTCAGCATAAATGTCTCTTCAATCTTCATTAGTTGGATTTGGGCCCTAATAATCCCAACCTAACCTTAGGAAGGTCCCTAACTACAACCTTCAGCAGTTGTCCATCAGTTCCATCCTATGATTTCCCACCCTATAGTGTACATATGTCCATGCCCAACCCTTCCACGGTAACTAGGGTCATCCCTGGCTCTAGCCTACCTCAGATGAACATACATTTCCAAGGAATGGGACGAATGGGAACTAATTTTCATTTAGGAAAAAGTGTGTTGCAAGGAAATATAATTAATCCTAGAATAGGGGGACTAGTGTTGAATTCCATTGGGGTCATAATATGCACCAAGGTAATTTTCATTCATCTAGGGAAGGAGAGATGAACATGGTCAATCATGTAAGTTTTAATACCTCTCAAGGAATCAAACCATTCATGGGGAGGATACCTATAACTAGTACAAAACCATTTATACAAACACATTTCAGTCAGAATAATCAACCTTTCATAAATCTTGGAAATTCCCACATACCAAGCCAACCTTTTTTATACAAACCAATGGGTAGAAATTTCTCTTTTGGTTTGGAATTCTATCGAATAGACAAATCTACCCTTCTTGGATAGTTTGAAATTTCCAAATATTATGAAGCTAACCAATGAATTAGTGTTACACAATCCTAGATGGACCCCTATGCTTACCAAAATTCCTTAAGACATACCTAAATTTGAAGGGAAGTCTAATTAAGACCTGGAAAACCATGTGATGGAATTCCATATTTGGTGTTCTTCAATATCCCTAATGAATTATTCCATTAGTTGGAATCTCTTCAAGGGGACCTTAATGGGGGTTAGCAGTGAAATCGTACATTGAGTTACCACGAGCTTCCTTTCAGAATTTTAACAAAATTGCAATGACATTATTCAATCATTTCCAGGTACTAGTCCGTTGTGATACTGGCACAAAAATCCTAGCTTCATTCAAATAGGATAAGTCCACATTGATCTCCAATCACATTTATAAATGGAGAAGGAGACATAGTTTAATGAAGGAACAAATTCCTGATGATTTCTTAACTTATTGATTCATTAAATCATTGCAAAGGATCTAGCCCTATATGAAGTACAAAGGGAAGAGAAATACATTATGAAGGCTCATCAACTTGATTTGGTATATTCCCAGTCAAGAATGTTGTATGAAATTATTCCCATTGCTCCTAGAGTAGATATCGATATGACTAAACCAAACCCTAGACCTTGTGTTGATGGTGTTCTTGGTTAAGTTGAGAATTCTATGGCTCACCAAGGTAGCAACCGAAATGCACCTGAATCCAAGAAGAACACTAAAAAAAAAACCAAAACCCAACCCTCCCATGGACGTTTTGTTAGTATACATGGCTAATGTTAAGCGAAACCAACAATCCAAAGGGAAGAAAAATAAGAATAAGAAAAATGGAAATAAGGGAAACAATAATGAAAATAATAATAACAATAGTAATAGAAATGTTGGTGGGAGTGATAAATATAAGAAGGCCAATTTCCCATGCAGCCTATGCATATAGGATCACTTGACATAATTATGCCATAAACTAGAAGTTTCTAAAAATTCATTGGCACACCATGAAGCTACAAAGAAACCAGCGATGCTGACTAATATGTTCCCTCCATGGAAGCAATAAATACTTTCTACTTCTAACCCAAACCTTGCAACCTCACAAGAGGGAAACTAGGGTGCCGCTTCAAAAGGGGGAAATCCAATCCAAAGAAAAATATTCATGTGTCACTAGTAAATGAATCTCTAGAAAAGGATAGAAACTATGAGTCAACTACATCTGAACCTAAAGGAAAAGAGAATCCTAAGATCAAAACAACTCAAGCATTATACATATAGAAACCAACAAATGATACTATGTCTAGAATACCAAAAGGTGTTATGAAAAATCTCATGTATAATTCAAATGCACATTATGCTCAAAATTATAGCATAGTGGGATATATGGCCCAATCTCTTTGTGCAATGTCCACTCTCGAAGTCCTCCAGAATGTCCTACTCAATGGAAGACCTTGATTTTGGTTATATGGGACATGGGTCCTTTGGATAGTTAGTTGTTGAAATTTGATTTAGACAATTGGAATCCTTGTCTACCTCACCATGCAACTTTTCAAATGCAAGTTTAGACTAGAAGGTCAAACATCCACTAAAGTATTGTAGATGAGGGATCATCCACCTAAAGTAGTTCCCTCGGTAATTGTGTTAAAGGAATTTTATGGTCACTTATTCCAATCTTGTTGGAAATGGTTTTGAATACATTACTTGCATAGCAGCATGGATGTTGTGCAAGCTCAAAGACACTGCACAAGTGGAACATGGTGCACGAGATGGAAATTGAATATTTTGTGTCACCTTTTGTAATTTTGGACCATATTTTCTGGATATTGGTCATCATTTTGTAAAATCAGTTAAGAATTAGTTAGAAGTTGTCTAAGTGGACCTTGAATGTAAAGGCACAAGCCTATAAGTAGAAGTAGAGAGGCTGGTCTCACATTATCTTGATCTAGATCTGGATACACACTATCTAACTAGAATCAATTGATCTATGAATTGTGATTTTTGAGCAGAAGTAATATGACAAGGCGGAAGTTGATATGAACTACTGTGTCTTTCTATTTTACTATTTTAATATTTTCTGCAACTCTATGATGAATGTTAAGTAAATGCACAACATCGATCTATGATGCGATGTTTTCCTAGTTTAAATGATGTTCTTTTACTGGGTCTGTTTGCGCATCAGTATGTCTACTGCATTTATAATAGAATGATGTGATTTGATGTAGAAGAATGATATGCTTGTATTAATGCTTAAGTAATCATATATGTTAATGTTGTGCTGATTTGTTAAGATGTAGACACATTGCCCCTTCCTATTCTATAGAAACTTGGCTCCATCAGCTCTCCCTTGAACATCTTGGGTGAGACCTCATCTGCTCCACGGGTGTTGCTCGACAGGGTAAAACCTGTCTGGGCCAGTGCTCAGGGAGATCACGTTGGTTTGGCTATCAACATAGTCAAAATACCTATCAACTGGGTTTTGTTGGCTGGGTTTGTGCCAACAAATGGTTCCGTTTCCAAGACCTTGTTGCGACTGAAGGGAGGACATGTTGCGGAATCCAACGAGACAGAAATTCAAGACTGGTTTGACCAGAAGCTGCGAGAATTTGCTAAGACAAAAAATCAGAACCCTAGACTGACAACGGATAAGTGGGTTGAAAGATACATACGCAACGGTTTGTACGTGTAATTTTTCTCTGAATTCTCGATCATCCTGTATGAGTGGTTGGTGTGGTTTACCTATCGCAATAACAATTTCCAAGGAGGTGAGCCAACGTCCTAGATCCAGGAATTGATCCTGGAGTTGCAGGAGACTGAAAACAAAGTGTCATGGGATATTGAAGTCTGGTTGGACAGCATCTTAGAAGGTTATATCACTGAGTTTGTGATTGATACTACCAAGTCCTACAGCAAGCAGAAAGGGAATTTTTCAACAGACCCAGAGGTAGGTTCTTATTGTCATTGCAATTGTCAATTAAGATGCTTGTTTGTGAAAAAGGCATATTAAAGATGCACCTCAAATAGTAGAACTCTGTTGTGCGGTGGATTTAGATACCACAAAGAAAGGGGGGAGATGAATGGAATGATATGGGGTAGATGGGTGTAAGTTACGACCATACGGAGAGGGAAGTCGAGGAAGAAAGTGGTATTATGAGAGGAGGAGCAAGGTTTCGACACGAGAAGAGGAAGATGACACGAGAAGGTCCTGCTACGATCAAAATGCAAGACCGTGAAGGAAGACCAAATGGAATGAAGTGACCCCACAGTGACAACAAGGAAGACCAGACCCAAACTATGCCTAGGATAGAGGTAATATCAACCCCCAGCAACAACGTACCCATGCCTCTATGCATTGCGTCACAATCAGGAAGAAACGCAAGTAAAACACTGACCTGTCTGACGTGCCAACATCACTCTAATAGTAGCAGTAGATCAACATTAGTAGGAAGAAGGCCTTGAATGATGGGCGACAAAGAAAAGTTACCGTTGTTCTATGGGAATGGGACTGAGGATCCAAAACAATATTGGGTCCTGTGTGAAGCAGTATGGACTGTAAGACAAGCTCTGGATGATGATGTGAAGAAGGGCCAATTGGAAACAACCCTGTGGGGTCTTGTACTAGATTGGTATATGAAATTTGTACAATTCCTACGGGGACTCAGCCGAAGAAATTGGAAAAAGTCAAGAGAGGACTTATTGAAGAATTCAGAAAACCAAAGTCTGAAGCATAGTACATTACGGAACTGAAGGAAATTAAGCAGTATCCCAATGAGACTATTTGGGATTTTGATTAGAGGTTCAAGACATTCATGGCAAGAGTTAGTTTTGAGATGAGAAACATTAAACAAAAGGAATGGTTTATTGCAACGTTGTTAACCCATATCAGACTACCGCTTATGCAGCAGAAGATCGCCACACATAGCGAGGCTCTGGAGATAGCCATGAAGTTGGAAGCTTCACCCGTTGGATAAAATGTAGTTGGTATGAACCAAATTCAGATGCAGTTAGAAAACTTGACACTTCAGTTACAAGACATTAATAAGGGAAAGGAACAACATGAGGATATCTGGTGTACTCGATGTCACACAGATAGATATACCAAGGATACTTGCCCAGATTTCTGAAACTATCTGTTGTCAAGGGTGTCGAACCCTTTGATTTGTGGCAGTGTACCATGGTTCCTCATTTTTCAAGTATATGGGAATCGACATGAGGAATGTGGATACATGCATAAGATGGTGAAAAAACTGGAAAATATATACTCCTCATTTTATTGATCTGTCAGGGATGAAGATAAAGACTGTTGCGCATATGACCTACTCTAGGAGAGAACATCCGACTCGTATTATGTGAAGGGAGAGGATCATCGGGCAGTACAGCCTCCACAGCCATAGGTGGTGAAACCACCACCTTAACCACAGCATGTACCTCCACCAAAGATTCAGTTTACACCACAACAAAGGATGCAACAGCAATTTATGCCATAGCCGTAGCACAATTAGATGCAAATGGCATCACAGCAGCCACAATATGTTCAGTTAGCACACTATGTTTAGTAGGATCCAAATCCCCCATAGCAACAATTGGATCAGCTGTAGTACCAACAACAAGGAGGATTCGCAAAGGAGTTTAAGGACAAGGATGAGGATTCGGTCAAGGAGGTGGACGAGGTCATGGACCTATCCAATGTTACAATTGTGGTGTGTTGGTAAATTGCCAAAGAGATTGTCTGCACCTATAATGTACATGCACATATTGTACCATGATTGATCACACTGTTGAGAAATGTCCACAACTGATTGTGAGGTGGTAGGCCGAAAATGTACCGCAGCTACAGAATCAGAATCAATTATAGAACCAGAATTAGTTGCAGAGACAAAATCAAGTACAGAATCATCCTTTGTTGAAGAATCAAGCGCAGAACCAACTTCCAATTCAAAACCGGAATACAAATCACAACGTGGGTCAACCTGTGAATCCACCATTGAACCATAATCAAGGACCAATGGTCGTGAAGATTTCAGCATAACCCAGGACATAAGATGTTTATTTCGCAGTCATCATGGGCAAATGCATGATGACGAGAGAAGATGGGCCCCATCCACAAGTTCGGTTGGCTGGCAAGAAGAAGGCATAGTTTGACATCGATGCTGAGAAAGAAAAATTATTTGAAGCATGAAATGCGATCCGAAGAAATCCTGGTAAGTCACCTATCTATGAAATTCCCACTGCTTTTGATTCTTCTTTGGAAGCAGGACCATCGCGACAACATGGTACCTTGCAGAGTTTTTTTGAAAGTTGTTTGTCACTGGAAAGAGATCTTGATGCTCTTTCCAAGATGGAAAGCTTGTTGTATCTATTGGATAAAGGATGGAAGGATTCCACAGTGAATTCCCTGCATAAGAAAAATACAGGGAAAGAGATGCACATGAACATTCATATTGGGGACTATGAAGTAGATTCAATCATCCTAGATTTGGGCTCAGATGTTAATATATTGATAAAATAGACATGGTAGAAGATGGGGAGGCCAACATTAGGATGGTCTTTGGTATAGCTGCGATTGGCTAATCAATCCAAGGTTCAACCAATCGGGCGTGTGTCGCACCTGGTAGTGGATGTTGAGGGCATGAAGACCTATGTTGATTTCGATGTGATTGAATTTGTTTATGGTGGAGGCCCCTAGCCCGCATTGTTGGGGATTGGTTGGGCCAATGATAGTATGATAGTGATCAATTTTAAGAAGCGCATGGTGACATTTGAGAACCAAGACATCAGAGTCATCGGTCCAATGGATCCAAATGGAGGGAGAAGATATATTGAGCCAGTGAAGGATGAAGTTATCAGAATATGGAATAATGCTTTTAATATTTCAAAAGATTATACACATCTGACTGCTGATAAGGAACTTGGTTGATGCAGCACTAGCTCTGCATCATCTGACTCTGATGTTGCTTTAGAGAACTGGCAGAACCACTTGGATGAAGTGTTACTATGAAAGTGCGGCTTGATTACACAGTCACTATGTCACATTGTGACTGAGACCATTGAATTTCCAATTTATGAAGGACTACTAGACTTATCTAAGTTTCTTGTTTCCTTTGAAGATAAGGTGGCAGAACCACATAGGTTGCTGGCCTTGGAGGAAGCATTGAAGGATACCCCAACACGCTAGTGGGTGACCCATAAGAAATTGATCACTGGATGGTTTTAGTGTTGATGATTGATGACAATTCTCTTCAGCGGTACCAAAGTCTACCATGCTGGGAGATACGATGGATGGAATAGTCCTGGTGATCATTTGATTGAGTGTCAGACTTTGTGGGCATCATGACCAAAGGATGAGTGGGTCCATGCCTTTGTCCACACATTGGATGAAATTCCATGATATTGGTATGTATCGACTGAGTTGCGCGGAGAGATCACCACTTGTGAGGAGCTGGAAGTTTGCTTTAATCACACCTTCAGTTTTGTAGATGCCAATCCAGATGTTCACAATGTGCTACAACTTATCCACGATGTTGTCTTGAATGTGGTGCCAGTCACATATCTAGTGGATCTGCATGCGCATTGTCACATGCAATCGATGATGGAATGTTATAATGTGTCAGGCGAGCCAGATGACGATGATCTATGGAATATTAACATTCTGAAAACAAAAGGAAGTTGGGATGTCACAGCAACATATGTGCCGACGAATCCCATGAATCAGCCACTGAAGATAAGGAAGGTCAATATTGGGACAGAAGATAACACAAAGTTTGCAAGTGTCAGAGAATACTGGGATGAATAAACAATGGAAAATATTATATACTTGTTGCATGAATTCCAAGATCTATTTCCTACGAAGTTTTCTGAGATGAAGGGGATACTAGGAGATTTAGGAGAGATGAAGATCCCATTGAAACTTGATGCAAAACCAGTAAGATAGTGCATGTATCATCCGAATCCGTGATACAAGGAAAGGGTAAAAGCTAATCTTGATCGGATGTTGGATGCTAGAATAATTGAACCAGTCAAAGAATCAAAATGGATCAATCTAATGGTTGTACAAGACAAGAAAACGAGTGAGGTTCGTATCTACGTCAACCTGAGAAAATTGAATGACGTGTGTATGCATGATCCATTTTCGACACCATTTACTGATGAAGTTCTGGAAGGAGTAGGATGTGAGGAGATGTATTACTTCATAGACATATTTTTTGGCTATCACCAGACAAGGATCGCAAAAGAGGATTGGCATAAAACCGCATTTGTTACTCAATGGGGTTGTTTCCAGTATACTGTGATGCCTTTCAGATTGAAGAATGTTCCTGTGATATTTTCTCAGGTTGTTGTCGCTCCATTCAAATATTTCATTCAGAAGTTTTTGTAGGTTTATATGGACGACTGGATAGTTTATGGGTTGATCAGAGACCATTTGGTAAACCTATGACTGATGCTGGAAAGATGTCGATGGAATCATATCACACTAAATTCTAAAAATTTTATTTTCAGCGCACCTTTTGGGATGTTGTTGGGTCACATTGTTTGCAAATGGGGACTGTTGGTTGACCCTACAAAGATTGCATTGATCTTAAGCTTGCCACCGCCTACAAATGTAAAGATGCTCAAAGTGACATTAGGGAACACAAGGTACTATAGCAAGTTCATATGTGGATACGCTGCGATCGCAGCACCGATGGAAAATTTATTGAAGAAAGATGCAGCATTTGTATGGAGTCAAGAGTGTTAGTAGACTTTCGACACATTGAAAGCCAAGGTGGCTTCTGCAACAATACTTGTTTTTTCAGATTGGGACAAGGAGCTCCATGTTCACATGGATGCATAATCTATTGCACTGGGGGTGATACTTACGCAACAAGGAGAAGGAGATCTAGATCACCTAATTGCTTTCATGAGTAGAAAGTTTTCATCCGTAGAAAATAACTAAAAACCATAGAGAGAGAATGTCTAGCGATGGTATATGTTCTACAAAATTTTAGGCATTACTTATTGGGCAGTCATTTTAAGATGTTTACAGACCATTCTGCTTTGAAGTACCTAGTCAATAAGCCTATGTGGGGGGGAAGATATGTCATTGGATACTCCTCTTTCAAGAGTTTGATTTCAAGATAATTGTGAAGCTAGGTCGCTTAAATGCGGCCCATGATCATTTATCAAGAATTGAGACAGGTGAAGAGCCAACAAATATTGAAGACGGACAACCAGATGCACAGTTGTTCAAAGTCAACATAGAAGGTAATTAATATGATCAAATAATTTGGTTTCTTGCGACGGGAAGCGCATCGAAGGATTTCACAATGAGTCAGAAGAAACAATTGGTGGTGAAGGCCTCGAATTTCCAGTTGATCGTTGGCTAGCTATACAAACTAGGACCCGATGATATTTTGCAGTGATGTGTCCTACAACATGAACAAGGGCATATTTTAGAAGAGGCACATGTGAGAATTGTTGGTGGACACTATGGAGGACACACTACTGTGAGAAAGGTGCTTCGTGCGGGGCACTGGTGGTCCACTCTGCAAAATGATGCGACAGACTATGCGAGGAGTTGTGATGTCTCTCAATGAACTGAAAAACTGTAACACCCCGGTTTTGACCCCATTTGCATTAGAAATGTATATGATGTATAAATTGTAATTAATCATGATGTGGAGCTAACAACAAAATCCCCACCATCAATTTAACATTTTATGTTCCGGCAATTAAAATCATTTCCGATGGTATATTCGTGCTAGCCGACACATTATAATTTTCACATCATGTAAATACGCATTTTAATTAAAAATACCCACAACCAGCTATGTCAATGCAACCATAATGAAAAGGGCATGACTTTCCTAAGCATAGGGAGGGAAATTATTTATCCCTTGGGGCTAATGGGGAAAATCCAAGTGTCAGTTGATAAACCCATTTAGTTGTCACCCACACTTTTGACTTACTCACCTTTCCTTGTCTCATTCAACTACCAAATTAAAATCCTCTAATGTTAGTTGGGCAATTATTGCATGGACAGTGGTGTGGCAGGACTGTTGGTCCTTTCCCACATGCACACTCCACCAAGGAGACTCATTTTCCCTCACATGGGAAGAAAGAGACCATACGACCCATTCTTCCATTTGGGCCATTCTCATGCATAGAGCTAGGGGAACTACCTCACGTTCATGATTTTCGCTGTGTGTGTGAATTTCGTTGTTAAGGATTTTGCTGTGTGGGTTCTCATCCTCATGATTTTGGGCCTGGGGAATTTTCCTCATTACCAAACATCCATGTTGGGTTCTCTCCAAAATGGATGGAAGTTTCCTGTGCATGAATCTTGTTTTTGGATTTTGTTGTGCGTAGTTACCTTACCGGTTTTGTGGTTCTGTGTATTCGAACCCATCTCTAGGCTGAGAATCTATTGAGTCTAATTTCCTTCCCAATCAGGCTGTGTCTTTCCCATTGTTTTCAGTGGTGAGATCATGGTTGTTGTTTTCCCCATGACTGTGGGTTGTTACTGAGTTGTTCTGGCCACATTAGGGCCAAGAACAACTCTGAGATCGTTTTGCTCAGTCAAAACTATGTATCACCATTTTGGCTACCGTAATGTTTCCTTTTTCTTCCCCAGAGCTATGAATTGCTCGATTTTGTTGTGTGTATGCAGTGATTGGTCTCTAGACTATTTTGGAGTGGGAATGAAGGCTTGGTCTGCTTGATAAAACTGGTGTGTTCGGGAGCCTCATAGCTAGAGCTAGAGGGCTGTATTTTTTCTCCACACCCCTGAATAACACTGGAAGGGAAGTCAGTGTCTGAGGGACTATGTAGTAAAGAAGGGATTTATTCCTTGTGTTGGGTGTGTGTAGGTTTCCTAGAATTGAGGCTAGTTCTGGTGCAGGTGTCCTTAGCTCTTTAGTGAGCCAACCAACTTAGTAGTCATATTTTCCCAACTCCTTGATGGCCTGATAAACCCAACTATGTTGGCTTGGCTATGTACTGTTGTGTATCTTTGGCTATGTGTGAGCCTGCTTAGTTCCTTATTCCTTGGGGAATCATGCCTAGCTCGGGGGTGGCATTGTTGCTGGGAGATTAAGGAGCACACTGGCCTATGGTTGGTTGGAACGTTGCAGCGACGTAGCTAGTTGCGGGATGAGTTCTTCATAAGATAAGTATTCTCTTGTGTTCGATCTGTGCAATTGTATTTGATGTTTTCTGAATTAAAATGAACATGTTAAATTCTTGAATGCATGGTTTTGCTTTCGTTGTATGGTAATAATGTATGCATGTTTTAGTTCGAAGCATTTTAATTTTTATGTGTATGTTCATGGGGCTACTTGTCCGGATAGATAATGTTATGGTAGCATCCTCTTTTCCATTCGGAGGGTCGGGGATGTTACAGTGTGGTATACAAGCCTCGGGATTGCAATATTGGGCCTCTATGGGCCAAGAAAATCAGCTTGTAGAGGCAGAATTAATTCCTGTTGAACATAGGATAACAAGAAAAATTTTGAAAAAATTCTAAGTATGGAATATATCAGATGACTTAGGCTGAAGTCCATCCGATACGTCGGATGACTTAGCCAGAAGTCCATACAATACATCGAAGGACTTAAGCTGAGTCCATCTAGTAAAGAAACCCAGTGGAAAGAAAACTTTGAAAAATTCCCTAAGTTTGAATTTTACCGAAAGATCTTGGCTAGGAGGAGCCGAATCCCTCGGCTCGGAGGATCTGAATGTCTCGACTGGGAGGAGCCAGAGGTCTCAGCCAGATGGAGCCAATGTGTTAGCAAGGCTTACCAAAAGGGAGCTGAAATGACGACAGAAAGAAGAAGAAGAGAAGAAATAAAAATCTGGAAATTTTTCTAAGTATAGGAAATATCGGAAAAGAATAGAGGATCGGTCAGCCGAAGCGTCGGAAGACAGAGGAAGATCGATCCAAGGCGTCAAAAAGGAATAGAGGATCGGTCAGTTGAAGTGTAGGAAGATAGAGGAATATAGATCCAAGGAATCAAAAAAGAATAGAGGATCGGTCAACCGAAGCGTCAGAAAAGAATAGAAGATCGATCAACCAAAGCGTCGGATGATACAGGAAGATCGATCTGATATGGCATCGGAAGACAAATGAAGATGGATCTGATATGGCATCAAAAGATAGATGAAGACTCACCCATTAAGGAATCAGAAGCGTTGTCAACTAGTGACCTGATACATCTAATTGCTAGTTGGGAAGGGATCCGATCAGAAAACAAACAAACAAACAAAATCTGAGTTTTTCAGCGGAATTTCTCAGTGGAAAAGCGGGATTCCAGTGGGTTTCAGAGGTGTCAAAAGGGTGAAAAATGGCAGTGATCTTATGTGCCAAATTGCATGAAAATCAAGTATTTACAACAATAACAAAAAATAAGGGCATTTACCTCGACCCGCGAAGCCACAAGGGGGAAAGCCCCCTTGACCCCCGCCATCCCCTTGAGATAGTCGTTCTTTGAGGAAGAAAATTATGTATTTTGGGAAAAGTTGTCATTGTATGATTTTTCCAAGAGAAGGTAAGTAATTATGATTTGTATAAATGATATGCAGCTAACAGTTGTGTTACTAACGCATTTTATAGAATCATAGTCACCTTCAAGGGAAGTATTCCAAGTAGCATGGTTTGGTAAAGTAAGTTGTGGTTCCACCATGAGAACCCATGATGGATATGATGCTCGGGATTCCTATGATCATGTGTGATATGCCATGGGAGAAAATTTCCAAGTTGGAAATGATGACATAGAGTCTAATGGAAGGATATTCCAAGAGACGCCACTAGATGTTGTATCCACCATGAGAAGCTTGATTAAATCCCAGGAAGAGCAACATCAGTTGAATGCTGCTATGTTGCAGAGTTTGACAGACTTGCAAAGAAAGATGGACTCTGGATAGGGTGCAATAAAACCAGAAGGCAGTAAGAGCAATACCAGAAGAAGAAGAAGGACTTCTAGTAGAGCATCTGACTCAGAAGAATCCAGTGGGGATTCAAGCTCTTCTTCTCGAAAGGACAAGAGAAAGAGGCACCATAGGGATCACTCTCGAGATGAATTCAAGAAGGATAAACCTCCTACATTTGACGGTGAGAAAAATACTAGACAAGAGGCTGAAGCTTGGCTTCTTGGGATAAAGAAGTATTTCCAAGTTCAATACTACTCCAGAAATATGAAAGCAAGGGTAGCTATATTCAATCTGAATGGAAGGGCATCAATTTGGTGGGAGAACTTCAAGAAAGTAAAAAGGATCAGTGAAAGGAGACTTAAGTGGAAACAATTCAAGAAGTATTTCAAGCAGAAATACCTCTCGAACAGGTATTATGATGACAAAATTAAGAAGTTCCATGATCTGATATTGGGACAGCAGACCATGGAAGAGTATGCAGATCATCAATCAATTGTGGTTGAAGTTGCAGGTAAGATTGTCGAGCAATCTATTTCTATTTTGATTGACCCTAGTTCTACTCACAGTTACATTACTCCTAGAGTAGTGGAGATTTGTGCTTTTAAGAAAGTAAAGCATAGAAAATCTTGGTTAGTTCAGCTAGCCACTGGAACTAAGAGAAAGGTTAGTGAAGTGGTAGAGAAATTCCCATTGGTCATGAATGGATTGGTCACTTGTGTAGATCTGAATGTTCTACCACTTGGTTCCTATGATTTTCTCATTGGAATGGATTGGTTAGAAGCTCACAGGGCAAAGCTTGACTATTACAATAAGACTTTCAAATGCATGGACAAAGAAGGGAACCTAGTAGTGGTAAGAGGTATTCCAAAAGTGATTTCTGTGAGGCAGGTTTCAACAATGCAATCGAAGAAGTTATGTAGGAAAGGTTTCCAGTTGTATGCAACTCATATTTTGGAGGCAACAGAGAATGAAACTCCTAGGTTGGAGGACTTTCATGTGTTGTAGGAATTCAGCGATGTGTTTCATGATGAGATTCCAGGGCTTTCTCCAAAGTGGGACATTGATTTCACAATTGAACTTGTGCCAAGAGTAGCACCAGTGTCCAAGACACCCTACAGAATGAGTACTCAGAAATGCTAGAGTTGAAGATGCAACTGCAATATTTGTTGGAAAAGAAGTATATCAAGTCGAGTGTGTCTCCTTGGGGAGCACCAGTTCTGTTTGTAAAGAAGAAAGATGGTACACTCAAGTTGTGTATTGATTACAGACAATTGAACAAGGTTACTGTGAAGAATAAATATCCTTTTTCTAGAATTGATGACCTCTTTGATCAAATGAGAGGATCAAACGTATTTTCCAAGATTGACTTGAGGTCTAGTTACCATCAAGTGAGAATCAAGGATGAAGACATTCATAAGACAGCCTTCAAAACAAGGTATCAACATTATGAGTTTGTAGTGGTACCATTTGGTCTCGCAAATGCACCAGCTACATTTATGTTCCTTATGAATAGTGTCTTCAGCAAGTATTTGGGAAAGTTTGTTCTTGTTTTCCTCAATGACATTCTTATTTATTCTAAGAATGAGGAAGAGCATGAAGATAATTTGAGATTGACATTGTAATTTCTCAGGGAGCATCAGCTGTATGCAAATCTGAGAAAGTGTGACTTCTATATAGATAGACTTCAATATTTGGGTCACATTTGTTGATGTAATTGTAACTTCAGAATGTATTCACTTGTATTTCTTATGTATTGTAACCTGGTGTTTATTCTAGGATGTACTTGTGTCATGTCATGCCCTGATGTTCCTATTGGGAGGATCTATAATGTAAACAAGTCATGTCAAGAGTTAAAGTCCCCACAGTTCTGGGGCACTAGGGTTATTAGACTCTCCTAGAGAGGTCAGCCCTAGTAGGGTTTAGTCAAGTCGAGAATTAGTATAAATAGAGAGGTAGCCTCTCTATTTATCACACACTCACTCACACTCAGTTGTAGCACATAGTTGAGGAAGAGAAAGACACTGGGGCAAGGAAGAAAGAAGTTACTGTTGTCGGGAGATCATCTTACTGTTTTGGGATCTTACTTTTGGTGCTGATTTTATCTCTGAGGAAGTTGTAGGGTTTTCTCCATTTATTGTTTCCCTGAGGAAAAATATTGTGTTCATTGTCTCTTGTGTTTGATTGATGTGCTTGTTATTGTCTCAGTTAAAGATCCTAATGTTATGCTAGCTTAATGTTAAAAATCTAACATGGTATCAGAGCTAACCTGAGAAGAAGAAATTGTGCAGCTGCGAGAAATAGGGATTCCTACTTTGTGGATTGCTCTCCATATATTTTCAGCAAACGTAGGGTGGAATAACTCTCCTCCCTAGGGTGCATCTTTCTGTCGAAACAGAATCCAATTCTGAGGTTTTTCAGTTTTGGACCCGACACTGCTGCCAGAAATTAGGGCTTTTCATAGAAGAGGAATTTTTCAGTGATCCCAGGCCTGGATTGATATCCTCCCTAAAATCAAAGTTGAGGATCAAATTCAAAGAATTCGGTTGGATAGAACTCTGAAAAAGCAAAACCCTAATTTGCTCCTAAACCAGCACTGTAGGATTTCAGCTCCAAAGCCAAATCCGACATCTTGACCTGATAAGATCTAAATCTTTCGTATTTCCTTTTGAGGTTCTCAGTTAAGATGTCTCATCATACCAAGCTTGATGAAAATCTTGAGGGAGCTGATAACTTCTGAGCCTAGAAGTATAGGATCTCCCTGGTCCTAGAAGAAAATGAGTTGGACTCCTATATCAGTGAGGAGGTTCCAGTTCCAGAGGGAGATGAGGCAAAGGACTTACATAAAAAGAAGTTGGTTATGGAAAAGAGGATCATTACTGATTTTATCAAGAATCACCTTATACCACAGGTGTCCTCCCTCAAGACACCTAAAGCTATGTTTGATGCCCTAACCAAATTGTTTGAAGGGAAGAACATAAACCGGAAGATGACTCTATGAGACGAATTGAAGAATGTAAAGATCCAAAATGCCGAGACCATCCAGTCTTACTTTACAAGGGTATCTCAAATCAAGGAACAACTGGAAGCAGTAGATGAAGAAGTTGAAAATGCAGATATTGTAATGACCACCTTCAATGGTCTCCCTAGATCATGGGACTCCTTTATTCAAGGAATCTGTGGTAGAAAGAAGCTAGTCAAGTTCAGCAGACTATGGGAATAATTCTCCCAAGAAGAAGCTCAGATAGCAGCTCGAGAAGAGAAGATGGGAATTGAAGATCAAGCTCTCACAGTTCACTCCAAGAGACCCAGAAGAAGTTCTCATCACCCCAGAGGTAAGACCTTTCATAAAGATAACACTAGAAAATATTTGTCTAGAATCAGATGTTATACATGTGATGAGAAAGGACATTATGCTAGAGAATGTCCTAGAAACAAAATTGTCTCTCACAAGAAGAAGGGAAACAAGAGAAGACATCATGCTCATGCTGTAGAGGATGATGAACCTTCGACAAAGAGAACCAAATATGAAAGTGAAGATTCTTCAAGCGAGGAAGAATATGTTTTGATCTCCGCTCTCATAGGAAACATTACTCATGGAAGCAATGATTGGCTTATAGATAGCGCGGCTTCTAAGCATATGATAGGATTCAAGGAATCCTTTGTGAAACTTTTAGAACATGAATCACCTCACAAGATGAATCTAGGAGATGACTACCAGTATCCAATAAAAGGTAGTGGGGAATCCTCCTACAAGCTAGACTCTGGAAATTATATGACAATGAAGGAAGTATTGTTTGTACCAGGACTGAAGAAGAACCTTCTCTCCATATCTGCATTAGATGCAAAAGGGATGAGGGTTGTATTTATAGATGGTCAAGTCATCATGTGGCCAAAAGGAAAGACTATCGATGATGCAATAGTGATTGGAGAACAAGAAGGAGGATTGTACAAATTAAAGGGCCATCCAGAATAAGCCTTGGTCCATGACACAGTAGAGCCAAATGAACTTTGGCATAGAAGGCTTGCACATTATAGAGCACTACCACTTGCAAGCAAAGTTGTTGAAGGTCTTCCAGAAATTCAAACAAAACATGAAGGGGTTTGCAAAGGATGTGCAAAAGGAAAGAACACAAATAAGACATTTCCAAGTAGCGAGAGCAAAGCAAAAGGAATCTTGGAAATCATCCACTCCGATGTATGTGGTCCTATGTCATCAAGCTCACTAAACGGGTATGTATACTATGTTTCTTTTATTGATGATTTTTCTAGGAAGACATGGATTTACTTTATGAAGAACAAAGATGAAGTATTCAGCAAGTTCAAGGAATTCAAAGCCTTGATCGAGAACCACATTGAAAAGAAGATCAAGACCTTTCGATCAGATAATGGCGGATAATTCATGCCAAATGAATTAAAATAGTTATGCAAAGATTCATGGATTAAGAGGGAGTTGTCCACTCCTTATAATCCAAAATAGAATGGGATTGCAGAACGAAAGAATAAAACTATCATGGAAGCCGCAAGACCTATGCTTCATGATCAAGATATGCCCATGCATCTATGGGCAGAAGCTTCCAGAACCGCGGTGTATGTACAGAACTGTACTCCACACAGAGTACTTGAGAACAAGACTCCTAAAGAAGTCTTCTCTGGAAAGAAACCAGAAGTCAACCATCTCAGAATATTTGGATGTCCTATGTACATACACATTCCAAAAGAGAAGAGAACAAAATTAGATCCTTCAGGAAAGAAGGGTATATTTGTGGGATACACTGAAAGCTCAAAGGCTTATAGAATATATTTCCTAGGATTCAAGAATATTGATATCAGCAGGGATGTGACATTTGATGAAGACACAGCTTACAACAAATCCAAGAAGAGACATGTTGAAGAACCTGAAGAAGCAGAAGCACCCAGAATCCATGATACAACCATGAACAAAGAAACTCAAGAAGAAGATCAAGAATTTGAAGAACCACAAAGACCTGTAGATCCACCTCAGGAGAAGAATCCTCACAAGAAGAAACCTGCTTGGGTATGAGAAATTATCCAAGGTAAGGAAAGATATGGGGCTCCAGAAGAGAATCATAGAGAAAGAAAGAGGACCAGATCCTGCTCTGAGTATGTAGCATTACTACGTGATTTCATCGATAAAGAACCTTTTAATTATGAAGAAGTGGTGGAATGGAAATAATGGAAAGATGCTATGATCGAAGAATATCAATCAATCATGAAGAATGATGTTTGGGATGTTGTCCCAAGACTAGAAGGGAAGTCAATTGTAACTTCCAAATGGATCTACAAGATCAAGCATGCTGCAGACAGTAGCATAGAAAAATATAAAGCAATAATTGTTGCTCGTGGTTTCTCCCAAAAAGAAGGAATAGACTATGAAGAAACCTTTGCACTTGTATCCAGATACACTGCCATTAGATCGGTACTTGCTCTGGCTACAATGATGAAATGGAAGATACACCAAATGGATGTCAAGACTGCTTTCTTGAATGGTGTAGTGGAAGAGGAAGTGTATGTAGAGCAACCACTTGGTTTAGAGACACATGACAAAGAATCTCATGTATGCAGATTGAAGAAAGCCCTGTATGATTTGAAACAGGAACCTAGGACTTGGTACGGTAGAATTGACAACTCTCTATTTAGTTTGGGATTTACTAAGAGTAAAGCAAATTCCAACCTTTACTACAAGGTTGAAGATGGAAACCCAGTGATGCTCCTACTGTATGTAGATGATCTGTTTGTAACACGTATGGATGGGTTAATTACTGATACAAAGAGGAAGCTTGCTGTCAGTTTTGAAATGAAGGACTTGGGTATGATGCATTATTTTCTAGGCATGCAGGTGTGGCAGAGTGCAGAAGGGATATCCCTGGGACAAGGGAAATATACAATAGAGATCCTGAAGAGGTTTGGGATGATGGACTGCAAGGATATGGCCACACCTATGGCATCGAACCTAAAGCTATTAAGTGATGCTTCATTAGAGACGGTTGATGCTATGATGTATCATCAAATGATTGGATCCTTGATGTACCCGATGAACACAAGACCAAATATTTGCTTTGCTGTGAACACCTTGAGCCATTTCTTGATAGATCCAAGAAATGTTCACTTGATTACTACAAAGCATATTCTGAGGTACCTAAGGGGCACAGTTGATTATGGGCTCAAGTATGAATCGAATTAGAAGATTAACCTGGAGGGTTATGTTGATTCATATTGGGCAGACAGTGCCATCGATAGGAAGAGCACTTCAGGGTGTTGCTTCATTATGGGATCAAGTGTGATCTCTTGGTTTAGAAAGAAGCAATCCTGTGTGGCACTAAGTATAGCTGAAGCAGAGTATGTCGCAGCTTGTTCAGCTAGTTGTGAGCTAGTATGGCTAAGGAAGCTACTGTCTAATTTATTTGATCTCCAGTTAAATGCTAATTGTATATATTGTGACAACCAGAGTTGTGTTAAGTTGTCAGAGAACCCAGTGTTCCATGACAAGTCGAAGCATATCGAGATCAAGTATCACTATATCAGGGATATGGTGCAGAGGGGAGCAGTGAAGCTCTAGTATGTTACGACGGACAAACAGATAGCTGATGTGTTGATGAAGCCATTGGATAGAGAGAATTTTGAGTACTTCAAGGAGAATCTTGGTGTTCTCCAGATCGAGGCTCTCTCCAAAGGGAAATGATGAGTCCATGAGCCATTTTGACATGGTAAGAAGATTGGTTCCTTCCATGATCAGATTTAAGGGCTGAGCCATTCTATCATGGTGAGAGGTTTGGTTCCTTCCATGTCAGATATGAGTGCTGAGCCATTCTGATATGACTGTAGGACTGGTTCCTACATGATCAGATATAAGGGCTATTTCCATTCTTGGAATGGAGCTACTTGGTGAGGTACCAGGAATACTTGGTCTAGGACTGAGGGTCATTCTGATATGACTGTGAGATGTGTTCTCACATGATCAGATATGAGTGCATGGCTATTCTGTTGTGATAGAGGGATGTGTTCCCACTTGATCAGATGTAAGGTCCAAGCCATTCTGTCATGGTGAGATGATTGGTTCCTTCCATGTTAGATGTGAGTGCTAGCCATTCTGACTTGGTGTCAGATATAAGGGCTATTGCCATTCTTTGAATGGAGGCACCTGGTCAGTTACCAAGAATCCTCAGTCTAGGACTGAGATCCATTCTGATGTGACTGAGGGATGTGTTCCCACATGATCAGATGTAAGTGCAGAGCCTTTCCACAGATGATAGTAGGTGTGTCCTATCATGTTGGTGGATGTGAGTGTTACGCCTTTTCACAGATGGTAGTAGGTGTGTCCTACCATGCTGGTGATTGTAAGTGTTGTGCCTTTCCACAGATGGTAGTAGGTGTGTCCTACCATGCTGATGGATGTGAGTGTTGTACCTTTCCACAGATGATAGTAGTTGTGTTCCTATCATGCTGGTGGTTGTAAGTGTTAAGCCTTTTCATAGATGATAGTAGTTGTGTCCTATCATGCTGGTGAATGTGAGTGCTGGGCCTTTCTGATGTGATTATAGGATTGGTTCCTACATGATCAGATGTGAGTGTTGGGCAGACCATTCTGACTTGGTGTCAGATATAAGTGCTGATGAAGATCTACATGGAGGCTAGGCCTACAACCAGCATGAAAAAGGCCTAGCTCTGTAGAACTTCTTATGATGAGAAGAATCATGAGATAACAACCGTGATGATCTAGTGATGATGATCCAGTGATGATGATCCACCAGTGATGATCCAGATCTAGTAATGATGTCCAGTAATGATGATCTAGCAGTGATGATCCAGATCAAGTGATGATCCAGATCCAGTAATGATGTCCAGTGATGATCCAGATCGAGTGATGATCCAAATCCAGTGATGATGTCTAGTGATGATCCATATCCAGTGATGATCCAGACCTAGTGATGATTTCTGATGATGATCCAGATCGAGTGATGATCCAGATCCAAAGATGAAGATGAATTCAAGATGCAGATGATGAGATGATCTAGAGAAGAAGACCAGTGATGAAAATTGTGTCAAGAGAATAACTTCCTAGTTAAGAGGGAGTGTTGATGTAATTGTAACTTCAAAATGTATTCACTTGTATTTCTTATGTATTGTAACCCAATGTTTATTTCGAGATGTACTTGTGTCATGTCATGCCCTGATGTTCCTATCGGGAGGATCTATAATGTAAACAAGTCATGTCAAGTCATTGTGGGTAACCCTCCTATTGTCTAAGGGTTAAAGTCCCCGCAGTTCCGGGGCACTAGGGTTATTAGACTCTCCTAGAGAGGTCTTCCGTAGTAGGTTTTAGTCAAGTCGGGAATTAGTATAAATAGAGATTTGACCTCTCTATTTATCACACACTCACTCACACTCAGTTTTAGCACATAGCTGAGGAAGAGAAAGACACTGGGGCAAGGAAGAAAGAATTTACTGTTGTCAGGAGATCATCTTACTATTTTGGGATCTTACTTTTGGTGATGATTTTATCTCTAAGGAAGTTGCGAGGTTTTCTCCATTTATGGTTTCCCCGAGGAAAAAAATGTGTTCATTGTCTCTTGTGTTTAATTGTTGTGCTTGTTATTCTCTCAGTTAAAGATCCTAATGTTATGCTAGCTTAATGTTAAAAATATAACAACATTATCTCAGAAGAGGGTATATCTATGGACCCTGAAAATATTGAAGCCATTATGAATTGTCCTACTCCAAGAAATGTGACAGATGTAAGATCTTTTATGGGACTTGCAGGATACTATCCGAGATTCATTGAAGGATTCTCCAAAGTTGCACATGCCATCACTTCTTTGCAAAAGAAGGGGATAAAGTTTGAATGGACATCGAGATGTGAAGAAATCTTCCAGCAGTTGAAGAACCTTCTCACCAATGCACTAGTATTGAAAGTTGCAGACCCAGAGAAAGATTTTGTGGCATGTACCAATGCATGCAGACAAGGGCTTGGAGGAGTCCTTATGAAAGACAACCACGTGATATGTTATGAATCAAGAAATTTGAAGGAACATGAGAAAAACTATGCCACTCATGATCTAGAAATTGCATTGTTATCACAAATATTGCACCTTCTATGAACAAAAGTTGTTCCTCTGGTCAGAATGGTTCAAATCGAAAAAAAATGAGTGAACGACAAAAGATGAAGACCTTCCCTGAATGTTGTAAACACCTGGAATACTACTTTGATCATGAACCTGTGTACCTGCAAACATGTCAAACAAACAAGCACATCAAAGCTATCAAGAAATAATTCACACATCCATACTAGTGACTAAGGAATCCAGTAACATATACATGTGAAATCAAAACAACATATATGTGGGATGGAAATCAGCTTTGCATTAAGAATGAATGAAGAAGCTTACAACCATTTCCTTATTTTTGACAAACTCCTCCACAAGACAAACACTTCATCCCCAAAAGCTCCAACTTGCTCTCTTGTGCTCTCCAATGGATTGGACTAGGTTGTCAATTCAACAACATAACAATACCATTCAGTTCTCTCCCTCAACTATGGATATGAGCCTGTATTTATAGGGCTCAATGGATAGGGATAGTTGAGAGAATTGTGGGTGAGGTGGCTCCAAGATCCTACCAAGGGGGATATCAAGCTCAAACTAACCCATATTGATAGGGATAAAGGAGGACACGAGGCTCATGATATAGATGCCTCAAGAAACTTTTCTTTTTCCCATTTTACCCAGGGTACCACTTTTGTTCCCTTATGACAGAGCGGTTTAGGTGAGAACCGCTTTAAGAACAAAGCCTATAGGTGATGGCACTGCTTCTCTATAACAAGACACAAGTGGTGCTGAAGAAGATACTTCTCATCAGACAAAGGGTAAGCGCACTGCTAGGTTTTTTCAAGTAGAATTGACAAATAGAGCAAGTTTCCACTCCAAGTTTTGGGATTAAGGGAAAACACAAGGGTTAAGGAATCCAGTAACATATACATGAGAAATCAAAACAATAGATATGTGGGACGGAAATCAGCTTTGCATTAAGAATGAATGAAGAAGCTTACAACCATTTCCTTAGTGTTGAAAAACCCCTCCATAAGACAAACACTTCATCCCAAAAAGCTCCAACTTGCTCTCTTGTGTTCTCCAATGGGTTGGACTAGGTAGTCAATTCAACAACATAACAATACCATTTAGTTCTCTCCCTCAACTATGGATATGAGCCTGTATTTATAGGACTCAATGGATAGGGATATTTGAGAGAATTATGGGTGAGGTGGCTCCAAGATCCCACCAAGGGGGATCTCGATCTCAAACTAACCCATGTTGATAGGGATAAGCGAGGACATGAGGCTCATGATCTAGAAGCCTTGAGAAACTTCTCTTTTTCCCATTTTACCGAGGGTACCTCTTTTGTTCCCTTATGACAGAGTGGTTTAGGTGAGAACCTCTTTAAGAACAAATCCTATAAGTGGTGGAACTGCTTCTCTATAACAGGACACATGTGGTGCTGAAGAAGGTACTGCTCATCAGCCAAAGGGTAAGTACGGTGCTAGGTTTTTTCAAGTAGAATTGACAAACAGAGCAATTTTCCACTCCAAGTTTTGGGATTAAGGGCAAACACAGGGGTTAAGGATCTCATCACATGATGGTGACAGGATTTAGGAATAACAGAATTCCCCCCAAATCATGAGGCTTAGAGGGATACGATAAGCGAGAGCTTTGAGAGAACAAGTTGTCACTTCAAGGTGAGAATGTCAGCTAGGTCAAAAAATGTCGTCGAGTAGGTATCTGTAGTACATCAATACTTTTGACTCATAGACAAATGTAACCAACTCATGGATGCAGACCAATACAAGGAAGATCCATGGGGGGAATAAAAAATCATGGCTACTAGAATACAGTGTAGATCCATGTGATAGAGGACTCAAACTTGGACATAGCTACCAAACATACAACATAGATCTATGTCATACAGACGCAAGTTTGAGCATAACCATGACCATACAAATGTGGATCCATGCTAGATATACAAAACTCCATCGCAATTTGGGGAAAGTAATGAGTGATAAACAAGTACCCACGGTCTTCGTCTCATCTTCCACAAAGTACAATTCTATCCATGTGATTACAATGTTCTGAAGTCGAACATGGTAAAAACCACTTGATTACTGACCAATGATGTGAACCATTAACAAGTGCAAGGGAGACCACCATTGATATCAATGATTCCCAAGGTACCCTAGTACAATCTACTGAGCGTGAATAGATGTCTTGATGTCAAACACCCATTTGATTCTATCGATCAAAGGTCAATGATGTGAACCTATGTCGAGAGTGAGAGAATCTGTCATTGAGGCATACAAATCTCAAGGTACTAAATTTTTTTTCTAAGACTATTTCCCAGATGATGAGTCCCAAATCGACGACACGAAACTCAAAACAAAGTTCTAGAATGATGTGAATAAGGTAACCATAAGACTAACTCAAAAGTACTAACACAGAGACTATTTTGACTACAGAGATAAAGTTCTTCAACTCCCCTTTGAACATCAGGCGGCACGATGAAAGATTTGGCAGCATGACTAAGCTAGAAAAACACATAGTGCAACGGTGGACAATGCATTATCTTGAAAGAATCAAAGGAGTGACATGACTCATGAAAGTGGATCGTCACGGAAATCAGCTAAATACCCAATTGACTGAAATGATATGCAGACAAGTGCCATGCTCAAAGGTAATGAAAAACTACTGCCATTTATTTTCAAAATGATTCCCTTCCCATTTTCCCCATCATGGTTGATGAGTGCCTCTTTTCGTTTTTACGAGTTCAAGGAGAGTAACAAACACTCGTTATAGCTCGTTCGAAGACAATTCCAAACTCATATGTTTTATGAACCTAAGACAGGAGGGGTTTGTTCCAAAAAGAGGGTCTCTCAATGTTTAATTTAATGAGTCCAATGAAAGTTAACTCGGTGTCGTTCATGTTTAGAGAGTCTGAATGACCACAGAAGAAGACTCCATAGGGTCCTTTTTCGTAAAATAGTTCACCTGAACCGAAAAAGTGATAACCTACCATCAGATGAACAACTCTTCAAGTTCTTTAATGAGCGTGAAGAAGACAAGATCACTCGACAATCTTTTCGTATTTAAGGAGCCTGAAAAGAGTTTAAAGAAGACTCCACTAGGTCTCTTTTCACGATGAGAGATTTTACGAGTCTGAAAAGAATCAGAAAAGGACTCGGGCCTTTGATACTAAATTTGGAGAGCATGACCAAAGTGTCGCAATAAACACTCAAAAGACTTTTTCCATTTTATGGTAGTACAAAAAATTCAAAAACGAACTCCCAAAACTTTTACTACTACCACTCTTCTATCCTGCAACAACTTGAAAAACAAGTGTTAAATTCTCTAATAACCAACATTAAAGGATTATGACTAATATATTATGAGTAATAAATGATTTTAAAACAAAACTATAAGATGTCAAACCCTAAAATGTATATAAAAGTTATGTAAATAGTAAAAAATCAAAATATTTTACCATTTACCCATAGTGGAGAGCCTTTGGAGCATTTTCTTGGCCAGATTTACAGTCGCTAATATCGGCAGCATCTACCATCGGATTCACGCACCGTCAGTTCCAGGTAATAGCTTAAACCCTACTGTTTCAATTCATGCTTTCAATTTTGATTTTTGGTGGTGTTTTGGGCCTATTGGGCTAGCCCTAAAACCATGGAAGTGGGCACCGCTCTTATCACTTGCGGGATAAGCGGTACCCCTCTAGAACCATGCCGAAAACACTTGGCACAGGAGGTGCCGGCCGTGGGTAAATAAAAATGCATGCACAAGAAAAACTAGCTCAAATTTGATGATTTAAATGATTGGGAATGTTTCTAATTGGTCTTGTGATGGTTTTTGACAGGTTCTCATTGATAAAAATGGTCATATGGAAAGAGAGGCAACATGACAATGACAATGCATTTGCCGAACGAAACGCGAGTTGTATAGCCACGTTGAGAGACTGTGGACTTCTAAAGTTTTTTTGTACACCCAGTATGGTGTCACATGAGTGACTATTAGATCATATCCTCCGGATGTGGAATATGGAGCAATAGTATTTTGAAGTTAGTGCTCAGATATTAACAATTGAAGTAGAGGAAATCTACTTCTTGATAGGCCTATCGAGACGGGGTGCTCCCATCTCTTTGACTAGTTCCCATGGAGGGGACATTACTACTCAAGAGTTGATAAACCGCCATTGCATTCCTGGGACCAGGACATCGGAGAAGAAAATTCCCATAAAAGCAGTGGTGGATGGCCCACTACAGACAATTTTGTTTACCATGTAGAGAGTGGAAGGAAGCTAAGGGGTACACTAGGCATCTAGAGCGCATATGCTCTACTCCATAGAGGCCATGGCACCCATAATTTTAAACCGGGCAGAAGCTCTACTTTCGATCTTCAAGGATCAGCTGACCAAGTGTTGGTAGGGGGAGCTGAAGCAATTCGGTTTCAGTTCCATTCTAGATTGTTTCTTTTTTTAGCGAGTTCCACAGATGAGACCCCAGGTGGTTTTTATAGAGTTGAGAGCACGAGACCCTCACATGTAGAGATGGGTCTGGATTATGGCCCATACTGGAGTGGGTAGAGGAAAGTTAAATTTCGTTGACCCGTTCTTTTGATGGTTGAGAGATCAACTCCTCATGGTGGAGGACTATGCATATGCAGGCAATGACTTCAGTGGTGACCCTAACCTACCTCTCCCACCTAGTGGACAGTGGGGTGATATTGGTAAGAAACAAAAACCCTAAAATGGAAATAGTGTTTTTATGTTTTGATGTTTTATATTTTTTATGTGTAGTAATGATACTTGAATGTTTTCATGTAGACTTCGGAGCAACACGACCTAGGGGAGTCTCCCCATTAGACAGGCGAGCCAGAGCCCATTTTGTACCACAGGGCGATGATGTGATAGGGGAGCTAGAGGAGAAACTTGAGAGGTTGACTCTAGACATCCCGGATGCCTCGATCATTGACCTCCCACTGAGGTACCAGAGGCCTACTACGGGAGTAGCGGGTTGTTTCAGCAGACTGCTACGTAGAGTAGCCCAGGAGATTATGTGTTACCACGAACATCATTAGATGATGAGTGCATGATGTATTCACTAAAAGCTGATAGATAGATTTAGGAATTTTGTATGATGATTTTTTACCTAAAATCCTACACGCTTCAAATGAGGTATCGTGACCTATTTTTTGTAAAACATGTTCATATAGAGAGAGAGAGACTTCTACTTGGGTGTTTATATGTCTCAAATGGTGAATGTGCTTTATATGAGTTTTATGTGCCTTTTATAGTTTATTTATAGTGAACCATGTTTGATTCTCATGTCATGAATGGGCAATATGCCAGTCTAGGATGTAATTTATCAATGAGTCGGCAACTGCATTATGTTCCCTAGGGATATGCCTATAGGTGATAGTTTCAAATGACCTTTCTAATAAATGCACCCTCCGGAAGAGAAGGAGAAGCACAGGATTCCTAATGGTATAGACATGGTTTAGATGACAAACCACAAGTTGTGAGTCCATCAAGACTACCAAGTTGTGAACATCTTGGGAGGCAGCTTTAGTCAAAAGACTTATGACTTCTCGATACTCAGTGATATTCTGGGTAGCGGGACCAATACAAACCGCTCCGGAACTGACCAAATCGTAAGCTGGGGAACAGAGAACCCAAGCAGCTAAGGCAAGATTCAAGGTGTGGAAGCAAGCACCATCAACGAAGCCATAGAAAGCCATCTTCTCTGCATGACCAAAACATGGTATAAACATATACGGACACTAAACTCAAAACCATATTGAAAATACTTAAGCACACTAAAAGTCAAGTAATATACATATATACAAGATACTATCCAAGAAAGATCCAGGCATAGTACCTCTTCAGGGTCAACCCATTGTGAGGTTGTCCTAAGAGGATCCCATCATAGTCCACGAGCTCGTAGGCCCCTTTCTCTAAAACTTTGGAAATGACGAAAGGACCATACCACATGGATTCGAACTTCCCTTTCCCTATTTTGTCATATCTCTGATCATAATTCAAAACTAGGTCACCCTCATTAAAGGCACAAGGTTGGATAGACTTGTCATACTGCACCTTGACGTGTTTCTTGTGTGCCTCATTAGCTAAGGCAGCATCTCTTCTATTTTCATCAAGGTTGTTCAAGTATAGAAATCTCTCTTCCTCTGCGGAAGTGTCTAGGATAAGTTCGACGAAAAGTTTTAAGGATGGAATTTGACATTGAATCGGCAAGACAGCTTCTAGTCCATAGACAAGCTAGAAAGATGTGAAATGAGTACCTATTTTCACCAAAGTCCTGTAAGCCCAAAGAGCGGAGAAAAGGATATGGTTCCAGTTGGATTTCTGGTCTCCAACCATCCGACGAAGCATCATTTTCAAAACTTTGTTAATGGCCTCGACCTGACCATTAGCTTTCGGATAATAGGGCGTAGAGTTTTCATGAGGAAAACCTATCTTGGCACTTAGTTCCTCCATCATTTGATTACGAAAATGTGATCCATGTTTAGTAACTATGGACTGCGGGACTCCGAATATTGCTGTCACATGATTGAATAGGAAGAGAGCGGTAGTCTTACCGTCCTCTGCATATGTAGGCATGGCCTTAGCCCATTTTGTAAAATAGTCAATGGCTACGGTGATGTAACCATGCCCCCCGGCTGAGGTAGGATTACAATGCATATAATCAATCCCCCATTTGGTGAAAGGGACAATGACAATGACGGGGTGTAACAGAGCAGGATGAGTGCGCTTTTTCGGATAAAAATGTTGACAGGGTGGGAATTTCTTAACAACCTCGTGACAATCTTTAAAGACCGAAGGCCAGAAATAGCCAACGCGAAGGATTTTCTGGGTTGTAGCCATCCCAGATAAATGACCACTACATGCTCCAGAGTGGCAATCATTCAACATTTGTTCAGCTTCCTTGTGGGTAAGGCATCACCGGAGAATGAAATCGATACCACGTCTATACAAAGTATCATTCAAGATGAGGTAGTATTTTGTGTGGTGAGGGATATGACGACGATCTTCACGGGATAGAGTAGGCTAAAACCTTTGTCTCTATAGATAAATGAGCAAATATCCATACCATGGGTCAGTAGTTCTTATCAGGAACAGGAATTCATCCGGGAATGAATCACTGGGCTCAGATTCCATCGAAGCATAGGGAAGATCACACATGAGCTCGGCAAAGACCAAGGATTTCTTTTATGTAGCTTTGGCAAATTCTAGATCAAACTCTTGTAGGATGACTATCCATCGAGAATACTTGCCCCTGAGCACCTGACAAGTCAGGATGTAATACATAGGGTTCTGGTCTGCCAATACGATGGTTGTGCGGAGCAAAATGTAGTGACGAAATTTTTGAACAGCAATGCCTGTGGCCAATGCTAATTTCTCCATGTGTGAGTATCGAGTTTCAGAATCCATGAGATTCTTACTAGCATAGTAGATCACGTGCTCTTGACCGTCAAGATTCTCCTGCACCAAAACCATAGCTGTGGTAGTAGTGGAGGTAGAAATGTATAGGAGAAAATCCTTTGAATAATCTAGGGGGTGTATCATGGGTGAATGAGTCAGAGTGTGTTTGAGATTATCAAAGGCATTTTGGGCTTGGTCATCCCAAAAGAACGAGGTGTCCTTCTTAAGGAGACACATATAACCGTGTGTTTTCTCTGCAAAATTACACATGAAATGGTGGAGGAAGTTTGCCTTTCCTTGCAAAATGTAGAGTTCTAGGAGGTTGGTTGGGGCTGGTAGAGATAAAATAGTGACAATTTTCAATGGATCTATCCGGATTCCATCCTTAGAAACCACAAAACCTAACAGGCATCCCGTATCAATGTAAAAAACACATTTATGAGGGTTGAGACGTATATTATAATGACGGCATCTCAGGAAAATGTCTCTAAGATGACCAGGGTGGTCCTCCCATCATTGTGAATGAGCTGGGAGGTCATCAAGGTACGGTTCAACAATATGTTTTATATCATGAAACACATAGGACATAGCACGCTGGAAAGTGGCTCCAGCATTTTTCAGGCCAAATGGAAACTTCCTATATGCAAAGGTTCCCCATGCGAAAAGGAATGTTTTCTTGTGCTGATCGGTGGGTAAAAATTCAATCTGATTATAACCCAAAAATCCATCCATAAATGAGAAGATGACATTTCCAGCATAGTTGTCGATAATCTGGTCGAGATGAAGAGTGGGAAAGTTGTCATTGGAAAAATCTTTGTTCAAATCTCTGAAATCGATGTAGACTCTAATGGTGCCCTACTTTTTATTGACAGGGAAGATGTTCAATACCCATTCCGTCAGGGGTACAGGATAAATAAACCCTGCTTTGAGAATTTTTTCTATTTCAGCTTTGATAGTTGTGGCTTTCTGTGGATGGACTTGTCTCAATTTTTTCCTGATAGGTTTTGCATTGGGATAGGTTTTTATTTTGTGAACCATAATGGATGGGTCTATCCCCAACATTTCTTTGCAAGACTAAGTAAAAACATCACAGAATTCTTTGAAAAGTGCTCTATATGCTTCAGATTCTTCTGTTGAGCAGTTATGCCCATCATGAACATGCTCAAGGGTGCCAAGATTGGTTGATATGTCAATTGGATTTGTTTGAGTAATGTTGCATAGGTTTGCTTCAGAATCTATGTTCTCCAACAATATAGGAGTTTGAGGTCTATTAAAAATATCAGTGGAAAAAAGGGATGCAAAATCATGGTCTACCGAACTGGTGTTGGGGAGGAACGAGGATCTATGATGATGATCCTCCCATATAGGCTCATCCATACTCATGATATCCATAATGGACTCATCGGAAGGAAGAGTATGGGAGAGATAATCCAGAATAGGAAGAGAGGGTTCTAACCAATAGGGTAGGTGGCAAGGGTCTGAAGTCACCAGATGAAGATCATCAGTGTGGTCATCAGAAAGGGTTTGGATAATGTTGTACATTTCTTCATGCAGACTCAATGAGGTGGACTCAACAATTTGTTTTCCCTTTGGATCATAATCAAATGACGAAATCATATTTACTATTGTTGTGTCTGTGTTAGGAGGGTTTGAGGGGTAAATCCCCATAAGGGACGAATCCTCCAACATGCCTACCCCAATTGACTAGTAAGGAGGAGGGGACTAGCCTAACATAGGGATGTTATTAGCCATAGAAGTAGTAACATCCAGCATACAAAAATCAAGATGGTCAATGGTGACAATCCTCCCTAGATGAGGAAATTGGACAGTTTGAAATACCGTCAAAGCGACAGCAGTCATGGTGTAAAACCAATTTCTTCCTAAAAGGAGGTTGTAATCTAGTGGGGTGTCTACTACTTCCACTTGAATAGAAACATATTTTCCCCCAAGCTTGACTGAAAGGGTTGGTATGAGACCATGGGGCTAGAAACCTCATCCATCAAAGGATTTCAGAGTCATAGGTGATGTTACAAGCTCGGGAGAGCCAATATCTTTCCAACAAGACAGGGACAAAACCGAAGTTGAAGCTCCTTCATCTAAGACAGTTCTAAAGACCTTCTTTCCGACTACTTTCGTTATGATTTGGAAAGTCAGTTTGTGAGGTAGTCTAGACTTATAGTTCTCTACATTGAAATTAATCAAATTAGTGTTGTCCTGGTCTAAAGCTTCTAACACACTTAAAAAAAAATTGCGTTGTGTAGGGAAACTTTGGAGTACTTCCAAGGTAGACATTGCACATGGTTCCTGAGCAAGATCTTCAACTACATTATAAAATTGAGCAGCTCGGGAATTAGGATTAAAAACAGCCTTCCTAAGAGTACTCTTGGGTGGACGCAAAACCATGTTGAGATTAGGTTTCTCGATGTGTGGGGGAACAGTAGACGAGGATTCAGGAAAACCAGTAGAGGGAGCTTTTCCTGGAGAAGAATTTCCTTATTTCTTTTCTATGGGTTTGTCATAACTCTGACTTCGAGTTTGAAAACTAATAGTGTCTAAAGACATCATGTGGATTTCCTCTGAAGAACTAGAATTTCCCTGATTAGACATGTGGTCTATCAGCTGTTGTTGAGACGAAAAAGGATCTGTGAGAACTGCTGGTGCGGGATTAGTTTTTAAGAATTGGGTGATTTCATCATGATGAGAACACTCTTTCATGAAATGGTCACCTCTGCATAGCAGACATGGATATTATTTTTCCTTTATCATTCTCGTTGATGGTTGGTTTTGGATTCTCCTGTTGGTTTCCAGGTTTTTTGTTTTTAGCTTTACCTTTCTTTTTATTGTTGCCAGGAATTTGAATACTCTGAATGGAATTTGCCTTGGTGGAAACCTTGGGAGTTGAAGGAGTAGGGGTGGAAGTCTGGGATTCCTTGGCAGTTTTTGGTGTCGACGGGGACTGGATTGAACCAACAATCCCATCAACAGGGATTTTTGCTGGTGGCTTGGCATGATTAGTGCTTGGGCGAGGATCTTGAGGGATCAAGTCATACAATGTTACAGACTGGGAATAGACCAATTCCAGATATTAGGCTCGACTAATGGCTTGCTCTTCAGTACGGCACCACCCATAGCCACATCTCGGGTGATTGGAGGCAACAAAGATTTAGTAAACCAATCAACTAACAACTAATCCGGGATAGGATCCTTAATAAGTCTTCTCTGCCTTCTCCACTCATGGATATGATCGGATATGTGGGTGGAGGTGTTCAATTGCAGAGAAGTTAAGAGATATGTACCTGTTTCATAATGGATAGGAAGCTGAAAGTGTGTAAGAAAAATAGTTGCCAACGAGCCAAAATCCACAAACAAATGTTGTGAAAGTTCAATGTACCATTTTGCGGTGGTACCGGTCAAATTTCACTGGAAGAGTCTTAAAAAAACTGAATCATCCATAAGGGAGTTCAAAGAACACCACAAATGGAATGTCATGACATGGTTTTTCGGATCATCTCCTTGCTTCCCATCGAACTTTGGAATGTCCGATGGTAACTTTACTGGAATGGGAGGCCATGAGGGTTATGTCAAATGGGATCATTAATCAACTTGGACAAATCAGGCAAGTCCAAAGTTGCTAGGAAAGGTAACTGGAGATTAGGTTGCACATACTGGTAGTATTGATAGGGAAAATAAGTACCAGTAGGACCATAAGTAGACTGATAGACAGGTTGTTGTGATGAAGAACCGCTAGAAAATCCACCTGTGGGTGGTTGATTTCCGGGATCAAGACCGTTAGGACCGTCGAAGCCTCCAAGAGGAGGACCACTAGGACCTCTGGGACCACCAAAACTGTTGGGACCACTAGGACCACCTAGACCACCAGGAGGAGGACCACCTGACCCTCCAAGACCCCTGGGAGGTAGACCTCTAAAGCCTTTGAAACCACTAGGAGGAGGGCCACCAGACCCCCCGAGACCATTAAGAAGGAAGCCACCAGGCCCTCCAAGACCACCAGGACCATTAGGACCATAAGGAGAAAATCCACCAGGCCCTCCAAAACCATTAGGCCCCACAGGGGGAGGACCTCCATAAGGTGGTCCTCTGGTACCCCCCGCAATATGTATAGGTATCCCTCCCATAGCTGGCATGTAGGACCAGTTAGGTTTCCCCCATGGAGTGAAAGTATTACTAGGATATGGAATTATAGCATAAGGAATTCCTATAGGGTTGGGTTGTTAATTAATGTTTCCTATAGGTACTTGATTTGCTGTGTAACCATACCCCCAAGAGTTTTGATGGGTTATAGGTTGTGCCCCCGAGGGCTGACCTGAACTGGATAGGGGGTTATCCACATTCATGTGGGTAGGAGGGACATAAACTGTAGATTGCTCTATACTAGAGTTCTTCCCATGACTAGCTACAATTTCAGTGACAGATAACATAGGTCGTCCCGGGGGTTGCCCCTCTACACTAGAAGGTATTGATGAAACAGGAATTGAATCTTGTGCCCCAAGTGCAGAAGACCCAGGAGGATTTGGAACAGACATAATATGGGAGGTGGTGGGGTTGGCAGTTTGACTTGGATTATGTGGAGGTCACAGTGCAATCTAAAATAGGTTCAATGGGTCTCATAGAATCAGCAAGTGAGCGATATCCCACAGGAAAAACTGTTGAACGAGGTGGTGGTGCACCCAATATGTTATCTATTTTCTTCTCAATTTCTTGTGCATGGAGAATAGCTTCCTAGTATTGTCTACGTTCTTCTTCATTTGGTGAAACGTCTTTAGAAGAGGTTAAACGGATGCCAAATGAAGCAATGGCCTGTCCTATAGAGGTATCCCAAAATGGAGCATTGGGACCATAATCTGGACAGGTAGTATCATCAACATGACCTTCTATGGGAGAATGGAATGAAGTATTACCCCTAGAAGGTTGTTGGACCAAGGGAGGCAGATGCAAAGGATATGGATCTCATCTTTCTCCCACTTGGGAGTTGGTAGCAGCTCCTTGGTCGATAGCTTCCATAGGATTTTCTCCTGAAACAGGAATAAAATCAGGTGGCAAGCCCTGTAGTCTTCTAGACTGTCTTAATTCAGCCAGTTTGTACAATTCCTACCTAACCTATGGTCTCAAAACTAGAAAACACACCAAAAATTTCCTTGCTCAAGCTATAGGCCAAACAAGCAAACTTAAATGACAAGAGGAGTTCATATAGTCAGGTCTCTCACCAGGATTGTCAAGAAGGTGCCACTCACGATATACCTCAAGGGTACATGCATAATAATCTCCCCGAATGTTGTTTTTGGTGTATGGCTCCAACCAAGACAGCTAAAGGGCTTTTCTCAAATAGATAAGGTATCCTAATGGGGTCTCCCGATATACGCAAGGTACGTGGGAGTTCAAATCGGTAGTAGTGTTGTCTAATGCATAACCATTCACAAGGGGCCTTCCTATATACAATTGAGTACATAAAGTACCTTTCTATATACCTCAAGGGTACGTGAAAGGCCATTTGATATACCAATGGTACATGGAAGAACCGCGCGAGTCCCGGTATGTAATGTGGACGAGTAATGACAGCTCCTATGCTTAACGACGCTCGAACACGTCTCTATCCTATCACTCAAATTGCTATGTAAATTTTAAACCTATAACTACCGCTAATTTTAAAGTGAACAGTTAGGTGAATGCATGGAATTTTGACAGAAAAAGTAAAACCATGCAGAATGTAGATGTAAATATTTCACTTTATCATTCGAGGTATGCCTACTTACGGGAGGGAAAGAGAGTATTTTCTTTTCGTTTTGAAAACCAAAAATTTCCAAACAACTACTTTGAACAAATCAAATCCAAAGACAAGCAACACATTCCAAACTCATTTTTCTTTTCGAAAGCAATCAAAGGGGTAAGAGTCTCTTTTCCTAAAAGAAAAACAACAAGCACTCTACATGCATATGCACTCTAATTTCTTGATTTTTCTTTTAAACATAGATAGATCTAACTTAAAACTACACTATTTTTTCTTTTGATGAGATAGTACTAATGCAAGAGAGACAAAAGAACAAAGAGAACTTGAAATCTTGTGAGGCTAATTAGAGATCCAGTGCCCTATGCTCAGTAATGATAATGACCTAATCTCAATCAAAAAAAATTCTTTTTTAAAAGCAAAAAGAAGTCCTCTATGGAAAAAATGAAATTAAGATGATAATCAAATGGTTTTTCTTTCAGTCTTTATAAAAGATACGAAAAGAGAACTAACTGAAACCTAAGCTTTCAAAAATTCCTTTCAAAATCACGACCAACAAGCATGAAAGCAAATGAATAATCAACAAGCCTAATATAGCTTTTGAATTCTTTCAACCAAACCAATTTTACCATAAAATTTTCAACCATGAGCATTCAGATTCTGACACACAATCCTGACAATGCAGGGCTGAAAGCAAAGAAAATCCAACTTTTTGGAAAAAATCACAAAAACAAGTTCTAGAACAAGGCCTACCTCACACCGCGCTGGATGGGTCTTGACAGAGCGGTTATGGACGAGCACCGCTTCTGGATAAAGGGACTCAGGCGGTGGCACTGCTTATGGCTAACAGAGTTCAGGTGTTGGCACCGCTTGTTGTCAACAGCACATGTGCAGTTCCCTGAATAGATCAAAAACACAAGGAGAATGAGAAATCAAGTTAAAAATTGATCAAATCAAGGTAAAGATGGATGAATTGACAGTAAAAAAGAGCATATAAATTCGAAATAGTTCAGATCTAACAGATCTGAAAGTTTCAAACCAAAATTCACTAAGTGAGATGGAATATCTGACTGAGGAGAGTTGGAGATGGAGCCTAGATTCGAACAAGGGTTGAAGGACTAAGGAAGATCAGATCAAATGAAATTTTCTTTGTTCCCCGGCAAAGTCGCCAGATTTGTTATCAGGAATATTGCACCTTCTATGGATAGAATTTTTTCCTCTGGTCTGAATGGTTCAGATCCAGAACAAATGAGTGAACGACAAAGGATGAAGACCTTCCCTGAATGTTCTAAACACCTAGAATACTACTTTGATCACGAACCTGTGTACCTACAAACATGTCAAACAAACAAGAACATCAAAGCTACCAGAAAATAATCCACACATCCATACTAGTGACTAAGGAATCCAGTAACATATATATGTGAAATCAAAACAACAGATATGTGGGACGGAAATTAGCTTTGCATTAAGAATGAATGAAGAAGCTTACAACCATTTCCTTAGTGTTAACAAACTCCTCCACAAGACAAACACTTCATCCCCAAAAGCTCCAACTTGCTCTTTTGTGCTCTCTAATGGATTGGACTAGGTAGTCAATTCAACAGCATAACAATACCATTCAGTTCTCTCCCTCAACTATGGATATGAGCCTGTATTTATAGGGCTCAATGGATAGGGATAGTTGAGAGAAATTTGGGTGAGGTGGCTCCAATATCCTACCAAGGGGGATCTCGAGCTCAAACTAACCCATATTGATAGGGGTAAGGGAGGACACGAGGCTCGTGATCTAGAAGCCTCGAGAAACTTCTTTTTTTCCCATTTTACCCAGGGTACCACTTTTGTTCCCTTATGACAGAGCAGTTTAGGTGAGAACCTTTAAGAACAAAGCCTATAGGAGGTGGCACCACTTATCTATAACAAGACACTGGCGGTGCTGAAGAAGGTACCGCTTATCAGCCAAAGGGTAAGCGCGGTGCTAGGTTTTTTCAAGTAGAATTGGAAAACAGAGCAAGTTTCCACTCCAAGTTTTGGGATTAAGGGCAAACACAAGGGTTAAGGATCTCATCACATGATGGTGATAGGATTTAGGTATAACATGCAGCCATAGTAAATTCTCTCAAGATGTGGAGGAATTACTTTATGGGTAGAATATTTGAGCTAAGGGTAGACCACTGCGGTCTGAAGTATTTGTTTGATCAACCTACTCTGAATGCTAGGCAAGCGAGATGGCTGGATTTTTTATGTGAGTTTGATTTTGAAATCAAGCACATAAAGGGAAAATAGAATAAGGTAGTTGATGCACTCAGCAGGAAGGTGTAGGAAATGCATGTGGCATCTCTTAGTATTTTCCAATAAGATTTAAGGCAGCAGATTGTTAATCATACTGTTGGAGATGAATTGTATGAGCAAGTAAAAGACAAATTGCAGCAGCAAAGTCTTGAGAAGAGGTATGAGGGATATAAATTGGAAGAAGATGGACTTCTTACTTATAAGAATAGGATCTACATTCCAAATGTAGTAGATTTGAGGAGAGTTGTCATGGATGAAATCCATCAAGCTCCATATTATGGTCACCCAGGATATCAGAAGACAATTGCTACAGCCAGAAAGAAGTACTTTTAGCCAGGAATGAAAAAGGACATGGCTGAATATATTTCAAGGTGCATGAAATGTCAACAGGTAAAGGTTGAGCATCAACACCTAGCAGGTTTGTTGCAGCCTTTTCTAGTGACTTGGAGACAACATGATTCCATCATGGTTGTGGTAGACAAGTTGAAAAAGGTAGCACATTTTATATCAGTTAATTCTACGCATAAGACTGATGATATTGCAAATATCTTCATGAAGGAAATTTTCAAATTGCATGGATTGTCTAAGGCAATAGTCTCTGATAGAGATGTTAAGTTCACTTCCAATTTTTGGAAGGGGTTGTTTGCAGATTTGGGTACAAAGTTGAACTTTAGCACTCCCTACCATCCTCAGACTGATGGACAGACAAACAGAGTTAACCAAGTGCTTGAAGACATGATTCGCATGTATGTGATGGATAAACCAACCCAGTGGAAAGATTACTTACACTTGGTAGAGTTTGCTTATAACAACGGACCACAAGAATCCTTGGGGATGAGTCCATATGAATCTTTTTATGGTGGAAGGTGTAGGACACCAGTGACTTGGGATAATCCAATGAACAGGGTTGTGCTTGGTCCAGAATTGCTCAAGGAGATGGAGCAGGACATTGTAAAGATCAGGCAGAATCTGAAAGTAGCTCAGGACAGACAGAAAATCTATGCAGATAAGCATAGCGTGAACTGAGAGTTCAGTGTATGGGATCATGTTTACCTCGGAGTGAGGGAAAAGAAGAGTTCCTTGAAGCTTGGAAGTTGTACCAAGTTGTCACCTAGATATTGTGGGCCATTTGAAGTGCTTGAAAGAATAGGCTCAGTTGCATATAGACTTGCATTGCCTGCTAGCACTAGAGCTCATAATGTTTTTCATGTTTCTTTGCTTAAGAAATATGTATGTGATCCTAACCATGTGATAAATTGGGATGTGATTCAGGTGGAACTTGAGGGAGAGTTCCAAATCGAGCCAATGTGCATCCTCAACAGGAAGGTCACAATGCTCTGGAATTGAGCCATAGGGTAGGTAAAGGTGCAATGGGAGCACTACGGTCCTGAAGAGGCTACGTGGGAGTTGGAGGATGCCATGCGATTGGCACATCCACTTTTGTTCAATTCTGTGGAACACTGAGGCGATACCAGTGTATCATTTTGTTCAATTTTGTAAAGCACTGAGGACAGTGTTGTTGAAGGGGGAGGGGAATGTTACACCCTAGTTTTGACCCCATTTGCATTAGAAATGTATATGATGTATATATTGTAATTAATCGTGATGTGGAGATAAAGGAAAAATCTCCACCATCGATTTAACATTTTATGTTTCGGCGATTAAAATCATTGCCAATGGTATATTCGTGCTAGCCGGCACATTATAATTTTTGCATCATGTAAATATACATTTTAATTAAAAATACCCACAACCAGCTATGTCAATGCAACCATAATGAAAAGGGCATGACTTTCCTAAGGATAGGGAGGGAAATTATTTAACCCTTGGGGCTAATGGGGAAAAGCCAAGTGTCAGTTGATAAACCCATTTAGTTGTCACCCACCCTTTTGACTTACTCGCCTTTCCTTGTCTCATTCAACTATCAAATTAAAATCCTTTGGCGTTAGTTGGGCAGTTATTGCATGGACAGTGGTGTGGCAGGACTGTCAGTCCTTTCTGACATGCACACTCCACCAAGGAGACTCGTTCACCCTCACGTGGGAAGAAAGAGACCATACAACCCATTCTTCCATTTGGGCCATTCTCACACAAAGAGCTATGGAAACTACCTCATGTTCACGATTTTTGTTGTGTGTGTGAATTTTGTTGTTAAGGATTTTTCTCACTATTTTGGGCCTGGGGCATTTTCCTCATTACCAGATGTCCATGTTGGGTTCTCTGCAAAACAGATGGAAGTTTCCTATGCATGAATCTCGTTGTTGGATTTTGCTATGAGTAGTTACCTTATCGGTTTTTTGGTTCTCTGTATTTGAACCCATCTCCACACTAAGAGTCTGTTAAGTCTTATTTCCTTCCCAATCAGGCTATGTCTTTCTCGTTGTTTTTAGTGGTGAGATCGTGGCTGTTGTTTTCACCATGAGTGTGGGTTGTTGCTGAGTTGTTTTGGCCACGTTAGGGCCAAGAAAAACTCTGAGATCATTTTGCTCAGTTGGAACTGTGTATCACCATTTTGGCTACCGTAATGTTTCCTTTTTCTTCCCCAAAGCTGTGAATTGCTCGATTTTGTTGTGTGTATGCAGTGGTTTGTCTCTAGACTATTTTGGAGTGGAAATGAAGGCTTGGTCTACTTGATAAACCTAGTGTGTTTGGGAGCCTCATAGACAGAGCTAGAGGGATGGCTTTTTTCTCCACACCCCCTAAATAGCACTGGAAGGGAAGTCGGGGCCTACGGGACTGTGTAGTAGAGAAGGGACTGATTCCTTGTGTTGGGTGTGTGGGGGTGTCCTATAAATCAGGCTAGTTTTGGTGCAGGTTTCCTCAGCTATTCAGTGAGCCCACTAGCTTAGTAGTCAGCTTTTCCCAACTCCCTGATGTCCTGATAAACCCAATTGTGTTGGCTTGGCTATGTATTATTGTGTATATTTGGCTATGTGTGAGCCTTCTTAGTTCCTTATTCCTTGGGGAATCATGCCCAGCTCGAGGGTGGTAGTGTTGCTGAGAGATTAAGGAGCACACTGGCCTATGGTTGGTTGGAACACTATAGCGACGTAGCTGGTTGCGGGATGAGTTCTTTATAATATAAGTATTCTCTTGTGTTCGATCTCTGCAATTGTATTTGATGTTTACTAAATTACAATGAACATGTTAAATGCTTGAATGCATGGTTTTGCTTCCGTTGTATGGTAATAATGTATGCATGTTTTAGTTCGAAGCATTTTAATTTTTATGTGTATGTTCATGGGGCTACTTTCCTGGATAGATAATGCTATGGTAGCGTCCTCTTCACCAGTCGGAGGGTTGGGGACGTTACAAAAACCATCGAGAGATGAGATGCCACTGGTACCTCAGGTAAAATTGCAACCATTTGATAAATCTGTATGGCTTTTCCACACACAGTCATATTAAAATCTAACCTAAAGATCAATAGAAAATTGTTTTCATATGCCCTTGGGGGACCTTTTCTTATAGGAAAATGTTAATTGGTTTAAAGAATGTCGGAGCAACTTTCCAGTATGCTATGTCTTATGCTTTTCATGACATCAAGAAAATTGTAGAGGAATTTCTAGATGACCTAATAGAAAAAACTGGGAAGAGAGTAGATCATGCCAAGCACCTTAGGGTTATCTTTTATAGATGTTCTTATTATAGGATTCACTTGAACCCTTATAAGTGCATTTTTTGTGTCATATCAGGCTAATTACTAGGTTTCATTGTTTCAAAGGATGAATAATGGTAGATCCATTCAATATTGGGTCAATAGTACAATTTCCTCCCCCGGTAACTTGCATCAGTTGTTGATACCTCAAGGGAAGGATAAATTATCGTGACGGTTCATTGTTAATTATGTTGAAATCACAAAGGGTTTCATATGTTTTCTTATGAAAGGGGTCTTATTTATATGCGATGATAATTCTTAAAAATCCTTTGATGCATTGAAAAATACATTTATGTCTGCCTCGTTGATGATTCCTCTATACTAGAGATGATATTTCCTCTTGTATTAGGAAACATCTGAATCCACGATAGGAATGGTTATGGCCTAGGAAGATGATCCTCACCAAGAACATGTCATTTACTACCTAAGTAAGAACCCGGCAAGTCATGAGTTAATGTATTCTCATGTTGAGAGGTTGACATTAGTTGTCATTCATGTTGCTCAAAGGCTTAGGAAATACATCGTCCTTAGAAGAATAATTGTCATTATAGATTTCAATCCATTTCAACATATCTTATCTCAATGGATTGCTGGTGTCAAGTATATTAAATGGATTAGTATTCTCCGGGAGTTTGATCTAGGTTTTGCATCAACCAAATCTAAAAATTCCTTAGCTTTTGTCGAGGTAATGTCAGAACTTCCCCGAGATGCCAAGGGGACAGTGGAAAATGAGTCATTTCCTTCTTAACATATTTTCCTCATCAACTAAGAAGACCCTTCGTATGGAAACTTCTTGATTTACCTACAAACTCAAAGGGTCACTCCTCAATCTTCTTGTGAGGAAATACATAAAATTTATAACCAAGCAATACATGATGTCATTATTGGAGACACACTATATCGTCGAGGGATGAGACATTGTGTAACTCGTGAAGAGGCAGAGAAAGTGTGTAATGATTTCCATGGTGGAGCTTGTGGTGGTCATTTATTTGGGCTAGCTACAACCCAAAATATTTTGAACAAAATGGCAGTAAATTTTGAACAAAATGATGATAGATCTGGCTGAGAAACTTGGTTTTCGGTAAGACTTCTCCTCACCTTTCTACCTTCAAGCTAATGGTTAAGTAGAGGAAATCAATAATTCCTTGAAAACCATGCTCCAAAGGAGAGTGAGTAGATATAGGAACAATGGGAATATAATGATTTATCCAACTTTGTGGGAATATAGAACCTTTGTCAAGACTGTGACAAGATTTACTCCTTTCCATATTGTGCATGGAATGGAAGTTTTGTTACCTATTGAATGTGAAATCCCATCAATTTGAAGCTAGTTATAGACCTCTTACCAGAAACCACTCAATTAGAAAAACATTTAGTATCCTTGGAATAGTAAGATGAGCATAGAAGGGATGCAACTACTGCTAACAAACCACACAAGAAATGCATGAAGGAACAATATGACAAATTTGTACATCCTCATGTTTACTCTGAAGGAGACATGGTGCTTTTTTATGACCAATAGCATGACGATCTAGGGCATGGTAAATTCAAGTCAATGTGGTTTGTTCCTTATATCATAAAGTGAGCATTAAATAAGGGATCTTATGATCTAGAATATTTCAAGGGAAACATTTTGGGTCCTAGAAATGGTCTTTATCTAAAGAGGTATTATTCCTAGACCTTTGTGTCTGGAAAGAATATGCTTGCAATTATTATATTATAAGTAGCTTGGGTTGATTTTACTTCCTCTTCATAGTATTTCAAAAATACAAGAAAAGAAATATTTCAAAACCTTACTTACCAGTTCTAATGCCATTTCGTGAGATATTGTGAATTATGATAGGAAAGTTGGAATGAAGGATCATTTTTTTCCAATTGGTGGTTTGTTTAAAATGTTTGTGATCTCAAATAGGAATACATGGTAGCTCATCTCAATAGTGCATAATTTTCATCAACCTTACCATTATGTTCACACCTCAAGATCACAACACATGGAAGTGCGATATCAACCCTATATTCTCATAAAAGTTGTAATTCTCCATGTTAGATATTACCAACTCATGGGTGCCCTAGTTAAAACATGTTGATTTATAATTCCCATGTTGAATCTTGTGTTAGGATTGATATTCCATATGTAGTTCCACCATGTCATCAATATGAAGCCCCATGACCCTCTCTAACTCTTATTATGGTTATTTCCCGGGGGACTCAAAAACCTTTTGCATTTTGTGATATCGCATTTGCATATAGCTGCTTGCACTTGTGAGTCTAACTCCTATTGAAATTCACATTTTGATGCTTGCCACCAATGCATTCTCCTAATACCAATTTCCTTTGCTACTTATTGCAGTCGCATCTTGCTACCGTAACCAAAGAAGACATGCTTCAAGAGTGTCCACATCCTACACATCTATTTTCTTCATTTTTTTGCACAAGTATGTTCCATGTGCTTGGAATGTAGTTGTACACCATGTGATGTTAATCCTCTCCAATGTAATTTTTTTGGAAACAACATCCCCCCAAATTTTGTTTAATTTGGATTAGAAAAAAAAGGACCCCCTGTTGGAGTCATTACCCAACCCACACACCTATTTGGTCAATTTTGTCCTAATTAACCACTATCCTAAGTTTATTCACTCGAATTGGCATCAGCATCAACACACCATGACATCAACATCAACACACCCATGCCCTCCTTCAATCAAAGAGGCCAACTAAGCCTTCTCCTTCAATCAGGGAGGCTAACTAGGCTTCCTCCTTCAATCAGGGGGCAATTATGGGGTGATCTACGTGTCATAAGTGCACCAATTAGTTAAATGAATGTTGTTTCACCTAACAATTAGTTAAGCTGAGTTGTAAATGTGCCTCCCTCATGTCATTTTATATTTTGGGCTGATTTGGGTGAATTGGAGTGAGTTAATTTTCCTCCAACAACTGCTGATGACCAGTATCAGTTCACTTCACTTCATCAGAGCTGACTGGAGTTAGTGATACACTCCCACCTACTGATTGACATGTAGTGAAATGTAGTTGAGTTACATTCAGTTAGACTCGGTCATTTATTGCACTCTATTTAGGCTAGGACTCAATTAGAGTCAATCATGCCTATATTAGAGGTTAACTGGTGTGTTCAGTGTGGCCAACGAACAGTTAAGCTACACCCATCCTTGAAATTTGAATGACCTCTAGTGAATTCAAATTGTCTTGCATTCATGCAAGTTTGCATGACTTTGTATCATTGATTTTATTCCATTATTGATAATATACAACTGTAACCTCCTATTGTAGTACTGTTATGTCATTTCATGCCTAAATTGTCTTGAATATCTTGTAAGTTTGTGCTTTGTCTCAAGATTGTTGTGACTAAATTTAATATGGCATTAGAGCCACGGTGAGATGAAGCTCTTCTTCAAAAATAATATTTTTTATGGATCTAGCATGCAAATTGAGAAAAAAGCTCAAAACTTTCCAGCAGTGCACCAAAATCCGAAGGTTTACCACATAAGTCCTAACCAAAGGAATTGTTGATCAAGATTTCTTGATCAATTAAGTTTGGTGTGATGAAAACTTGAAATGTGCAGGCTGTTCGACCTTACAGTGCCCTTTTTGTGTTGATTGTAGGTTTTTACAGGTCCTTCACTGCATTTGCTACCTCAAATCCATGGCTTCTTCTCTAAATAGTAATCAAAATGGCTCTACTAAGTCACAATGAACACAGAAGCAGAGCCAACAAATGTTGTTGAGAAGGAAAAGTACTGGAATAAGCTGGATGAAGCTTATGGCTTCTTGTGTCTATCTATTTCCCAAGATATTTTATTCCACATCACGGTATTGAAGACTCTGAAGGAGATTTGGGAGCATCTTGCCTCCTTTTTTGATAAGCAAGATGATATACATATCTATTAGCTAGAGAATGAGTTGATTTCCCTGAATCCAGGAAACTACGAAACTATGAATGGTTTCTTCACAAAATTTAAACACTTGGTGCTCCAGTTAAAGCAATGCAAGGTTGAGAAGGATGATGATCAACTCATCCTAGCTATCCTCTCAAAAATTGGTTCGGATTATTCAGTCTTTGTTTCCACATTCCATAATGGGAAGCTAACAATCCCAAACTGGAAAATGCCTTCATTGAGTCCCTCACAAACGAGCATGACAAGCTTGTGCAAATGGGGATCATCAGATCCTCAAAAGATTGAGCATTGTTTGCTTCAGGGCCCAAATATCCTAAGGGTAAAGGAAAGTAGAAGAATCAAAAAGCTAAGTTTGATGCTCCAAAGCCTAAAGAAAAGAACCAGCAGCAAGAAGAGTCTTCTGGCTCAAAGAAACACCAGAACAAAGGAAACCAAGGCAAAGTGAGTCAAGTGTTCCTATTGCGGGAAGGGATTTCACCATGAACATGCCTGCATGAAGAAAAATCTTGATGAGATGACTCTTCTTCTCGAGAGAAACAATATCAATATTCCGGAGAGTGTTCGGAAGAGAGATAATCAAGATCGGGATACCCGGCAAGAAAGAGGGCATGCTCTCATGGAAAGCACCTCGAAGTCCAAAGCTCTCCTCATAGACTATGGAGCTTCAAATCACATTATGGAAAGCAGAGAATCCTTCTCATCCCTAGACACTGACAAAAGCAATCCCATCCAAATGGGAGATGATTCTCACATCATTTCGAAAGGAAAAGGTACTGTAAAACTTAAACGTGGCAGCTTTTTTATGTTCTGTATGTACCCTCCTTGGCCTCCAATATTTTGAGTGTATATCAAATGAATCATACTGAAGTTCCCAAGAGAGTTACTTTCAGCCCGAATGATGTTGAAATCACTGATATTGCATCTGGTATACTTGTTGCAACAGGCATAGAAAACCAATATCATGCTAAGGCCTATGATTTTTCCCAATTTTTTATGGATGCAAAGCCCACCGCTCTTCTGAGTCATGGGAATGAGGTCAATAGACTATGGAATGAGTTATTTGGTCATTTGAACTTCAAATACTTGCAACAACTTTAGAAAAATTCCATGGTTGAAGGCCTCCCAGTCATCAAAACTTCTAGTGGAATTTGCAAAGGTTGTATTTTCGACAAACACCCGAAGCACAAGTTTGATCGGGGCAAGGAAAGCCGTGCAAAAAGTATTTTGGGGCTGATACATTCTGATATCAGCGGAACCATGCCTACAACATCCATGAGTGGTTCATGGTATGTACTTACCTTCATTGATGATTTCTCTAGATACACTTGGGTTTTATATCTAAAGAAAAAATATGAAGTTTTGGAAAGACTCACCGAGTTCAACGCATTGGTTGAGAATTCCTTTGGGAGAAAGATAAAGTATCTTAGATCTGATAATGGATGGGATTATATCAAGTCTAAATTGCTACAAATATGTGCTGACATTGGGATCCAAATCCAGCACTCCATTCCCTACACACCACAGCAAAATGGTGTTGCAAAAAGGAAAAATCGGGCCCTCAAAGAGATGACTACCTGCATGCTGGAAGCCAAAGGTTTAGATTCTAACCTATGGGTTGAGGCCATGACTATCGCTACACACATTCAAAATATAGTACTCCACTCTTCCATGAAAGGAAAGACACCTTTTGAAGCCTATTTTGGACACAAGCCAGATGTGTCGAATTCCAAGGTTTTTTGGTCCACTGCATGGGCTCGAATTCAACTTGACAAGAGAAAATATTTGCAACCGCAAAGTATTGAATGTTCATTCATTTGATATCCAGAAGAATCTAAGGGATTAAAACTTCTGAATATCATAACCAAACAAATTTTCATTGAAAGAAGTGTCCAATTTGAAGAACCTCTCTAAGAGGTAGAACTAATTGAAGAAAATTCTATTGAAATTCCCTCCTGTTCTATTGATCATTTGGGTGATGAAAGTGGGAATGAAGGCTCTAATTTTACATATCTGATATCTGATATCAATGAGAAAAATATATCAGTTTCAGAATAATATTCTGAATTGCAAACTCATCTCCCAACTTGGACCAAAAAGACACTCTCTTATGCTGGGCCAAACATTGGAAATCTTGCTAATCTAAGAAGAACCCGGCCTGATTTTCAAAGAGCAGGTATTGATCTCTCTTGTCATGATTCATTGCTATTTGAGACCTGTTATTTAATTATTGGTTCAGATCCTAAGTCGTACTACCATGCTCGTAAAAATCCAAGATGGCAAGCTGCTATGGACAAAGAATTTAATTCTCTTCAAAAAAATGCTACTTGGGAGCTAGTTTCTCTTCCACCTAGGAGGAAATTAGTTCAATGCAAGCGGGTGTTTCAAAAATAGGTTGGTACAGATGGCACAACCTGCAAGTAAAAATCAAGGCTGGTTGCAAAAGGATTCTCCCAATTCCAAGGAGTGGACTATCATGATATCTTTGCACCAGTGGCAAAGATGGACTCCATCAGGCTAGTTTTGGCCATTGCCGCATCCAAGCACTGGGAGGTGCATCACATGGATGTCAAGAGTGATTTTATTCATGGAGACATGAATGAGAAAATATACATGAATAATCTCAAAGGGTATACATCAGATACTTCTTTGGTATGTAAGTTGCAGAAATCATTATATGGGTTGAAACAGGCCCCAAGATCTTGGTATGCCAAAATGCATTCCTTTTTGCTCTCACAAAACTTCCAGAGATGCAAATATGATCCTAATGTATATTTGTAGTAGTATGATAGTAATATTCTGATCATAGTATTATATGTTGATGATATTTTGATAACAGGAAACACACTTGCTTCGATTGCTTTCATAAAAACTGCTCTTCATGATGCATTTGAAATGAGTGATTTGGGGCTCCTAAAGCAATTTCTAAGGCTTGAAATCTCACAAGACTTTGATGGGATAATGGTAAATTGGTCAAAATATATTGTAGACCTGATAATTAATATTAACATGGCTGATTGCAAGGCTGCACCATTTCCTTTCCTCTTAGGGATCAACCTTGAAGAGGGAAAATCCATTCCACCCATTGATTGCACTATTTACCACCAGTTGATTAGAAGCTTGCTATACTTGACATATTCACAGCCTGATATTTGTTATGTCATGAATGCTGTATCAAGATACATGCATCAGCCTCATGAGCTCCATTGGAATGCAGCCAAGAGGATCCTTCAGTACATTCAAGGCACAAAATCCTACAACATTCACTATGCTGCAGATTCTAAGCTAGAGTTGGTCGATTATACATATTCAGATTGGGCAAGGGATTCCATAGATCGAAATTCCACTTCTGGGTATGTCTTTATGTTTGGTGGTGGCCCCATTTGCTGGTCTAGTAAAAAGAAGGCTGCCATTGCATTGTCATCAGCAGAGGCCGAGTACAGGGGAGCAGTGAATGCTTGCATCCAAGCTGTTTGGTTGCAAGGCATTCTTTCAAAGTTTGAGATTGGTAGTGCTTTGTTTACAGTCATATTTTGTGACAACCAAAGTGCTATCAAGATCTCCACATATTCAACTCAGCGGCAGAGGACCAAACATGTTGAGATTCACATGCTTACATCAGGGAGTTGGTGCATGACAGGACAATTGTTCTGCAATACTACCCTACAAATGAGCAGATTGCAGATATCTTCACCAAGAACTTTACTGAGAAAAATTTTGCTTACCTCCATTCATTGTTGGGGGTGAGTTCATGAGGGTGATCAGTCACTTCTTTAGTGTTCAGCTTGAGGTGGGTTTTATTCCACTGGGTTTTCCGTCTTTCCTCACTTAGCATTTTATTTGAGCATTTTAGAGTTACTTTATTGTACAGGGTGACCTATGTCCTTTGTTGCTGGGGCCCTAGCATTTTATGCATTTTTTTTACTCCTCCTGAGTATAGCTTAAGGGGGGGTGTTGGAGTCATTACCCAATCCACACACCTATTTGGTCAATTTTGGCCTAATTAACCATTATCCTAAGTTTATTGACTTGAATTGGAATCAGCATCAGCACACCATGACATCACCATCAGCACACCCACGTCCTCCTTCAATCAGGGAGGCCAACTAATCCTTCTCCTTCAATCAGGGAGCAATTCTGGAGTGATCTGAGTGTCATAAGTGCACCAATTATTTAATTGAATGTTGTTTCACCTAACAATCAGTTAAGCTAAGTTGTAAAGGTGCCTCCCTCATGTCATTGTCTATTTTGGGCTAATTTGGGTGAATTGGAGTGAGTTAATGCGCCTCCAATGACTTTGGATGACCAGTATCAGTTCAGTTCACTTGACCGGAGCTGACTAGAGTTAGTGATGTGCTCCCACCTACTAATTGACATGCACTGACATGTAGTTGAGTTACATTCAGTTAGACTTTGTCATTTATTGCACTCCAATTCAGTTAGGACTCAGGTAGAGTCAATCATGGCTAGATTAGTGGTTAAATGGTGTGTTCAGTGTGGCCAACAGATAGTTAAGCTACACCCATCCATGCAATTTGAATGACCTCTAGTGAATTCGAATTGTCTTGCATTCATGCAAGTTTGCATGACATTGTATCATTGATTTTATTCCATTATTGATAATATACAACTGCAACCTCCTATTGCAGTATTGTTATGTCATTTCATGCCTAGATTGTCTTGAATCTCTTGTAAGTCTGTGCTTTGTCTCAAGATTGTTGTGACTGAATTTAATACCCTGGCATGCTAGTTTTTTGGTTCCCTCGATGCGACTTGAATTGATATGTGAATAATGACTAATCCAAATGATTTTTGATGGCTTGAATATTTGTTCATACCCTTACGATGATCTTCTTCAATTCCATTGTCATTCTTGAACGAGTAATTTGAACTATTGAATCTAGTTGCTTTACCCTCTACTGGAAGCTTGATTTGATGTGATTGGTTGAAATGTTAGTTTTACAACCCCATATGGTGCTCCCAGGACCCTAATAAGCAGTTCCCAACCATCATCTCCCAATCTTTGCTTGCGACGTTGCTTGCCGAAACTGTGTAGTGGGGATTTCTCCCCTACTACGTGCAAAAGCACCAACCTTAGCTCATCCAGATCATAAGGAAGAGTTCAACAATAACAAAAGAAACAAGACAACAATATCAAATATTTTTTAGGGTTTTCACACATATAAACTAACTAATGTAAGAAATAAAAATGAACACACCTTTCTGAAAATAGGCCACCATAGCCATCCTTGGAAGTGGTTCCGCATCTCCACAGTTTGGGTCTCCAATCTCTTCCACAATTGGTTGTCAAATGGGGGGAATGGATCCAAATGGGTACGTAGTGAACTCAATACACTGTGGGAAATGGCGTGGCAAAATATGGAAATAATGGTAGAAAAAGTATGTGATGTGAATGATGAAAAATGGCAGAAAAGTGTTTTGGGGGAGTCGTTCACAATGTATTTATAGTATGGTATTAGGGTTTTTTGACCCATGGTATTTTATTGTCCATGGTATTTATCTAGGGTTTTTTATCCATTCTCAATTTTTAGGGTTTTGACCCTTTCCCTTCATTTATGGGAAGGAATAATTATGTTTTAGACCATTTTTAGTGGAAATACAATTGAAGGTCAAAATGAAGGAAATAATGGTGGGAATATGATGTATGGTTATGCTTTAGACCATGGAGAGCTAGGTGAACACTTTTTAGTGTTAACAAACTACATGGAAAAAGTCAACCAGGGATAAGCTGCTCTACTCTGGTTTATGACGTGATCTAACGATTGCTCCCTTGAATCGATCACATGCTTGGAAGTAGTGTCTCATCGATCATTGAATCCTTGCCTGATTAAATTGACGTGCGCTGCAGCTTCATCCAAGTTGTGACTATTAGGTCTCATGAACCATAAGATTTTTCTCTGTATATCATGCCGTAAGTGGTTGCTTCTTGGATCAAGACTACGGATGATTTAGGGAACCATACTTATTTAAAAGTGTATAAATGTTGGCGAATCTTACCAATTCTTAAAACACCAACTATAAAATGTTTGGCGATATTTTTCGAAAACTATTTTAATTTCCAAGGATTTTATATCGTTTGTATAATAATTTGACAATTTTTAGGGTGAAAAAAGTTTACCCCATCAAAATTGGGCGAAACTGGGCTTCAAAAAATGCAAAATGGCAAATCTGTTTCTGGAGAAAAACCCCTAAAAATAGCCCATGGGCTAAATCTCACCCCTAAAATTATACCTGATCAAGACTCTTTCTTAGCTTGAACCATCTTTATATGAAGTTTATTATTCATGAGTTTACTTAGAGTTGATTCCGAGGATCTCTCAATCTATTTAGTGTAAGGTGCACCAATGGTAATTGGTGTCAATGCGTGCTAAAAGCCTATCTAACATAGATAATGAGAAAACTCTGGTAATTAATTTTGAGTTAACCAATTTAAAAAATGAAACCTTGACTTTCATTAAAAATAAATGCTTCGGACAATTTTGTGAATGAACCCATCCAACATCTTTGTTATGAATGTGACACAACTCTGTTAAGTCAATTTCGGGCTAAAGAAGTGCCAAAATAACGCCCGACCATTTCCTAACAAACCCAACTATCAAGCCGCGTCACTTAGGAAAGTTTGAAAGTCACCCTCCAACTAAATTTTAAATTTTAATATTCCATGCTCTGTTGCATTTAAAAGTAGTAATTAAAATGAGTTTTGACATAAAGACGAAATGACACCCGAGCCTTGGTAGGTTTTTTTTGCGTCCTCGACAATGGACATTGATCCGTTGATCTCATACTCACTGTTTAAATTGCTAGCTGAGTTTTTGAGAATGAGAATACTCGACGTGTTCTTTCGAGCATTCAAAGCCCTCAATAAGAGGCATTTGATTTGATGATTTAAAAGATATAATAATGAAATGATTTTAAAATGCCCAAAGGGTGTTTTTCATATATATATATATATATATATATATATANAAAGTCAGAACTTATGTTTGCTTCAGGACCAGCTTTAAACAGCAAAGTTGAATTAGTAGCGTTATAGGTAGTATTGAGGTTAGCTTTAGAACCAAAAAAATAATTTGAAAAACATATAGTTTTATGGAGATTTTAAAATGGTAATAGACTAGGTAATGAGAAATTGCAGATCAAGATTTCACATTTTCAACATCTTTTAAAAGTAATAAAAAGATTATCGATGATGAGTCATGATTATCGATGTTATAATCCTTCACATAATCAATGTTATAATCATAATTATCATCATGCCCATCCTCATTAGAATAATCCCAACCATCATCATCTTCATCTTTATGATCATCAATGGTGCCATCATCATCATCATCAATGGTATCATCATAATCATCGTCATCTTCATCCTCATCGTCTTCCTCATTAGCATCATCATCATCACCATCTTCTTGATGATGATGATTATGATGATGATAATGATAACAATGATTATAATGATCATGATGATGATCAAGATGGTGGTGATGGTGATGATGATGATCAATATGGTGGTGATGGTGATGATGATGATGATCAAGATGATGGTGATGGTGATGATGATGATGATGATGATAAGTATTGCTGTCGTCAGTTTCATCATCATAGACATTGTCATTAAATTTTTAATATAGTACCTTGTATCCCAAACAAACATCTCTCATCTTAAGTTTAACCTTGCTGTTCTGCTACCTTGCCTCCATGTTGCTGGAATAATTCCTTGGCTTTATCCTTTCCCAAAGGGGTAATAAATCACATTACTCCTTATTGGATTCAAGGAAAGGAAATAAATCACATTAAAAAAAATAAACATTAAAATAATAATAAACATTAAAGTAATAATAAACATTAAAACATTAATAAACATTAAAAATAATAAACATTAAAAAAAAGAACAAACATTTAAAACTATCCATCTTACCTCCCCTCCGTCGCGACAAAAAAAATATACATCTTTCACTTACCTCACCCACGAACTAGGCTCGAGGTCGTAGAGGAGGTTCCAAGGTTGCAGAGGAGGTTTTTCACTTACCTCACCCACGAACTAGGCTCGAGGTCATAGAGGAGGTTCCAATCTTGCATAGGAGGAAGCTCTTGTTCATTCAACAAACCCCTTCCTTGAAACAACCAGAAAGCTAGCTTGTGAGCATGGTGAACCCCTTAATCTGCACCAAACATAGATAAATTTCTTGTTTGACTCAATTTTTATAGTACGGTTTCTTCCTACATGTCGCTTTTTATTGGGTGGGAATCAGGCTTCGGCTAAATTTTAATGGTATCCCAGCTTTGGGGGTTTTCTATCCTTAAGGTTGTCCACCCCCTCAATCTCCAAAATCTATGCAGAGGGGCATTGACAGATTGAGATCAAAACCCATAAGAAAAGGTGAAGGTCACTAAGGCATCAAGAAAAGCATAGGCTAAGGTAGCTTCAGGACTAGGATCCTGTATACGTATATTTTTTTCCCACAGAGATTTCTTCAGTAAGTCAATTGCTTTCATTTAATCCACTAACTCATTTTCTAGTCAATGTTTTATTGATGGGTACAGTCGATAAATTGCAGTCAGGTTTTTATTGATATATACAGTCTTGGTTTTCTCCTATCTTTCCTCCACTGATTGATTAGGATAGATTTTTTTATACAAAAAACAATTCACCTACTTCCTATAAACGTTGCTACTACATACCCTCACAATCAACCTTGCTTATTAAAATGACTAACAGTTGTATACATCCATTCCCCGTGACCATGGATTGTGGTTCCAAGAGGTAGATTTACATGTTTACTAAAAGAGTAAGCTCCAAGCATATCTGTGGGCCTTAAGCTATATCCTTCTCTACACACCATGCATGCTAACCCAACCTCCTCTTCTTCAACTTCTACTAAGACTTCAATAACAATTTGTTAAACTACTATGTGTTGATCACCCCCATCAGAAGAAATTTCTCGTCGCATACCAAGACCCCAAAGTAACTACTCCCTCCTCCTTAAGTCTCAACGTCGCATCTCATCCCTGGTTGCATGCCTCAGTTGGTGTACCTTATCTACAAGAAATCCTTCCCCTTTGATATCCTTTTCTGAAAGAGTATCCAACATATTTTCATTCCTTAAACCAATCTCACTTTCTCCAAAAACACCTTCTAATGCATGGAGGAGAGGTAATATTCCTCCTTCATCAATGCATCGTTGCATCGAGGAGAGGTAATATACCAAACATGTTCACAAATTTGAGCAATGTAGAGATCCAAAGAGAATATGTTACCAGCTACTAGTAGCTCCATGCCATAGCCATCTTCCAATAGACCCAATAAATCCAATTAGTGACAAATTTTACTTTTAACATCATGCATAAGTGGACCAATTTCTGTCTACGAATACAAATTTTTATTCATTAAACCCGTGACGAACTCCTCTTGTGTGTGATATTTTCTCAAAATCAAAAAGTAAACTGGCTCAAGATTCAACGTGAAGATTATATTGCATAGCTGCTCCAAAATAAACATTGATGTCCTCCCCTTTCTCTCCTGGCCATGACTTTGTAGACCTGATATGCATGCTCATATGAAATGACACTTGTTCTTATTACTCTCATGTAGAAGAGAATCTAGTAGCTCTCTTAAGAGGCGATTGTAACTGATAATTAGCTTCGTCTTTTGTATGATCAAACCTCTTATCACTATAAGTGCCTCCAACACTTGAGATAGCAGTCCATCTCGCATGAATCTCGAACATATGCTAGGCACCTCCAGTAACTTGCTAAGGACCTCAATCACTTTATGCAGTACAAAGCCCTGTGATATGTAAATGTGGAATCTTCGCTTCTGTGCCTATATTCAAACCACCTCATATGTTATTAACTTGCATATTGTAGTTAAGAATCCATTTACTGTCAAATACAGTGGTGCATCTTTAGACTCTGCCATCTTGAAGAGTAACTCAAACAATTCTGCAGCACTTTAACATGCATATTGTGTTGCAGGGAGCAAAGTCATCAGCAAGTTGAGGAATCTAGACCACCTTGCTGAACTATGACCACACAGCACTCTAATTAAGCCACACATAACTGATCTTATACTGGGAACACGAACTCAAAACTAACTCAGATACCCAGGAACTATGTTCAAATGCTAAGAACTCGTTGGTAACAGACACCTTACAAGCCTTCCTTTTCCATCTAAGAACATACTTGAGTGCAAGGTAATCAGATTTCTTAGAATCCCTACAATATTTTTGCACTGAAACTTTGGTAGATTGTAACACTTTGTATTGCCTCCTCACAAAGTCCAAATACGAGGCACCCTTTTCCCATTCACCATAATTTAACAGCTGAACATCCTGAATTCTTGCATCCTATTCTAAATCCTTTTCAGATAAACCATTTTGGGATTTACTAACCTTGGAACTATACTTTGAAATATACTTTGAACTATAAAAACCTATCCTTTTTACTAACCTTGGAACTATACTTTGAAACCTATATCTATTACCTTATTGGAAAAATATTTACACTCAACCCTTGGATCCTATGCTACATCTTTTCTGGGACCTAAACCTCATACTTATAGAATTTAATCGGCCCTATTATGAACCGCACCATCTGTGTGGCGGAGCCTAAGCGAAGCCAGAGCATTGTAGGTTATTTGAACTACACCGTAAGTAACTATAATAAGATAATATAAACTAAAGTATATCTAAGCTAATAACAAGATTGTACTAATGGGATGGGGTTCTTGAATGTAAATATTTGGTACAAGGGGATGGGGTTCCTAGCATGTCATCCATACATACTAATGTTCTTATACATCTCTTCCAATTCTAATGACTATTCTCCATCCACTCACTGACTCAATGATCCTAGGTTTCAGGAAAATCATCGTAGCAATATTCCGTGGAACTTTTGAGCCATATGTACTAGTGGGTTTATGCATATCAAATTGGAAGGAATGGGAGCCAGTGGAATGCATAACAAGTGTTTTCCAAGCCATTCATTCAAAAATAGGAGAACTACTCTACGTTGGTAGGGATCCTACATGGTTAAATAAGGAAGGTATTTTCTTTTACAAATGTGAATACATTCTTACGAAAATGATTGGATCAAGTGGATATCTCAAATAGATTCCTTTACCTTCTCTCGGCTTATTGGAATGGACAAGTGTATATGATTCTTTAGTAAGTTCATTTCGTTACAAGTTATTTTCATAAATGCAACTTGGAATGAAGGAAAAAGGTGGAATCCATTCACGTAGTGGCATTTTCATGCCATTCGCTATATTTGTTCATATTTTTGGGAAGGACGATTCGATTAGGCAAACTGGTAAAATGTATTCTACTTCAAAACCTTTTGATGAGCTACTCACAATTTTGTTTTTCACCGGGTGGGATAGAATACTACATGACTAAAGTGGAGAAGAAATAGAGTGCATCTTGAGTCATGATACCTTGTCTTTCAAGTACGCATTTTCAATACTATTTACTTTTAACTGTATCATGCTTCTTCAATTTTAGAGGCTAGAAGAGGAAAAGGAGTTTCATACCAATGAAACAAATCATATGACGATACACTAAATATTTTAATTTGATTCTTTTAGGTACTGGATTTCAAGACAAATACTATATATCTTATTTAAATTCTGTAGGTGGAGACATGTTCGACAAATGGGGAAATGGGTTTTGGTTCCAAAGGAACACGATGACGAGGATGGAACACATTCTCCAATAGTTTCCCTTGATGTTTTGAAAAATTGTGAATTAGTTACAACACTATAAATGGAGAAGGATTGGACACTATTTGAAGTTAGAGAACGATTGGAGCTACAAGAATATTTTGACCATTCTGTATTTATACACATTGGTAAAATGGTGAGAATGTAAAGTTGATTGTCATGATTTTAAAGTGTAGACCCAAGTATACCAAGTTATTGTAATGTAAGACCTTTTGTATAGACAAAATAATTCTAATTTATTTTATTGTATTTTGTAGGTGGAGAAACGGTGAGGACATACTATGCATTGCAAATATTGTGTCAAACCTTCAACCAATGAAATTAGGGAATGCAAAATATTTCTAGAGTGAAAATATAAAGGACATTCCCCGAATGCAGTGGACATTCTGTTTGGAAATATCAGTATTATTTTTGCTTATATCATTTGAGAACCAATACTTGTCCATATCACTCAAGACCTGGATTTTGCTAGGGTTTTGACATAGTAGTCATATTTTTAGTTGTGGTTACTGCTTTGTTGTCTTTCATAATGTATGATAAATGGGAAATTTATGTGTCTTCAATCAAGTTATTGTTGAAATTCAATTTAGTGGATATAAAAAACTTTCTTCAAACCTGGGTTTTGACATAGCAGTCATATTCTTATTTTTTATTATCGCATTGATGGCTTTCATAATATATGCCAAATAGGCTATTTATGCATCATCAATCAATGGTTTACTGATGAACCCCAAAACCATGCATATATTTTTTTGAAGCTTGAGCAAACAACTTTCTTTCCTGCCATTAGGTAGTTATTAGTTATGAAGAACAAAGGAAGCAATAAATGACTTGAGATTTAGTTTGAAAACTATGATTAATATTTTCTAACACTAACTAAGCATTACTGTAAGAGACTAAAATCAAATAGAACTAATATGGCGGTTGTGTCATTGTAAATATATTTTTTAATGTAAATTCCATTTGTGATTTTAGGATGAATGTCCATAAATATCTAAGAGTGCTTTGTGACTAATAAAATCCTTATGATCCCCTTTGATCAAGTAACATAGACAAACAAAAAAGGTGCATGTTGATGGGGTTAATCTGGACAGGAGTATACTTCTTGAAAATTTGTTATGTCATGATATTTTCAAAGGTGGAATGCCTCATAACAATCCATACATAAAATTCCCCATTACTAGGCTTCCAATGGACATCACCTAGAAGCATATTGGATCATGAATCTAGACCTATTCACTCTCACTAGTTAAGATAGAACTATTGCAGTGGTGGTCAATAATGGATTTTACTTAGACAACAGCGAAACACTGAGCTTAGAAATAATGGAAAAATAGTTAAACTAATTCTAAGCTTGATGTTTTGATGATGGTGGTCAATAATGGAGAACCTCGGTGTTTTGCTGATGACCAATGTATTTGAAGACACAAGGATAGAAGTGAGCAGCTAAGGAACCACTATCTTTATGTCTTCTGAAAAGTGGAACGCATTTGAAGACAACCATGTGATGTGAGGAATAGTAACAATATTCAGTGTTTGGACTTTTTTTAATTGTATGGTTAGCCCATTATCTCATTATAATCTATAGTTCTTTGTTGGAAGCTCACTAATTATTTTCTTTGTAGAATGAGAAGTAATTATATTTTTACACATATCTAAAGTGGTTAAGTATTTAAGTTTGGATATTCAGAACCAAATATTATAGAGATACCCCCCTCAATTCAAAGAAGCACTAATACAAAAGTGAGATAAATCATGTTGGTGACAAGGGAACCTTTTGTAAACTATCCATTTGGGATCCCTCAGATTTCTCAGGGGAAAATTAAAGTGATAACACTACCACTACCTTAAAATCATAGCTACCAAGAGAAAAATTATACATTATATATTTTAGCCACAAGAGTACACCCCAATGATGTGTATTGAAGTGCTATATTTTGAAAATCCAATTAATTCCAAACACTTCATCATAGGAATATTTCTTGAGTTTTCATAATATCTTTTATTGTAGTTGACATTCATCAAACCTAGTTATTTGAACTAAGTACATTCCCTCTATTTAGAATCTCTATAATTCGATAGGGTCTTGACCACCTCATGTTTAGTTTCCTAGATGAGTCCAAAATTAGTTATCATGTTGTAAATTATAGATCTTGTTGTATCGAGAGTAGTGAGGTGCTATACAACCCATTACGAGGGAGATGTTACACTACCAATAGTGAGAGACAGGGTGAGAGACCTACTCAATCCAATTTTGACCCTTTCACTCAAGCCATTAAGATATCCACCTAATCTAGGGTAATTTGGACAAGGTCTCATTCTTTGGGGGGATGTTCCAAAATTTTCAAATTTTCCATACATTTTGGTTATAAAATACTAGATATATAAGCTTATTTGTTGTTGAGCTAAACCATTGTCTCATTTGGTCCCTACATCCACAATTATTGAGCTCATAAGAACAATATTGGTTTTCTATTATGGAGGTGCAGCAAGATGATAGTTGACAAAAATCTCAAAGATCCTTTTTCACCTTCAATTGCTTCACCGACAGCATCTACTTAACATTCCATTGTGTCGTACAATGGAGATTCTTTGGAGATCCCAAGGAAAACAAAAACATATATCTTTGAATTTCAGTTAGCTGTTAAGTTAGAGGATGGAGTCACACTGGTTGAGTATTGTCCAGTTTCCAATGATATAGAGCCATGTTGATGGGAAATCCTCCCAATACAGGATCCTGAAGCTCCCCAGTTTTGAGTGGTTTTCTAATATAGAGTGCCTCTCCTTTGGTATCTCACTTGTTGGGAAATTGTATTTATCTATGATATACCATCTGAGTTATGTTAATCATACAAGGGTATGTTATCAACTAATATTAATTCCAATATTATGTCTATAAATGGAGTTGTGTAGTGAACTATATAACCTAATGTGGTGTTGTGAATGTGGGTGTGGAAGTGTAATTTGTCCCAATGCCAAATTAGAATTTCACTATTACATGTGAGAAGGGTCTGCCCCCTCCTTAAGGGTATGCAATAATGGAGTAATGGTCCCTTTTATTTTTTTTTGTTTGAGGAATTGTCTTCATATTAGAGTCAAAATATTACGTGATATAAAAAAAAACATTTTATTCATCGATTTTTTTTGGGTGAATGTTGATCAGACAAATTGGGGAGAAAGGTTATAGAATTAAGTTTTGATTGGGTGAAGAATGAACTGGTTAAATGAACTAGTCAAATATGTGAGCAATAGGTCATAAATGATGTGTTATTTTGTCATGAATCTGGTGGCCCAACATTTATAGATGGTTGTAAGGGTGTAGCTTACATTGATGGCTTTTTCTTTTATAAAACTCAACATCTACTATGGTTATGACTTTTAGGACAAAATCATGTCAACAACCATCGGTTGATTGTGCACTTCATATGAATGGATATAAATTAAGATATACACCACCTAAAGAACAATGTAAGTGGTGAATGAGATTGTAGACTGTATCTTGTAGGGTGGATTGTAATTTTAATAGTTTATGGATTTATTGGTTTGCAATTTCAAAGACATAATTTATTTTTTTCAACATTGTTGATCTATAGAAATGTAACAAAAACATTATATTCTATATTTTTTTGCTTTTCTCCTTCAAAACCTTGAAACCATCTTCTGCATTCTAGGAAACACTTCTTCTGAGAACATTTTGTCATCAATGAATTCCTGGAAACCTCATTATCAGTGGTATTTATGTTAGTTTTTCAACATTCAAGCTACCATTATGATCTTAGGATCTTTAACTAAAAGAATAACATGCACAACAATAAAACATAAGCACAACATAAGAGACAAGAGACACAAAGAATTTTCCTCGGGGAAACCATAAAGGAGAAAACCCTGCAACTTCCTTAGAGATAGAATCAGCACCAAAGGTAAAACCAGAAAACAGTAAGATGATCTCCTGACATCAGTAGTCTCTCTCTCTCTCACTGAGAGAGCTTCTACTCTCTCACTCATGCACCCCAATGAGTGAGTGTGTGTATGAGAATGATAAATAGAGAGGCTCTCACTCTCTATTTATATTCTTCCACTCACTTGGAAACCACTCCAACATTTCGGCCTCACTTAACAATTACTTACTAGAGTCGACATCTCTAGGAGTGTCTAATAACCCTAGTGCCCCACCACTTGTGGGGACTTTGCCTCCTCTGACCAATAGGAGGGTAACACAATGGTGGGGACTATTGCACCAACTTACAATGACTCACCTAGGGTCAACTTGACTAGATTAGTCTAATAACCTAAGGGCCCCACAACTGTGGGGACTTTAACCCTTGACCAATAGGAGGGTTACCCACAATGACTTGACATGACTTTCTCATTATAGAAAATTCCTGGAATAAACATCAGGGTATGACATGACTCAATTACATCCCGGAATAAACATTGGGTTACAATAGATAAGAAATACAAGTGAATACATTCCAAATTTACAATTACATCAACACTCCCTCTTAACTAGGAAGGTATTCTCTCGACACAATTTATTAGCACAAGTCTTCTTCTCTGTATCATCTGAATCATCGTCAACTTCTCGTCATCTTCATCTTCAAGTCATCTTCATCTTTAGTTCATCTTTCATCTGGATCTAAATCATCACTTGATCTAGATTATTGTCACTGGATCATACTCGATCTGGAACATCGTCACTGGATCATACTCGATCTGGAACATCGTCACTGGATCATCATCACTGGATCTGGATCATCACTCGATCTAGATCATCATGGAACATCATCACTGGATCTGGATCATCTCTCGATCTAGATCATCATCACTGTACTGGATCTGGATTATCACTCAATCCGGATCATCACTGTTGGATCTAGATCATCACTCGATATGGATCTCTCGGAGTCATGATAACTGCATCTGAATCATAGCTCGATCTGGATCTCATATGGTCATCATCATGTGTGCTATCTCGTCATAGGAAGTTCTACAGAGCCATCCTTCTTTCATGTTGGATGTAGTCCTAACCATCATGTAGGTATTCTCCCAGCACTTACATATTACCTACTCGTCAAAAAGGCACACCCACTACTACATTTCGACCCAAAATCCGACGGCCGTCATGTCGGATTTTCGACACTTTTCTGTCGCATGTACGACACTTTGATTTTTTCTCAAGTGTCGTAAAAGTGGCTTCGGGTATCCGACACTTAACTAACCATCGGTTAAGCGACACTTAACTAACCGTCGGTTAAATGTCAACCGTCGGAGAAGCGACAGGTATAACCGTCGCTTAAACCATTGCTTTAGAGAGTAAGCGTCGCAAAAACGACAGATATAGCTGTCGCTTAAGCGACAGATAGCATGGCAAGGCGTCGCAAAAACGACAGATATAGCTGTCGCTTAAGCGACAGATAGCATGGCAAGGCGTCGCAAAAACGACAGATATAGCTGTCGATTAAGCGACGGATATGAAGAATAGTCGTCGCATTTGCGACAGATAGATCTGATTTTAACCGTCGCATTTGCGACAGATAGCATGACCAAGCGTCGCAAAAACGACAGAGATAGATGTCGATTAAGCGACGGAGATGAAGAAGAGTCGTCGCATTTGCGACAGCTAGAACTAATTTTCAAGCGCCACGTATCACCAATAACCGTCGCATTTGAGACAGATAGCATGGCTAGGCGTCGCAAAAACGACAGATATAGCTGTCGCTTAAGCGACGGCAGTAAAAAAAAATTTTAAAAAAATTATATTAAATATTTATAAGCCCCCAACCTGCCAGAATATCAACAAGTTGGAAGCATTGTTTATGTTATTGAATGCATTGTTTATGTTATTGAATGCATTGTTTATGTTATTGAATGCATTATTTACTTGTCATATTGCTAAAGTATATTTCATTTCAAGTCTCTCATGGAAT